>OX453070.1:14011803-14611803 GCA_949699795.1 Spicauda simplicius | reverse complement strand
ATTTCATACTCCTCCGTCTGCCGCAAGTAGGTATCTTCAAAACGGATCACAAGTTTTTGCTTCACACATTAATCATATATCACTTACATAAAGATAGACAAATATAATGTAAGTATTATGATTATTTCGGACTTCCAAGCTGAAGGTTTTAATATCAGTCGCGTATTAAGATTTCAAGATGGTATATGTGGGATTGAAAATAGTGTCCCTTGCTTCAATAGGAAAGGAAAATATTGCCAGAAAATGTCATAATCCAAAAAACATATGTAAATACAACGTAATAATACGCTTTTATGTAGCATTATTAATGCTACTTATTATTAATTAAAACTGTCACATATAATATCAAGCATATATTTCTCAGAAATACTTGATATTCTTAGTTATCAGTGAGATTTTAACTGGTTTTGTATCCAAAGATCGATCTAAAAAAACATAGAAGTTTTTGGTTGTTGTTTGCATTAAAATAATTTAAACCGGTTGTTTATTACACTTTGACTTTATCGTTAAGTGTAGCAGTCATTAGCGCTACGAAAGTATGTTTTGTAAATTTTATATTATGAATATTAAGTCCATGTTAAGGATATCTAGATACATTCCAAAAATCTTTAAATTAAAAGCTTGTATAAATCAGTATGGATTAAATGTTAAATTTGATTAACAAACTTACTTAAAATAATAAACAATAAACAATAAACAATCAAATCTGTTAAAACTATTATGACCATATTACATACCAAAACAAGTCCAAAATTATTCCCCAAAATGATAGATGGTATCTTAAACTCAAATATCAACACTGTCATTATTTTCGACTGGTAACAATTTGTCATCGACCCTATGATGAGTGGCGAGCGCGCCTCCTGTTGACAAAACTTTATTACCAAAAATTAGACAATATTGCCCCAAAAAGGCCATATTTTTTATAATCCTGAGTTACCCCAGTTGAATGATCCAGTTATATGACCCCAAAATACGGTGAAAAGGTGACAATGGAAACCTGAATTTCTAGTTTGGGTATTGGTAATAATGGTTCGAACTCTGATCGGGTTGTTCTGTTCACAAAATAAAATTACATTGATAAACGGCCACGTGCTGGGTGAATATTACACAACTTTTATGTAAAATTAATAACGTTTATAATAATTTAAGTGCTAAGCATTGATTGTACGAAAAAGTAATGCTTTTATCACAAATTTTGGTTTTTTATCGTAGATTTTATCATAAATTGTGCAATTTCAATTATTACGTTCGATTTTTTATTAAATTTGCGCGTTGGACTGTCCACCAATTTGCACTTAGCCAGCGCGGTGGACTATGGCCTATAACTCTCTCATTTGAAGACCCGTGCCCAGCAGAGGGACAATAATGAGTTGACGACAATTATTAAATTTATCGTTGTTTTTATTCTTAGATATACTTTCAATAATATTTGATATGATTACGTATTGATTACGAATAGATATGATTACGTATTTTAATATGAAATTAGTTCAAAATATACTTATGATAAAATTTTAAAAATATACAAAAGATAAAGAGTTTCTTCAACGAAAAGTAAATGATAAAAAATGCTATGAACATTTCAGAGATTGTTACTTTACGTTTTGATGAAACCTAATTCACATTAAAAAACTTACAATGCTGCTGCAGATTCTCATTGAAACTGGTGACAATTAATTATGATACATAACAAAGCAATACTAAAATCTAAATCTGAAGTGACACGTGAAATAAAAAATGTAAAGTTAGAATGTTAAAACAATGGGCAGCACTCGACCGGCCGCTGCAGACGGGTGCTCTCTGAACAATGGAAACATTGTACCGTCCATTTTAAATGAACAAAATGGCCGCCGTTCCAAATTCAAACGAAACTTGGAGATTTGAAACAATGCTCTAATCCTCGAAAGGGTTAATGCATGCTATTGGTCAACTCACCCCTGCTAAGTTTGTAAGTGTGTGTGTATGAACATTGTGTATATGTGTGAAACTTTAAACGCAGGAGAGAAAATTTAACGCAAGATTTGAAAGAGCATAGAATATGTTTTCTTGAGGAATATAAACGAATTTTATTTTATTAACTCAAAATGATAACACAATATACCTATATTGTAACTTAATTTAAATTTTCTTTGGGATTTGCCCAAAAATATTTTTGAAAATATTTTTGTAAGATAGTGGAAGTAAAAAGGGTACTATCAATGTCTTGTAGTTACTCTAAAGTTGTAATGTATACTTCAGTATGCATGATAGAACGCACAAAATGTAGAAGCGGACAAGTTCATTATCGTTAAGACACCAAGTTTTATAACTTTTATATAAAAAAGTAATTGTACTAAGGTTCTAAAAATGGGTATTAGTGGAAACATATCTGAAATGAAATGAAATATCTTTATTTTGAATAAGCCTACGGGGGCACTTACTAATTGTCAGTTAAATTTTTATTACTTAGACTACCACCGAATCGGAGAAACAACTGAGAAGATCCGGCAAGAAACTCAGCCGGTTTGTCTTTTTTGTTATTTGTATCTTTTTTTTAATATATAATTACTATCATGTTATTTTACATGGTAATGAAAGTTAACTCCAGTATCCAATGAATACTTATATATCAGCAGCCTTCGGTCAAGTCCTTGATCTATATAGATAGCGACAGACGTCAATGGGCGGCAATGACTACTTACTTTCAGGTAAAATTTAGGTACTTTGATCTTAAAAACACTGAGATAATGGAAGATATAAAGTTCATGAGCATAATCTTTACAAAAATGTGATATTATAGCCTGTGATATTTAATATTCCATGGCTGGTCACGGTTTACCTACAACTCGGAAACATTTGCGGCTCTTTACCATTTAATTCCATACGGTTTAATGAACTTTAACCAGTTTTACTAAGAGCCATGATAGCCTAATTGTTGAAACTTGCCCTCTCAATCGGGAGGTCCGAGGTTCAAACCCAGGCACGCACCGCTGATTTATGTGCGTACTAGAAATTCATTAACACTGCTTTTCGGTGAAGGAAAACATCGCGAGGTAACCTACACGCCGAGAGTTCTTTAAAAAAAAGTTCTTGGAGGTGTGTGAAGTCCACCAATTCGCACTTGGCCAGCGCGGTGGAGTATGGCCTAAAACTCTTTCTGAGAGAAGACCCGTGCCCAGTGAGACAATAATGGGTTGTACCCAAATTTATCATTCAGTCCATAAAAATAACTGAATTAATTTCACGAATAACCCACGTCAAACTAAAAGTTGTTTCAAAATGTGACTGTCCTGAATAAAGGTGTTGTTTTAATTACATTATCAACGTAGCACACGCGTTGGGGAGGCTGGGGTGTTGGACCCTTCTCACGGGTTGAAAGACATTCAAATAATAGTCTTTAGAGAAAAGTGGGACGTGTAGGCGCGGGACAATGTTACCACTGAAGGGAAGTTTTGATTACGTTCGACTGTCACGCTTGATGCTCGCAATTTGGGTTATACATTTTTGAATGTGCGTTTTGGAGTTAGATAAGCTGTCTCATTTTGTGTCTAGAAAATATTTACGTATATGGAAAAATGGGCACAGGTTGAAATTTATATCTTAAAGTTTGACCCGCGTGGCGGAGCGGATGCCATATCGAACTGACGCGCAATGGGTCCCGGGTTCGATTCCCGGTCAGACGGGTATCTGAATGATGAGTTTAGATTCATGTTCTGGGTCTGTCCGGTCCTGTCGGTCCCACGACACAGGAGAAAATCCTAGCGTTAGGCTATAAGTGTAGAAAATGTGCGTGTTTTTTAAAGTGGATACAAGCTGATAAATATAAAAGGTCTTGAAATGTGAGTACATATTTTTAAATGAGAGTAAAATAATTAAGCAAAGAAATTACTAATAAAGGAATAATGCTAAAATTTTATCAATCACGTTTTTAGTTTTTTATTATTATATTTTTCTGTTTACCTATTATGAAAACACCCCTTATAGAAAACACGTTTAGTTATTTATTTATCTATATTTTTGGCAAGGTTGTGTAAAATCTTGAACGTTGCGAAATGAAATATTTTAGTTATATTTCGCAGAATTTTCATAAACGGAACTTTTCGAAGAAAGACTCTTTCGGGGAAACATTTTCACAACATTATTGAACATGAAATGTATGTAGGTAATGGAAGCAAAATAATATATTAAAGAAGACATCCTTTACTGCGAAATATCCAGGCAACCGAAAATAAATGAGTCAGCCCAATGCAGGTGTAGGCAGAGGTAAATAACAAAGAAATATGTAACACAAAAGGCTGGGGGGAACGTGGACAATTTTACACGAGTGTTTACAACCGCTGTCCAACGGTCTCGGAAATTGTGGGAGTAGAGCGGGGAATACTTCTATCGATTATGTCGATAAATGAAACAAAATATATTTATTATATTTCTTTTTGAGATGAAAGTCTTATTTACATTGGAAGCTTGTAGAACCGTGATATGATTGTGGAGGAACTACACTTGCCTGAAGCAATATTTACGCTTAGGTGGTACGGTCTGGATACTAATACCTTATAGAGTGTGTGAAGTGTTCAGTTTGGTCCTCAAGAGTGATATTGGAACTTCTGGTGAAATTTCTAGAAACATTTCATATATACCAATGCGGTAGTTACTGCAATCTATCAAGTGAACTGTACGCTCGTTTGCTTCCAATGCTATAAATACAATTGTCAGATTTTTTTGCGGTACCACGCCTGATTTATGGTAATTAAAGCTGTTATACTTATTTAATATATTGGTATACTATAACATTAAAGTAGCAAACGACCATGCAGTCCACCTGATGGTAAGTGATCACTGCTGTCCACGAACATTTGTAAGCAACTTTATATAGAACATGAGTTCAATCTTTATATCTGATATCATTTACGAACTTCGAGACGAACTGACTATTAATAGTAAGATAAACTAAATACACAATTTCTGGTTTCATTTTCCTACAGAAATTGAATCAACAAAGGCGTCTGTATCCTGCAAGTAAGTATGGTGATCGAAGCGCCATAATGTGTCTATAGCTTGAATATATTAAGTACATAGATCTTTAGGTACTATGAGGACAAATTTATATCCTCACTAGCTTATTTCAGTTGCTCTGCCCTCTTTGATCGTGTTTACCGCGGTAAAGAATATTTCATGACTTAATCCAGGTCCTAAATTATCTATGTGCCAAATTTTACCGAAATGCTATCTGTAGTTTTTAAATGAAAGAGTATCAGATATACCCTAACAAACTTTAACAATCGTACTATTAATGAGATTAAATAGCCAAATCGTTGCTATTTATATTTGCTTTTGTTTTATACAGTTTAGAAGTTGATACGCATGTTAGTAATAAATTTTGTTAGTATTACGTGACCACAACAATTAAGCGCATGAAACAAAAGCGGTTCCGTACCCCGCATCTCGCTTCTGTCCCCGCGCATCTCCTAGTGACGTGCAGTCGTGTATCGTCTAGACGTTTACGTTAGCCAGCGCGTGTTTAATGTCATTTCGTTAAAATGTCAGATTAATGAGTGATTGTTGAATTTATAAAGTTATTATTAAATTAGTTCATTATTCGTCAATAAACCTCAAGATGGGTAGGAAAAAGACTGTTCGTGGAGGAGAAAGGACTCTTACATTCAAAATATGCATTTTTTTTAAAGAAAAGATGCATGGGCTCAGTATTCCTGTGTCCCAAGTCGAAAATCGAGTGTGTGCTGCAACATCAGTCTCTAACACAAATAAAAAAAGAAAGAAAATATTCCATGTATGCGAATATAATAAACACATGAAAGTGCTTTGATAAATTCACGACTATTGAACATACACTACTATGACGTATGTTTTAATAATGGTATACTTACATACTCTTGGTAATCGGGATGGGAAATCCCTAATTGTACTGACGTTTCAACTGTCATGCGCCTAATTGTTTTGGTCGAGTAGTAATATTAAAACCACGGACTAAGTACTCGAGTGCCCATTTGACGTAAAATGTGGTTTTATTCAGTAACAGACCTAATTTAAAAATATTATAATATAGAATGAAATATTTTTACAATTTTTATCTCAATAAACTTTGGACATTTAAAAAGCGTAAAATCCCAGATTAGAAAAATCTTTTGCAGAAATACTTTTTGGAAGTTCTCTGGAATCATTGGTAAAATGCAAATTTTATTCCACTACAGATTGTACTAATATATTAAATCTTTACACTATATGTTTTTTACTCGTTATATCTCTCTTTCTTTCTTATCGTCTCTTTTATTTTCCATTAAAGATTTCGCATGTAAACTTTACAAAATATATCGATAAACCAAACGCAAGCCCTAGTCAACCATCATCAACACCGCATTCGGAAAATCTACACTTAACCAGAAGAGCCAGCCCTCCCATTTATCCTTACACTCGCAGTGTCCTGTGGGGACCTCCCTCCCCCCGTGGGTGGGCGAAGGGCAATGGGCGCTCGCGCAACTGAGCCGCAATCGCTGATTTGCTTTCCGTTTTATACAGTTTAGAAGTTTATAAAACGAATATCTCAACTAATGTTAGAGTGCTTAGATGCCCGTTTGATGTCGAATGTGGTTTTGTTGAGATTTTACAATGTAAGTACAACACACAAGTTTTACAACAAGTAATGTATGTGATTTTAAGATATTATGAAAATATTATAAGTGTTTAAATAATTACATACATTTAAATCTAATATAATATGTTTCATATATATATTTAAAAAAGATTTAGATATAATCACAGATAAGATACGTTTTAGGAATATTTTTAAAAGTAATTTACAAGTCCTAGAAAAAATGATTTATTTCACTACAGATTTTAATAATGAATTAAAAACTAAGTCATTAAGCCGATAAACTAATTTTTTGAGAGGTAATATTGTAAATAGCCGATGAATATAACCATCAAAGCTATTACTTAAACGAATAAATATTATTATATGGATTAATGATAAATGTGCAGGAATAAGGAATAGATATAAGAAGTTCAATGGCTAATAATATACTAATAATATACCTACTTCTCGTATTAAAGTATTTGTAGTTTGTAGTAGTTGTATATAATAAAGTATTTGTATTCATGTTTTATGCCAATATAATATAATTAATATGTGATGAGAAGGATCACAAAAGCCGTGAAATTATGTTTATCAAAAATTACGCTTATTTACTTTAATCAATTCTACGAAACAATAAAATGTACACATGACCCCAAATTACAAGATCAAACGTACGATCGCTAAAGAAATAACACGAATCGCAATTTAAAACTCCATACGTAAATCAGGCGAGGTGGGTGGGAGGGTGTCGGGCGTTCCAGCCCATCAGTCTGGCCACGGCAATTCGGATGATGAATTAATCTAACAAATGTGACGGTATCACTTAGCCCTAATGTACGGGTATAATGTTACCCCGAAAATTTCGACGAAAATCCAACCGAGTTCCACTTTCAAATTCTGTGGGCCTTAATGCGCGACAGTCCTTTGTTTTGGGAGAGATTACCCGACACGTTGTGCCGCCTTTTTTAAATGGCCACTTTTTTGGTATCCAGACAAAAGTTCGGGTCAAACAATGCTTTGCAACTTAGAGCACTTTCATTATGATGTGTAGACGTTTTTAGTGTTATATACGCTACTACATATATGTACCTATAATGATCGGTGTCTGTCTAAGAACATAAAAAATATATTTAATGTACAGCGTCTGTTTTTTTATTTATTTATTTATTTATTTACACTTTATTGCACCAATAAAAAATTGTAGTACAATAGGCGGGCTTAATGCTAAAAAGCATTCTCTACCAGCCAAGCCAAGTGCAGAAAAATCGAAGGCGGTACCAGTAAAAGAAAGAAAATAGAAAAAAAAAGAGAAGAAAATAAAGTAAAAGATAAAATAGAAAAAATAAATAAGAGAAGAACGAAACTAGAAGTGACAGTATAAGTCATATATCTGTTATTGTCATTGTACTTATATATCCTGTAATCGTTACTTAATATCGGATATTCGAAGAGCTAATTGATCAATAAATAGTATCATAGTAGCTATGATAGCCTAGTGGTTGAAACTCTTAATCGAGAGTCCAAGGTTCAAATCTCCAAATCTGAAGCACCATGCACCCAATGATTTCCATAAAATTCGCATGACTTGTATATACATAGGTCATCGTTAGAGTTACCAATAAATAAATGGGTTTTATATTCTTTAATACTTCTAAGCTTACACGTCTTTAGAAAGTTTAGTAAAAAGGCATTTAGTAAATTGTTGCAAAACACGTGAAATCGCTAAATATTTGAGATCTCTTATGTGTTCGGCTCACGCTTGCAAGTTGATTGCTAGCTCAAATGAGCGGCGCGTTAGGCGGCTATGTCCCGCGACCGCCACCTGCTGTAAGGGAAAGCTGACACTAAAACGAAGGTCGTACATTTTCCGTTTATTCTTAATTAATCGTATGTCAAAAACGTTTCGCATGCTTAGCGTATATAGTGAATTTAGTATAGTGATTGTATATACAGTATGTATCGTAGTGTATATAGAGCGTATACAGTGCCGTGTGGTTTATGTCTAATAGCACTCTCTCTCTCTTCCCCTGTATTACGGCATACTAAGGTGACTAAGGAACCAAATCCAGTAGATGAGCTGCACAGTTAATCTGTTTATCATCACCACCCACTATGGTCATCAGCAGGCATGGTAGCAGCTGTGACTATTGGTAAAAACCCCAAAGCAGTGGACCTCAAAAGTGCTTGATGGACGAATATACACGTCCACCAATTCACACTTGACTAAATGTCTTTTATTTTCTGAGTAAGCTCGTGTCCAGCATTGGGACAATAATGTATTGACGACGGATGGATATATAAAGAGGTATAGTTAAGTGTGTAATTTAATTTTTTACATTCAGTTACAAGATTCCACCTCTGGTCGAATTTTGCGATTTAATATAAACCACTTAACTCAAACCGATTGAGCTGAGACTTTCTATACTCCTTTTGTGTAGGGCACGATGCCCAATTAGCTTAACGAAGTTATTTTAAATTTAATATTTGAAACCACTTAAAATGGCAGACCATTTATTTTTTAAGTGTATGAGATATATACCTATCTATATATCAAAAGAAAGGGTTTCCTGAAAAAAAAATATGAATAACAAATTTGTCTTACTAGAAGAGAATAAGTGAAATTATATTTTAAGTAAAATTTTGGGTATTTTGTCTTTTAATTATAAATTCGAATATTTATGAGATTGTATGTCGGTGTACCCTTTCATGCAAAACTATAGATCACATTACGTTGAAAGGACATAGCCAGTTTTTGTATGTACGTTTGCATAGTTATCGAATCTATTGTACAAGTATAATTGTCGGTATTTTAGATTCGTGAACGTTAGCACATTCGATTACTATAAGTAAAAAACCTGTACAACTTATTACGACGATAGAATAGGCGTAAACAGTTTCCTTGGACCTTTTGTTACTTAAATTGATAGCAATAAGTGCACCATTAAGACATTGATGTTTATGTCGTTTATTAGTCCATAAAGCGGCAGTTGATAAACAATCTTCTCTATATATTTATACGTGAAGCAAAAACTTGTGAATCATTTTTAAGTAATATGCCGCGGACGGATTAGTAGTATGAAACTTTGCATGATTATAGTGGACGTAGAGAAGGAGTGCAGAGTGTTTTTCAATATTTCATAAATTTCATAAAATCAACTAAAATACATTACATACACAACCGTGTATTTGTCACAAACACATAAATAGGTAATAAACGAATTAGAACATTCAATGTCTTACTATGAAAACACATAACGTCAGAAATGTCAGTGTTTTTGGCAAAATACCCGATATTGCTTTTATATGCGGTTTTGCTAAATAAGCTTCTTTTTATATTTAACGGGTGCGTTCAAAATTACTTGAATATTATTAAATTTTATTTGAATTTGAGAAATATTCCTACTACTTTGGACAATATGAAGTTTATTTTTTTAATTTAAACAACGGTCGAATTTCGACCGATGTAACGGGTGACTAGTACGTTGAATTACTTACTTTTTATTAAGAAATATGGGCTGACAAGTGTAGAGAGGTTGAAAAGTATGTGTTAATTATATTTTTAGACTTATATTGTAAAATATATTTTCCATGTACGTGTACGTAGAATGTACTTTTTGGCCAACTCCTTTGGCACACATATAGCGTATGGATTAACACATGCGGTCCCTTGCGAATAGGCAAGTAAATAATTACATTAAGATTTACAAAGTCCACAATAAAAATATATAAATACCTAATAATACGCACGTTCCAACTGGTTTTCAACCCGTTACATTATGAACGGCGCAATGTGTCCAGTTGCAGGGGCGTTTCAACCCTTTTATGCAGCCCCTATGCACTGACCTCTATAACCCGATTCCCTGTTTTCTGGTAAAATAACCCTCTGCTTGGGGTAAAATATTATTTTTCCCATAATATTTTATTACGTATTGTGAATACGTCTGCACCTATTATTTTTATTGTTATGTAGTATATCGATTTGTAATTGCTTGTAAACTATTCTTATATTTATATTGTAAAAATGATTTATAAACTGACAGTTATGGTTAAATTGTCGAATATGAGTTTTATGTAGGTATGTTATTATTGTCCACCAATTCGCACTAGGCCAGCGCGGTGGACTGTGGCCTAACACTCTCTCATCCTGAGAGAAGACCCGAGCCCAGCAGTGGGCCAATAATGGGTTGATGAGATGTTATTATTTTGTAGTAGGTACGAATAAGATAAATATACACATATTACCTATACCTATATCTAATCAACTACGTTATACGTAATTTAAAGTCATTACAAGGATTATTTGATGATTAAAAAAACTTCTATATATTTGTAATAATAATAAATCATATATCTGACTTCATGATATTTTTATTAATACAAACCTGTTTTAAAACTACCCCTTTTTGCACGCAAAATGCAGTTTGCAAATTTATTGTTCGACGAGCAGATGGTCAAATTTTGCATAATAGGCAAGTGCTTTTATGAAAATTATAACGGACTTTCTATTTTTATAACTGTATCTGGTCTAAAATAATTTTGATATTTTATACAAAACTGGTTTGGTTCCATTAAAATAAATTTATGTCATCTGCAGAATAATAAATACTTATATTATAGTAGTTTTAATATGTAAAATTTTATTTAAGTAGATAATATTATATATGATGTTTTTTCTAATGTAGAGAAATAGGAAATTGGTATTTCTGTTACCGTCACTATTGTGATATTTAGGTACCTACTCCAAATTGAACAGAAGCTATTGAAAAAAAACGATTACAGATGCGTTAGTAACGACAAAGTATTTATAAGATTAACTTTAAACACAAAATAATATAATTACAATACATAGGTAACTTTCAAAATACTAAATTTCCTATTATTCTAGTATTTTAAGAGTTACCTATTGAAAAAATGGTGATAAAATCAGAATCAGAAGGTAAAAGGGTCAAACCACAAAAAAATCTCATTTTTAAAATTTACATCTCAACCCACTAGAATGTCAAACACATAAGAATATAGTAAAGGTATATCATATTATGTTTTTCAATTTTATATCTGTAAGATTTAAACATGTTGCAATATTTGTAATGTTGATACTTAATTAGATGTAGATACTTAATTTCACTATTGAAATATTACCAAAGCCTAAAATAGAAATAAAATTATTATAAGCTGCTGCAGTTTTAATTTTCATTCTTTATCTTATAGGTACAATTACATCAAAGAACCAGATATTTTAACATCTAACCAGTAATTATACTATTTTAAATTAGATTTTTGCCGATATTTTTCATCTATTTATAAATTCGATTTTCAATTAATGTACCTACCTAGGTACTTAGAGTATACCAAATGATTATGATGAAATTAACAAATTGTAATATGAATGATTTTGATATTATTACATGGGCTTCATATTGTGAGTACCCATCACATTTAAAATATAAAAAATAGCATAAATTTATATTTATAGTTTAATGAAATACTTTTATACATAGCTTTTTAGTTCACCACTTACTGTAGTAAAAATTGCTAAAACTTAATTCTATTAAAATTCTTCACAAATTAAATAAAAAAAGCAGTAAATTGTTTTCACAAATTCGTGGTGTTAACACCGCGCGTGCCCAGTGTCCGGTGAGAAGGCGGGGCCTAAACGACCATTGGCCATTGGTCAGCGGGCCACGCACGATGCGTGGACGATTCTAATTAGCATTAGCAACGGGTTAAGTTTAAACGCATTCGTATAATAAGTTATTGGACAACGGGTTTCATAGCGTATGCGTTTAGCTGTAAAACCCGTTAATACGTTATTAGACGAAAACGTATAAACTTAACCCGTAATATCAGAATAAATATATTTTCTTGATTCTAATAGGAAAGTAAATTTTGCTATGATATTCTAATTTGGATTTAATTTCTCGTTTATTACAAAAGTCTGTCTCTAGAAGGAATTGTGTATGTATTCATATGATATTTTTGGGTGGCTATTCGGTTTGCTTCTCATAAGATTTCTGTTTCTCTTCAATATGATCCATATAAGATTATTTTGCTAAGTCGAAATAAAAAAATAAATAACTACTCTGATAAATACGTATATTACCTACTAATTGAAAAGCAATGCGAATCATTAAAATTATGCCGTTTGAGTCGATTCATTATTCCTCATTTGCTACAGTAATTTAAACTTTAATAGATAATATGGCTTTACAATCTTAACAGTTCAATTTATCTATGTAGATTTAACCAACATCTTATCCAAGAAATAAGTTCGGTTCTTCATAAATAATTATTAGCTTATTTTTCGAAATTTCCTAAAGCAAGTAAACTCCTACTACATTTATCAGAAGAATGCAGTTCACTAATACAAGCCCCCTAAAATAAAAATCCAAGTAATTAATCTCTATTTATATTCCATTGAAGTAGCAATCGCGCTTATAGCCCTCCTGATAGTAAGTGGACACTGCTGACCATGAACATGTTGTATAGATTTATGTATATATCGCCAACCAATTATGGTCCCACTGCTGGGCACGGGTCTTCTCTCGGAATGAGAGAGTTTTAGGCTATATTCCACCGCGCTGGCCAAGTGCGAATTGGTGGACTTGACACACCTCCAAGAACTTTTTTAAAACTCTCGGGTGTGTAGGTATCCTCACGATGTTTTCCTTCATCGAAAAGCGGTAATTAATTTCTAATACGCACAAAAATCAGTGGTGCGTGCCTGGGTTTGAACCATGAACTCCCTATTGAGAGGGCAAGTTTCCACCATCAGGCTATACACGATATAGGTGAAAATCCTAGTGTGGGGTTATGAGGGTAGAAAGCGTGACGTGACTAACCTAACCTAACCTAAGACCTTTCAAAACAGTCCCAGAAACCCTAACCACTGCGCTACTACACCCACAAACTGCATTGCGACATTACCATAAATAACAGACGAGCCAACTTTTGTTTAGGTGTTAATTATTAAAGGTTTCCGTGGTCATCCTCGGGAGACCGCTGAGAAAAGTTTCGGCATTAAGGACACAATTATTACTACGAATGTGATCCTTGGGAGCTGTTATTGATCATGTGGAATGAAGGAAATTGCAGAAGTATTTTAAGTACTGGCTTTTTGTAAAAGGACCGATGTAGGTCTGGTAAGGAAATAAGAATGGCGTTAAGAATGTACTTATTTGAATGAGCTAGATAGTGAATTACTAATTAGAAAATAAAAGTTAAAATGTATAGAATTTAAATACACATTTTTGTAAGGAGATAAAGAAGCTTCTTGGACATGTAGCTACTGTATAATCTATAAGTTCTACAGGTACATAATTATATACGGTCTCTACCTACATTAAAATTATGGATATTATTTAATTTTTTAATTAAATTATTCACAGATTAAAATGTAGTTTTAAAAAATAAATATAGTAGTTTCTTATTATTTTGAGTTGTACGGCAGCATCTTACAGTGTCGTCCACCAATTCGCACTTGGTTCGCGTTCTGAGAGAAGACCCGTGCCCAGCAGAGGGCCAACTATGGGTTGATGAGTGCTTACTGTGTGCCTTCAAACTTGGCCAGTGCAGATGCTACGGCACTGGCCAAGTGCCTGTGCATATTTTTATAAAAAAAACTACTACCTATATGCAGCTAGTAGTTTTTTTGTTATTTAGAGTTGGGCGGCAGCGTCTTATTGTCTTCTAATTCATACTTGTCAAGTGCAATATCATATAACCTAAAACTCATTCTGAGAGAAGACCCATCTCCAGCAGTTGGATAATAATAGGTTGAGGACGTCTTCCTGTGTAACCTAACAGCTACTGCAGGCCCCAAAACTAATGCCATACGTGACGACTTATAGAGAAACTCCCATCAATGGATTAAGGATAGTGCCCAGAGGTGGACTAAAAAGCTGTTACATGTTTTTTTATAAATAACTGGATGACCCCGAGAACTTCGTTCGGCCTGAAAGTCTAAAACCTAAAATTATCAGTGTTCCCCCACTATATAATGCATGAAGACCTGTCTCTTGATTCACTCTATTTATTAAAAAAACTGCATTAAAATCCGTCGTGTAGTTTTAAAGATCTTAGGATACATAGGGACAGACAAAGCGAAGCGAATTTGTTTTATACTATGCTAGTGATTTAAAGAAGCAAATGCGCTTACTGACCACCTTAAGATGGTAGATTGCCAATCATGGACAAGTGTAAAAAACTTCATACAAAATTGAAATAATCTAGGTGTACCTATATGAAGTCAATCATAGACGTGTTGCTAGTCCTGAATAATAATAGTCACCTTGTATAAAAGTGAACAGGCAACCCATACCTTTCTACCGAAATGCAAGGACTAAGTACTCTTCCCGGTTTAACCATACTCCTTACCTTGCAAGTACCTACCACCCTGCAAATTAGTTTTCATAAATCTTATTAGATATTAATACTCAGTTACGCATTCGAATAATACTTAAGTACAGCGCCATCTGTTACAATTTTCATGTACTATTTGCTGAAATCAATATCTTACCATATTCCAACAAGATTAGGGTATTATTACTATATATAGGGTATTATTATTTTGTATGCAATTGTTGGAATTTGTGATTCTTATTAGAATTATGTGTGGCCAGGAAATATTGTTAATGAAGGTATAATTCAAATATTATTAAAAAAATTTGTACCTACTCGTACTAAAATTTTTACAATCATTTTCATTATACTAACTTGTACTTTAATATATTTATAAATATTGTGTTCAAATACAATCTATTAATAATTATCTTTCAAAAAAAAATAATTGATGGCGTTTATATTTTACGTCTAAAATATCTATCACATTAGACTAGTTTAAAAAAAATGTATTTACTGAAGCGTTTTGGTTCATGTCAGGTAGATACTAATATTATAGGTGCCATTAATAAGTCTCTATTTAATTATGTTAAAGTTACGGATTGCTAACTTAAAGTTAGACAATAATAAGTGCGATAATTTAACATTAAGTAATTGAAAACAAAATAAATATATATACCGGTATTTTTATAAAATTAACCGCAATTAAGTACCTACCTAATAACAATAATTTCTACTTATCAATTATGTTCTTTATTCTACTAGCTCATAAAAATAACATTAATTTGTTTATTGCCAATTCAACATATTATATAGGTATGAAAAATAATTAAAGTACATGAACTTCCTTGTAAGTAATTATTAATTATATTACATTTCTGCAGTATCTATCATAAGTTTTTAAAACACTTCCAAGCAGTTACCGTCGGCGTAAGCATTGAGTTTTTGCTACTCGACGATAGATGGCGCTACAAGGATATCACTAAAAGCGCTCCGTAGCTGTTAAAGTTGTATTAAAAGTTTATATCTAAGGAAACTGAACACCTTGAAATTTTACACATACTTTATATGAATATATTGTTCCTTGCAGTATTGTAGTGCATCAATTACTAGGTAAAAAGTTTTTTTAACAATATTTGAAACTTACAAGAATTTTAGAAATATTTAATCTGAAAATGGCTTATATAGTCATTTTTTATTTAGAGAGATGAAATTATCTACACATTATTATTAATAAGTATATTTATTTATGCATAATACTTTTTAACGACATTTACATAAATTTGAGTTTTCCTAGCAATTATTCGTAGTCTATTCGTAGTCGCCTAGTGCTACTATTAACTTACTAGTCACTTATCTTACTATTTTTGTTTAGGTATATTCTTAGTTATTAATAAGTTCTCTGTACCTATGTATATTTACCACAATATTGCATATTAAATTTCTATTGCACATAAAATAATACTATTAGTTAGTATTATTTTATTTTCATACCATTTTTTGTTCATATTTTAATTACCTCTTTGCTATTTGACTCTAGAGGAACCAATTTAATTCTGTAATATTAGTATCTTTACTTCTAATAGTAATATTATTTTACCAGTGCCGTTCGACCTGGTTAGTTTCACCGTCATACTTATTTCTAGCGTAAAGCAGTTGAAGGGCGCGGTTCTTTCATATTAGGCGACCACCACCACCTCCATCAGACCTTAGAAGTAGCAATGCATCTCTGATTGCTTCAGTCAAGTTTACCACGATAACGAGTATCCTTGCGTTTCGATCAAACGTAAGAATACTCGTTATCGTTGCGGTTGGTGTATCGTATCGGTGTGGTTTCTGGCACACTTTTATATGAGGCGATCAACATAATCCTCCGAAGTAGCGACGCATCTGTGATTGACATCAGATAGAACGCATGTTGATGGCCATGGGCGGCAGCGACCACTCACCATTAGGTGGACTGCATGGTCGTTTGCTATTTCAATCAGATAAAAAAAAATATGCATTATTATTCTAAGTAATAAATTTATGTGTGTGGCACTTACAAATTTCAGCGAAATCTTACTTTTTGAGTGAAAGAATAATAAACATACAAACGTCCTCACAAACTTTCGCCTTTATTAGTATAGGTACCTACTAGTTGACCCGGCGAACTTCGTTCCGCCAAAAAGTCTAAAATCTAAAATTTACAGTGTTCCTCCGCTATATTATTATTAAAAAACTCGCATTAAAATCTGTTGCGTAGTTTAAAGATCTAAGCACACATAGGGACAGAGGGAAACGACTTTGTTTTATACTATGTAGTGAAGTTATCAGTAGGTATAACATTAATCAAAAATTAATTATTTTATATTTGTTTCTATCTTTTAATATTTCAACTACTAAAACTAGCTTTTCTTTATCTTACTCCTTAATTCGTATTTTACACAAATCTCTGATTTACATTTGCAAGCTAACTTTTTCTTTCTGTTTGTATTATTTTTAACTCCGAACCTTATGGTTGTTTGGAAGAAATCGCTGTTTAGCGATAATACCGCCTATTGTATTTGGAATTATAAAAAATATTACGTAATTTTCTCTTTTCTGGGTACAATGAATAATATTATTATTATATCAGGTAACTAGTAATAGTAGTAGGTATTAAATAGTGAATTTATCAGTGGTCTGGTTGGATGCAGTTGTACAAGATGTTCCAACTATGATCTCAAGGGAAGCCTCGCATCTGTGATCGACTTCAGGTACCAATTAAATCCCATTTAGGATTGATAACGACTATCTCAAGTTTAAGGGCTTGCAATTAAATATAACTGTTGCAAAGTATCTTTTGTTAAAAATGAAATAGAAGTTCATGAATGTATCTTATGTTAGGTGGTATCACATATCTATAAATTATTTAAATAAAACGACGTAAGAATCTAATAGATTAGATTCTTACAGTTTCAGCAATACTGCTATATAAACTTCTGTATGAAAGCTCCGGTAGTTTCAATATTTTTTATAAGATTGAAACAGCAAACGAGCTTGCAGTCCACCTGACGGTAAGTAGTCACTGCCGCTCATGGACATCTGTAAGAAACTCCAAATAGAACATGGATTTTATCTATCAATCATAGTACGTTGCTACTCCCGAGAACTAAGACGGTCGCCTCACATAAAAGTGAAATAGGTGTACCAGTGGTAGTTTACTGGTTCTACCACCTTTAAATGACACTTCAATAATCAATGTATGTGTGGTGAGACATTAAGGTCTTAGTGCTTTGAAATTCTTCCTTCTATTTGGCGGTACAAAATTTAAAACCCTTATTTTTGAAAGTTATGTACGTGTAAGTAATTATCACTTGCCTAAACGGTCAAAACAAGCTTTCTAAAGAATACTCAACACGTGCGAGTTAATTCAAAAAAGATTTTAATAATGTTTCAAAAATGTCATAAGGAAGTAATATAAAAATAATGGATTTCCGATGATGATTTTAGTACAACTCTAAATATTGTAAATTTTATCCCATAGCTTGTGTACTCCATTATCACTAGTGGTTTAGCAGGAATATCGAAAAGTAGCTGTTTCCCTTGTACGTCCCGATTAATACAAGTTTGCAAGGAAAATAACATAATCTTTATAGTTTGTTAGATCTTAATCGTAGTATCGCATCAAATCATGATCGTATGATGCAACAGCAACCAGCTCAATAGCTGGTTGCTGTTGTTTTCTCAATAGAAAAGCTATCCTCCAAAGACACAAGATCGAACGTATATATAATTTGTAAATTAATTAAATGACGACCCGCGTGGCGCAGCGGTTACCATAGCGGTCTGATGCGCAATGGGTCCTGGGTTCGATTCCCGGCCAGACAAGTACCTAAATTATGAGTTTAGATTCATATTCTGGGTCTGGGTGTTTGTGTAATCGACTTAAGTGTGTCCATGCTACCCACGACACTAGAAAATCCTAGTGTGGGGCTATGGGTGTAGAAGGCGTGTTTTTTAAAAATGAATGAAATGAAATGAATTGATTGTATTGTATTTTTATTGCATTGACTGTATTGTTTTGTATTGTGTAGTTGCCGGCTAACTTTTAAATGAGGCGACCATCATAGTGCCTAGGAATAGTAACGCAACTGTAGTTTACCTTCATGTAGAAGCTGTATTCTGTATGAATTTGATTACAAATGTTCATGGGCGGCAGTAACCATGTGCCATTGCATTCTCCTTTGCTACTTCATAAGTCCGGAAAAATAATATGTTTAAAATCACTGTCTTCTTTTTATTTGACTGAAGTAGCAAACGAGCATGCAGTCCACCTGATGGTAAGTGGTTGCTGCAGCCCATTGACATCAGCCTCAGGTAGACTGTATAACATTTGCACTCATTAAAGTTTTAATGTCCTATTCTCTACGATTTTATTATATACTTACACGTATGAGTAAATAGAGGACCTTTAACCTACTATTCACGAGTATATTTTAATTAGGTCCTTAGGGCCAATCTGCATAAAAGGCTAGTGTCTATAACAAACCATAGATTATATGTTTGTGCAGATAGCGTTGATAGTCGTAAAGCGTAGAACATTGAAGACCCGCGTAGCGTAGCGATTGCCATAGCGGTCTGACGCGCAATGGGTTCCGGGTTCGATTCTCGGCCAGACAGGTATCTGAATGATGAGTTTAGATTTATGTTCTGGGTCTGGGTGTTTGTGTATTCGTGTTGTATGTGTCCATGGTACCCACGACTCAGGAGAAAATCCTAGTGTGAGGCTGTGAGCGTAGAAAGCGTGTTTGATAGCCTAATGGTTGAAGAGCCTCTCAGTCGTGGGTTTGAATCCAGTCATACTCATGCCACTGATTTCCTAAACTAATGTACAAATTATAAATTAATCACCACTGCTTTATGGTGAAAGAAAGAATCGTGAGTAAACCTACACAAGGAATTTCTTTAAATAAATTACAAATCTCCAAGGTCTATCAATTCGCATTTGACCAGCGCAGTGGACTTAAACCTCTAATTTTGAGAGAAGATCCGTATTCTTGCTGGATAGTTATGGGTTCACAACAGATAGCGTTTGCAATAATTTTAGTAAACAATTCGAATTTTGACATCTCTCGTGTAGATTCATCTTGCACGATTTTGACTGGTACTGTGTAAGTGCTTAAAAGTAAAACGATGCGTTTCAAGTTATGATAACGAAGTGAAGAGCGTGAAGTGTGAAGTCAGGAAGATCGAGGTGTCTTCATTACTGTTCATTCTTGAAGATTTGAAGTAAAATACAGGAGTAAACTTCTTAGATTTATTCACAGTTTAGGAGGTCCGATCACTTCGACGGTTAAACAAGAATCTTTTCTACCGGCGTTCGTTCGCCTTTTTATAACAATGTTTGGTGAGGTGACAATAACAAATTTATGGAGGGTAAATTAAATTACAATTCTAAAAATCATTAAATATTGCTAATTCAATAAACAATATTCGATCTTTAAACTAACTAAAATAATTATTTTCGGCGACGTGTTTTTCATAAATACGCGGTGTCGCGCCGACATATACATATATTGATTGTGAGCAATTTGGAGTAGTTACTAATATGTAATAGGTGCAATAGTGTGCAGGTTACTACCAGTATGGTTCGATCAAGAAAGCACCGCTACCGGCGCCCTTTATACGACTTTGCTACCTTATTTCTATTTTATTCTTATTTATATTTTTAGAAATCCGTAGGAGAACGAAAGTTACCGACATAGCTCTCAAAATTAGTAAGCTGAAGTGGCAATGGGCAGGCCACATCGTTCGTAGGACAGACAACCGATGGGGTAGAAGAGTCCTCGAATGGAGACCACGTCTGGGCAAAAGGAGTGCAGGCCGCCCCCCGACCAGGTGAACTGATGACCTGAAGAAGACGGCGAGTAACCGCTGGATTCAGATGGCCCAGGACCGGTCGAAGTGGCGCAGATTAGGGGAGGCCTATGTCCAGCAGTGGACTTTCAAAGGCTGATGGATGGATGGATGGATATTTTTAGAATAGCAGTTCATGCGTTTTGAAGGAAGAGTGTAGTTGCCGAAACACTTTTATATGAGGCGACCATTTTAGTCCTCCGGAGTAGCAACGTGACTGTGATTGACTTCAGATAGAACCCACGTTCTATATGAAGTTGTTTGATGTCCATGGGCAGTAATGACCACTTAATGTCAGGACTGGAAGCCCGTTTGCCACTAAAAATTATAAAAAAAAACACAAACCAAGTCCTTTCCTATGTACATTACGTAAACAACGTTTGTTTTGAGTTAACATAATATTTTCTTACTAGGTACGTCACTCCTATATGTAACGTAAAGCAATTCCTGTGTTTCACTTGAAGAGTGTGGTGCTGGGTGACTTTTTTTATGGCGACCATTATTGTCATCAAATCTGGCAATGTCTTTATAATTTAATTTTAATAGTGCAATATGTTTTTAAGGATGACCTGCGTGACGGAGCGGTTACCATACCGGTCTGACGCACAATGGGTCCCGGGTTCCATTCCTGGCCAGACAGGTATCTGAAGATGAGTTTGGATTCCGGGTCTGGGTGTTTGTATATTCGTCTTGTGTGTGTCCATGGTACCCACGACACAGGAGAAAATCCTAGTGTGGGGGTATGAGTGTAGAAAGCGTGCGTTTTTGGGTTGCAGTGACCACTTACTATCAAGTGAACGCTTGAACAAGTGAAAGTTTATTGCTTCAAATTTATAGAAAATAAATAAATTTATGTAGTCATTTGAAAATTAAAATGATAAGCAATAATCGTTTTATTAAAATCTAAAAGAATATTATGAGATGGCATGGTAATTATGTACTGGGTAGGTAGTTGTACTCCAAAAAAGTCGTATAGAAAGGTCCTATTTGAGCTCAAAAGGTAAATTAAACAACAACATTGATTAACAAATCGTGGATATTTAATGAAATAAAAATAATAAAAATGAAAAATAATAAAAACAGTTCATCTTTCACATAGTTACACAATAAAATTTGTCTTAGTTTTTTTTTGTTTCGCTATTTTGTCTCCTAACGTCTTCCAAATTTGAAATGTTAATTACTACTTATTATGTATTTCACAATTTCCTAAATACTGTATAACATTAGCCACTAAAGTTGCGTACAAAAATGACGACAAAAACAGATAGAGTGTATGAAATGGCAGAGTGAAGTCTAGTTATGATAAAAATATATAATCATTTTTGGCCGTTACTGCCACAACTAAAGCAAAAATTCAGGGAACAAAGAGTAAAAGTAAAATCGACATTTTTTATTTTTTATTTTCTTAGTTAACACCAGCAGTTTAGAGTACTCTATCTGTATTTTTCGCAATCCAAGGGTATGTTATTAGTAAGCGTGGTATGATTTAAAAAAAACTAATAAATTATATAAATAGATGTCGAATTAATGTTTTTTTTTTTAATTTATACGGCTAATGTTTTCATTATATTGTGTATTTCATAATTTAGCAATTGTTTTCAAGTTCGAAACTAAAAAGAAACCAAAAAGTCATTATAGTTTAAATAGATTACGTATAATGACTTATTGGTTTATATTAAATTCGGTATTACATTTCATTAAATTCGACTAGACCTTGTCCAGATGACATTTATTAAAATTAATCAAAACATCGTCTGAAGAAGCTCTAAGCGGCTTATAGTTAGATATTTCTTTAGGAGACGGATTTCGGAGACAAAAAGTAAGGTATCTATTATAATTTACTTACAATTATCTAATATAAATTCTATTATAATTTACATTAAGTACGTATACTGAAAGATTTTACACTTGGACTAATTTAGGTACGAAGTGAAAGGTCTTCCACGAATCAATAATCACAAGAACATTAATTTAAAACAAAACTGGAATATTTATTTTCAGTCTTAAAAAACAATAAGCTTCCTATCACAAAAATGAAAGCAAGAATCAAGATCGAATGCATAAAGATTTTTAATTTAATAAATTTAAATACTAATTAAATATTGAAGTACCTTGTTACATTAACACCTACCCTTAAAATACATCCAATTTTGTTTTCTACAATTCTTAAAATATCGATTACAGGAAACTCACCGTTCTTGCCGAAATTTTGTAATTTCATAAATTTTGAAACTATTGATGTTTATAAATAAGAACATTAATAGGTAGGTCTTCCATTTACATTACACTTATTATATTTACATTAGTTATCTAGAATAGGAAACATTTTCTTATTATTGTACAGAATAGCCTATAATTACGAAACAACTTACCCCGAAACACATACTCTACTCAAAACTATGAAGATCTTAGACAATACTGGAAAAACTGTTTAATTGACACTATACAGCTTAATAACTAAGGGATAAAGTAAATCAACATAGCTAGCTTTGGCATTGGTTTCCACATTTACAATAAAACATTACAAAACAAAAGAATGTAACATAAGATCAAGTACAGCCTCGAAAGAAAACAAACATTCAAACCAACATTAACAACTCAACGGAATTTCTCAACACTGGCTCACACGAGGGATATGTCACTAAGGATATACCGATTAAATTAATGCCCTTCGATGCTAGGAATTACTGGGCTTGTATTGCAACGCACTGCTTAATTAGGTTCGCCACACATTTCATTCCTTAAGACTAGAAATTGAACAAGATGTATCTGCAATCACGAGTCATTGCGTTTACGTTCAGATACTCTAATAGGGACGATGAAACGAAAAATTCATTTGCTGAGCCGGACCTCAGAAAATTTGGCTCGGCGGCGCGGGTGGTGGCAGGCGAAGACCACCCCACGGGTAGAGTCACGACGCCTCGTCACGGCACGCGTTAGAGTCATCGGATAAAGCGAGCGGAGCACCATTACTTTGATTCACAACACACTTCCGCATATGTTTCTCTAGTGTCGACGGCACGGAGAAGGGCATCTCGCAGAATCTGCACCGGTAGACGTCTTTGCCGAGTCTGCCGTGCGTTTTCATATGCCTTGTGAGCTTCGAGCTCTGCGCGCACGCATACGAACACAACTCACATTTATAGGGTTTCTCACCTGTGTGCGATCGTCTGTGGACAGTCAAATTTGAGCAGTTCTTAAATACTTTTCCACAAAATTCACAAGTATCGTTACGACGACCTTCTTTGCTCTTAAGCAAAGGGTTTTGAAGTAGTCCATTTCCACTATTCTTAAGTCCGTCAAATATATTTTCTGGAGGACGTTGAGCATGTAATGTAGGGAGCCACCAACCTTCGCCTCTATCCATGTCTAGTTTCATTCGCTTCGAAGCCTCAAATGGATTCTCAAAAGGGTTGAAGAGAGGATGAGGTTGTGGGGGCATTTTAGCAAATTCCTCTTTCAACCGCAGAGCAGCTGTAGGTGGCATACCGTTTGGTTTGTCAGAAGGTGGGCCATTGTTGTTATCTCGATCTTTAGCTAGCTGCCATTTTAACGAATTGCCAGATTCTTGTAAAGCTTGCTTAAAAGCTTCGCTATACTGAGCAATGTTTGATAGACCAAATTTATCCATCAATTCTCCAACCACTGACGCCGTTGGAGGATGTGCTGGTATGGCAGGAGTTGGTTTGCGCGGAGGACCGGCGGGTGCGCTACTATTTGATACAGTTAGATCTTCAGCCTCTTCAACATCTTCTCCATCTTCGTTATCTTCCTCCTCCTCGCCATCCAACTCTTCGTCCTCCAGCTCATCCTCTGAATCATCTTCACCAGTGTCACCAGCGGATTCTCCGTCTTCGGTGTTTCTATCAGTACCGCGGTGAACTTTCATGTGACGTTTTAACTTAGAAGCCTTTTCAAATGTTTCGTCGCATTCAGCACATTTAAACGGTTTCTCGCCAGTATGAGTACGTCGATGTACCATTAAACTATTTTCGAATCTAAATTTCTTTCCACAAAATTCACAGGTATGTACAGCTTCGTCATTATTGCGTTTAACGGTAGGTGTCGAAGATGGCCGCTCTGGTGGGGGTGCATCTGCTGTTTGTGGCTCAACACGTCTTTCAGGTGAAATAGTGCTGTGAGGCCTCGTGGCTTCTCGAGGCGCTTCCACCGTTCCGGGTCCGGCGCCCGCCGGTGGAGTCTGTCCGACTCGGGAGGGCGACGGGGAAGCGAACGGCGGCGAATGCTTCCTGGGGCTAGGAGAGCTGGAATTGCCTGTGGCCGCCCCTGGACTGGTCGTACCGGCCAGTTGCCGCAAGCGCTGCGAGTAAAAATCCAGCTGGGGTTCTAAAGAAAGTGGCTGGGATACTGGTGGTGGGCGTTCTCGTCCTGATAGAGACGTAGGTATAACGGGAGGTCGATCCGCTGGCGATGGAAATGTCTGGTGAGGAGGCAGAGAGTTGGCAGCTACGGCGGCCGCAGCTGCTGCCAAATTGAGGCCATGGTGACGAAATTGCTCAGATACAAGTTGTTCCATTCTAAATCTATGATCATGGTGATTTGGTCGAGCAAATAAGGGTGCTGGAGGGACTGATGGATGAGCTAATGGTGGTAAGCTACCTGGGAGCGGCATTCTTAAAAGACCCCCTACACCGAAGGGCGAATGCATATCCGGTGGTGGCAATAACGGATGGTGTCGTAGAGACGGTGGCGGCAGCGGGGCTCCGGTGGAGGAGCAACCAGAACTCGACGAGGATGTACTCGAGGTCGAGTGGTTCTGCTTGCTTGGTTGTTGCTGGGGCATGGTTTCGACGTAGATTTTAACGCCATGCACATGTTGAACATGTTGAAGCAACCTCCACGCGGAATGGACCCGCGCCTTACACGTTGAACACACGTAGTTGCTCGGTTCTGTGAACAAACAGAAAACGTTGAAATATATCGTTCAAAACAGATGGGAAGATGGAACGGTTCGTCGATGGGAGATTTACAGCAATATTAACACGGGCAAAGTGTCTAGTAATAGCTCTCACATATCGTGGTGTGGGCCTAGGGTTGGCGCGCGGTACGCATGCTAAACAGGAAGGTCCAAGGGCTGGGTACGTCGGCAGCCGTGAAAGATAGCCCCTTCGTGTCCCGCGTGATTCATGCACCTCTAAAATCTTATGAAATATATGCGGGCCGGAATCACGTACACGCGCGGGTTAAGACTGTTGATATTGAAATCTATATGTAACACTATCCCGGTAAGAGAAAAATGAATAGTGTTTACGTTTTATAGGCAACTGCTTTTTGTTTAACGATTTCTTAACCGCCACACACGTGTGTGTGTGTGTATGATACGCTTGTATGATATTTTGTCACGATAACACTGGCTTTAGCTTTTAAAATCTTGCTTTGAGAATATAGTCGTAACAACACCTTTACATATTATAGGTATATGCGTTTGCTAATTCAAGTTAAAATGGTCATCCCATAGTCAAATATTCAAGGCTTACGTGTCCTAGTTTAATAGGCGGACGAATTCAGATATGTTCACTGTTTGGATGTTTTACTCTGTGATTAATAATATAGAGGAACTTATAAAACGTTTATTCGATATTGTTAAGCCCAGATCTATTTTATAATGCTTCTTAACTGATTTGTTACTCGGTCAGAAGGTCTTTTAAGTCACGTGGTCAAAGCGCGCGCCCGCACCCTACTTTTGACGGTAATTTGATTGCTCATTGTAAGACCGAGACAAATTTTATTGTGGACACCATTGTATTGTATTACGTCTCAACGAGCCCATAGTGATGGGAATATGGGGATTTTTTGAACTTATAATCCTTAAAAACTGTCCGTAACCTTGTATTCTCATTTTTTTTTACCAGTTACTTGTTATCGCATCCTAACATTAACACAACTTTGTTCTCTTTCTAAGGTAAGGTATTGAAAAAAAATAGTTTTAAGAATATTCGTGAACTAAGGACCTTTATTTAAAGCATTTTTTAAAATTTAATTGTTGAACCTAAGGAAACGTTTAGGCCTAATTTGTACAAAACATTTTTCTGATTTTTCTCACGAAAGCAATCGCATTTATCTCGAAAAAAAAATAGTATTATCAAACCGTGAGTGTTATTTGCTACTGAAGTTTTTATTATTACGATACTATTATTCAAGATATAATTATATTCAAAAATAAAGATCAGATGGTACATTCCCATCACTTTAAATAGTAGGCGCGCCCGATAAGCGATCTCGACTGTTAAGACGATTATTGAAATGTAACGGTCAGATTGTGACCGACCGGAAAGAACGCATCTACAGGATGCTGAAATATATCATAAAGTACCACTTCGAGCTATGGATGCTTATATGTTTCACGATCAACTATTATTTTGAGTTACGAAGTGTATTAAAAATACGACAATAGAAAAATGTTACCATCTGTAAGCTCTCTGTACGATCATATGACATAGGAAATAATGTGTTAAATAAACTAAATAATAACAATAAGTGTTTATCCATTATTTGATATTTTCACAGATTCAATCAACTCATTCGATAAAGTGTATACTATATTTTAAGTAGGTATAGCCATAACAAACGTGTTTTTCGAATCGATTTTTTTATTTGTTTAATACAGAATTAGTCAGATTAGGTAATAATATATTCAATCCAAAAGTATTACCTTATAAAAATGCTTTCACATAAATATATTTTTAATTATAAAATATAAATATTATTTCCTTGAGCACCCTGTTAATAAATATTATGTATCATAATATCAATATATTTTGACCTTTTTGTCCAAAGCATTGTTCATTGTATTACAGATTGGTCATCGCACTGTCCAGAAAAAAATTAAATGTCCTCCTACATTACTTTCAAATTTAATATAGCAAAAAGGCATGCGGTCCAATTGATATTAAGGATTTAAGGCCATAGACATTTCAGTTTTAATACACATCAGAGCAGAAAAAGGAGTTTTACACCACTGTCGTAAAATAGTTGAGTAGGTGATGCCTTTGGAAGTAAAATTCTGTAGACTTCTATCACCTCAAGCCCTGGGAAACTATCCTGATAGAGAGGTTTTTCTGTTCTTGTAGCAAATCAAGTTCTAATATCAGAGGAGGAATTCACAACTGAAATGCCAACGCATCTGAACAAATTCAACAGCCTAACATACTAATATGTTAGGCTACCCGCGTGGCGCAGCGGTTAACATACCGGTCTGACACGCAGTGGGTCTCGGGTTCGATTCCCGGCCAGACAGATATTTGAATGATGAGTTTAGATTCGTGTTCTGGGTCTGGGTGTTTGTGTATTCGTCTTGTGTGTGTCCATGGCATCCACGACACAGGAGAAAATCCTACTGTGTGGCTATGAGTGTAGAAAGCGTTTTAAGTTTTTTTTTTTTTAATATTATAAAGGTGAAAGTTTGTGAGTGTGTATGTTTGTCACTTCTTCACGTCTAAACGGCTGGAGTGATTTTCATAAAATTTGGTAGGGAGTTAGCTGTCACTCTGAATTAACACATAGGCTACTTTTTACGGAACAATCGATACATCGATTTTTTTAACGCGGGCGAAGCTGCGGGGTTAAGCTAGTTTACAATAAATTTGACCACTACCTTAATTCTTCAAGGTTATTATAGGCAAATCTACATAGATTTGCCTGTAATATGGGTTTAGGAAGTAAGATTACTTACGTCACTGCAAGATGTTTCATCAACAAACAACATTGGTTCTAACAGAAGTCGGTCACATGTCCTATCCTTGGCTAAGACTCATCTAAGCACTCCCTTGCTTATCAAGATGTGCATTAATCCTACAAAAACTTCCTTTGTGAATACTCGATCACTGTCATATGACTCAAAATTGAACAGTAGTATCGAAACGAAACGATTGGTAGAAGCTTATAGATTAGAGTGTAATTTGAATCCAAGATACGATCGGTGGTTCGCTTTGTGTATGATAATGGCGATAATTAAACAATAAAGGCTGTGTGGGTGATCGGATTTGGATTGTGTTGGTATTGGTTGGTATTGGTCTCGGTTCGGTGGTTTTGAGGTTTGCGTGTGGCAATGGTAGGAGCTTAGCGAGGTACGATTATATTCGGTTGTATAATTTTTTATATTATATTACGTGTAACAGTCCTTATGTAGATGTATGAATTCGCTAAAATAGAGACTGCTTAATATTGTTAATTTGATTTAATATAAACAAAGAATTAAATTTACGTAAATCTTAACTTTCTTGTATGTTTGTATCTTGAAACAGAATAAAGTTAAAATCATTACCTTAGAATGGACACACAAAAATCGAAACATTTTTGTAAATGTGTAGAATTCTTAAATTGTATTACTTTATGATGTAAACACCTTGTAACAAAATATATTTTTTTGATACTTTTTTTTGACACGAATAATTTATTTATTTATTTAATTAATACAATAAAAATATTCTTTATTAATTAAAGTTAAATGTTAATTAATTTATACTTATGTAAATTATTATTATTCTTTATTTACTTTATTGATTACAATTAAAATATAAGGTTAAGCTCAAGTAGTTAGTGTCCTTTTTTATAAGGAGTAAGACCTGAAAGCTAACGACGCATGAATTTCCAACTACGAAGTTATTTTAGACCTTAAATGCAATGCAATTTCCAACATGATGGATTAATTATAAGCCTATATTTACGCTATTGTCCATAAAACAATGCAAGACAACAGATAGCATTACTGTCCGCGCTTAAACGGCCTCCCTGAACGCATCCGGTGGGGGAGTCCAGACGGGTGGCGTTTAAAAATTTCACCCCCACTGGCTTGTACAATGGCCATAATCAACGATCGCCTTTTGAAATCGAAACGGTTGTTAAACTTCAGGCTTGGATTGCTATGTCTACGTTTGCTGGATTGGTGGGTTGGTATTTTTCGGTTTTTCAGACTTCGGTATGTTTTAGTGCAAGTAAATATCTAAAATCTACTTTGAACAGAACAGAAGTCCTTTCTGAAGTCTATTACATACGTTGGTATGATTGACTGTTATGAAATACGTGGTATAAGGTATTTAAAAGTATTAAATATTGTTCGACTGGGAAGATATCAACGTCTTATCTACTCCTAGCGTTGAGCAGACTTGAGTTTTGATGGAAGTGTCTGGTTGCCCACTATATAAGGCAATAATAGTCCGCGGAAGAACCCATGCATCTGAGATTGACTTCAAATAAAATCCCTATTTTATATTAAGTTGAATATGCACGGCTGTGATCGCTTACAATCAGGTAGCCTATATATTAGTTTGTTACTTCAATCGTATAAAAAGATGCGTGGGAAACAAAACAGCAGAATAAATAACTACTATGAGATGCAGACATAGGTCTGGAGACAAATTAACATTCATCAATCACCCATCCAGCAACTCATTTTCTTCAACTTCATTTTAACAGATAAAAGAAGGATAAACTAATTTCAATATCCACTAATATACAAAGCTCATATTAAAAGTGAGTTTAATAACTCGACTGATTAAATCCTGTAGGTATTACGTTTGTACATATAACCAAACTAGATAGACCTTTACAGTAAAATCACGTAATTTAGGATATAATCCGTTTCATTGCAGCCGAAATACAAAATTAAATCACTTAACCTGCCCTCCGAAGTACGGAACCACTTGTGATAATTAGCTAATAGAACCCATTCAACACCAAGGATCGGTCTGTGTTACTTAATCAGCCGGATCGTTAGCAATTTGTTAGCTACATACCTATAAAATATAGGAACTAACTTGTAGTTAGTAAGAAACACTTAGAAGAGGCATACTACTTTAGTTTCAAAGGTAGCAATGCATTAATGGTCCTATTCTCATAACACCAATAGTTTCTGGGTAAAAAATGTTCCCAGGAGCATTTATTACATACCACCAAGTGGACTGGATGTTCATTCGCGACTTCTGTATCTTAAAAACCGGCTAAGTGCATGTCGCAATCGCGCACGAATGGTTCCGTATTATTATCCATAAAATATAAAATAAAAACGTTTGTTATATAGCATGGGGGATAGTATGCTCGCCTTAAACATTTATTTTATTCTGTTTTTATTATTTGTTATTATTGGGGCAACAGCAATACATCAACTGTGAAAATTTCAACTGTCTAACCAATATGGTTTAAGAGATACAGCCTGGTGATATAGACGAACAAACGGACAGACGGACAGATAGACAGCGGAGTCTTAGTATGGTTACGTTTTTACGTATTACCCTAAAACAGTAGTTTCATTACAAATTAAAAGACTTTCAACAATCCGATTCCGATCCGGTGGTAGTGTAAGGAAAAAAATGTAACTGACAATTTGTAAGTGCCCCCGTAGGCCTATACAAAATAAAGACATTTCATTTCATTTCATTTCAATCCCTAGATTAAATTGATAAAGGATTCCCCAAACTAATTCAGTAGAGTCATTAAAAAATTGTCGCGAATTAGCATTTCCATCTCCATCTTCATCTCCTTACTCCGCTAATAGGTGGCATAAATTCATTTGATTTAATTAATCTTGTCTAAGATCTTTTTTACTGTCGAGATTGATATCTGAATGCATAAAACGTGAGTTTTGTTCATTATCTGTCAGTAAACCGACATTCGCGACCTCATGAAGTACCTTTAATGAAGCAGTAACGTGAAAAGACTCTGAACATCCGAATTTTAATGTTTAAATTCCATAGAACGTCAAACTTTTGTGTCACTGAATTGGGGATGTAAGTTATTTACGTGAGCCGAGCTTCACCAAAGGATAATCTGGACCAAACACACCATTATGCAATGCAACCTAAATAATACGGGACTCAGAATTCTAAAACATATGTAACTTTAAATTACTCATGAATAAGCGGTATTTTACTCTTGGTCGAAATTAAAATTACGAAACTACAAAATTTTAGCGTCAATTGCGAATCATTACAAATATCAGTAAAGCAGCAATAATTTAAGAAGTAAACGGACATCCTTTCGTTATCAAAACGGTTGCGGGAAATTCTTTCAAACGCTTGGCGTTACACTTGGTACTTGGGCAGAAAATGTCGTAAATAAAATTCCAAGAGCGAACTAGAAAATATGAAATCTCAGCGGTCCATATAGTATATTCGGCCGGAAGGCGACGGCGCTGTTTCCGGCCGACAACAGTTGTTCGCACACCAGCGCCTCTCGCGGACACCGTTAGAAACTACCGAGGTTTGAGATAGACTGACATATTTAAGTGCATTGCACAACTCTGTATGCGTTAGAAATAAAAAGATGTAAAGTGATGGATTAATTAGTAATAATATTTAACGGGTACTCTCTACGCGGTAAGATTCTGAGTTCCCGTTAGGTATTAAAATCTGTGAATTTTGTGTAAATATTACGGGTAAAATAAATAATTTAGTTATTATTATTGTAATGTATAAGGTACATAGCAGACTCGTAAAATACATTAAAATGTTTTCAGCAAAGAAAAGTTTTTAATAGTTAAGCTTAAATCATACGAGTATATTATTAACGATTCTAATACCTTAAACCGTTACCATTTATTTTGAATAAACTAATTTAATTATGAAAAATTCTTAGGTGTGTCATATGCTCTAGGAATCTTAATACAAAATTTAATAAAAGCACAATTCGGTTGCTTTCAATGTTTGTTGTCGGTCTGAATAAAAACAACTTCAGTTCGGGATTTATATGAAAACTTTTCAGTTGGAACTTCGTAAAGTAATATCCACGTGTTTTATTTTTGTTAAAGTAGTGTTTGAAATTAAGCTTTAGGCAAAACTATTAGTTGAGTTTAGTTACAATTCAATAGACATACTAACATCAAATATTAATCCTATTACTAAAGAACTTAAAAATACATAAAAAATCACTTTTTCAGACAGATATTCTAACACAATTAAATCCCGAGACCAAATAAGGCGGTTCAATCGAGAAATACGAAGAAAAACCTTAATCATTGCGACTGAAAGTGTCCTATTTTCAAAGCTATGCGATATTTATAAGAGCGCTCGCCATCGACTTGTTATGCGACGGACGTCCGTCGCGCCGCTGCGTTGAATGACCGCCTTCCCTTTCCGACCACCCCCCGGAGTTATAACCCGAATGGTGCAAATTGTGACCCATAACTGGAGACATGTTATATGGAAAATAAAATCTGCAGACGGAACGCAATTTCACGCACGCGAAAAGTCGAATGGTTTGTCATTTATGAAAAAGTGGAAGTAAATAAAATAGAATCACTACATAGTATAAAACAAAGTCGCTTCTCGCTCTCTTTCCCTATGTATGTATGTATGCTTAGATCTGTTAAACCCGCTACGGACTTTAATGCAGTTTTGTTAATAGACAGAGTGATTCAAGAGGAAGGTTTTTATGTATAATATAGTAGAAAAACACTGATAATTTTAGACTATTAGGCGAAGCGAAGTTCGCCGTGTCAACTAGATAAGAATAAAAAGCGTTTAGAGTTTCATGTGTTCGAAATTTAAATGTAGGTCAATTACTACGTGACCTAAGATTTAGTCAAATTGGTGCTCACAAAATTTTGAATTCAGCTTTATAATACTTATTTTTATCTATTTGCCTTCTAAATGTCTTAATTAATCACCGTGGAAAACAGTGTCGTATAACGTATATTTCAATTACGTTAGTTACCATGAATTAAGGTACTTTTTGCAAGATCTGAAGATGACGCATGCATTATGAATGTGAGCGTCTGGGACTGAGTAAACATTTAAAATAATGAAATGACCGATACGACCGCGCTGGCTGTACACAAGTGTTTCAATAATACCTACTGAGTTAACAGAACAAAAAGTGACCCCGGACTAAGGAGTTGAGAAAATTAAAATTTTGCTACGAAGTTAAGTGATAATTATTTATTATTTCTGATACAACAATGCTTATCTTGTAATCTGACTTAAAATTTTGATTTACGTCATTCAAATTCTGTAAAGTATTCGAAAATCGTTGTAAGATAAACTTGTTTGTGAATAAGTGATAATTTAAATATTAATTAGAAATAGTTTTTATTTGTAATGTCATATTATCACTTTAAAGTAGAATAATTATGATACTAACGTACCTACCTATATAAGAGGAATAAAGGTTTTCTTTTACATTTTTATAAACTTGTACCTAAGTCATATCTTCTCGTGATGAAACCATACGTTTAAAACAGTTCAAATTTATTAGATTTAAAATAAATCAAATTAAATTCGACGCCGTTCCTTTTAGAATTGCCTTACCTAAAGGCTCGTTATAAAATCATAAATTCAAGATGGCGTAACCGCACCCATTGCGATCGGCAGCTAAATTGTGATTTCTGTAAACTATCGAGTTACTTCACAAATTGTTTCCAACGCACCCTCCCTGAAATCAGTTACGCCTATGTAAATAGGGCGTGATGTTATTGATAGCTCCACTAAGTTTCATAATTTCGATCTCTTTGACTACACCCTCCATAGCTTTCTACATTAGTTCCACAGTTATTAAAAATTAAAATGCATGCGCTACCCAGAGTCCGCAAATTTGATCGAATGAAATTTTCGTCAAAATTACATTTTAATATAGGTACTACTTAATATTTTTAAGAATAATGTTAAATTACAATTCATGAAACAAATGTCTTTCTTTTTAATTATTAAGTCAAATAATAAATCTACATAGGTATCAAATCTTTATTCACTTTACTTTCCATTCGTATTTATAATGAGAAATATATTTCAATCTTAAAATCTTTACCTATTCCAAACCCAAGTACTAAAAATAACACCAACAAAACATCGACGTCAACATCTATCCCCAGAAACCATTCCACATATGTCCAAAATTCTCTTACGAGACACCAAAATGTGATCTCCGAAATTGGTCCGCGACCGTCGTTGCCCAGATGCGAGGGCTATTTTAAACTCATAATAACCGTTGTCGACACGTGTGTGACGACCATTACCACATATTACAAAAAATTGAGGAAAAACAATAAAACGATGCAGGGGAAGAGTGAAGAGGGACATCAAAGTGGACGCGGTTTAAAATTGATTCTGAAATAATATAAGCTGATGGTTTGACGAAATAAATTAATAATATGATTACGTTTACGTACATGGAGAAAATAAAAAACATGCGTGCGTACAAAGTACACATGTCAGAAGTGAAACTTCTTTGGCGAACTAATTTATAAATCTTGTTTATATTTATACAAATCTAAAACTTTAAATTTCCAAGATTAAGAGGAAGGGAAAAAGGCGTGATACGACGTTCGCTCTGTCTCACTTTTTCTCTCAATCTTTCTCACTCGCTTGCTCCCTACTCTCACTCCACGGCTAGTTGCTCATGCTACGTTCGCCCTGTCTTACTCTCTCTCAATCGGTCTCGATCACTCTCTCTCTCTTTTCCGACACTTCCGTTGCATACCGGCGTGACGTTTCATCTGTAAAAATTTTACCCTCATGCGCCTAAAGAAGTTTCACTTCAAAAAGTTACAATTCAGTATTAATCTCGATGAATCACTTCATCGAGATTACTAACAAGATCCGGATATAGTGCTATAAAAATAATAAATAAAACCCGACTGTCGAAATACAATTAACTGAAAAGAGAAAAAGTATTTTACTGCGTGCATGCGAAGACAAAGAAAAGTTACAGAGAAAGACTACCAAAATTACGCAGTAGTTTAAATATAAAAGTAAACTTAATTAATTTGAAAATTAAGTATTAAATCAATTTTAAGTGTAAAAATAAGAATAATTATATCAAATTTTAAACACCAACTGTAAAATTCTACTGTAAACTACAATGTAAAAAAAAAAGATGCAGTGGTTGACCAACACGACTCTAGATCACCAAACCCATACCTCAAATTCGTATAAATATTCCAAAACCATTGTCAAACATATTTCATACGCATAAAGCATTGCTAAGGGCAAAGCAATCTATCATGGCATAAATCTATGATATATTTACACACAGTGAATGCATTATCACTATTCCTAAATCAGCTATCAACGGACTCTTTTCACTAAAAGGGTGAGCCTCACTATAGAAAAGGTTGACCCTTCATAAAGACTTATCACCTCATATACAAAATAAGGTTGTACTAATCCTAGATATGACGATCGACATGCGATTTTAAGCATCCCGCACTAAAGATCAGTTTCCCACAGGCGTCTCGTCTAAGATGGGATCTGGTCGAAGTTAGCGGTAGTTTTTTCTCAACAATCTCCTCTCGGACTTAACTTACGTTATCTCACCCACGAACGTCGCGAGGAATAGAACCCGCGCACACATAATAAGGACGATATTTCTAAAGAAATTTAAATTTGCCCGCAAAGGTCCCGAGATAGGATTAAAGATTGGGCGTCGAGATGGCCCTTTGTGGCCGACCCTTAAGAAAACATGTCTTGATATGGAAATATCTTGGACGGAACTTAAGGAATCATTTACGAGGGCGATCAAGGAAACGGTCTATGAATGCGTAATTAGACCACAAATACGGGGGATTTATCTAAAACTCTGACTCGATGGAACTCTTTTGTGGTAACGTTTATTTTGCATGAGCGAGTCAGTAGAAAGCATCATTGTTTAGACTTCGCTGACCGACGTTTTACGATGCGGTAGACCGTGTATGTTCAAGTTTAAAACGATAATTTTTATCAGCGAGCACTGTGAAGGGGTCCCTCGAAATCGATATGGGTATCCCTTTACCGTATTATTACTCATACACGAGGTCAGTCCAAAACTCAGAAACTGCTGACAACAATAAAATGTACAAGTTTAGAATAATTAAATATTTATAGTCTAGGAGTATTAATGACCACATCTCATATACCACCACTATCAAATGTTCTTAATGAAAATAATAATTACAGCTCTTTAATTATCAAATTGAAATCAGATTTTGAACTAAACGAATTGAAAGGATTAGAAATCTATGTCCAACAAATATTTAATGAGGCGATCCTCACAATTTACAATTTGTATACGAAACACCTAGCTGGCCCGACAATCCTTCATTAATTTGTAAGCCAAACAAAAGAGAACAAACACTGGACCCACTGAACACTTGATCCAATATTTATTTTGATACAAGTAAATGACGGCCATTGGATCTCTAACGTTTTGTGATGGAAATAACTGTAGCGAAGACAGCTTGTGGAAACAATGTGCACGTAAACCTGTTGTTTGTTAAGATATCTAAAGAAGCTAAGTAAAACTAAAATATGGAAATACTCAGGGCTATCGTAATGAATATTCACATACACATATATAATAGTTATGAGAGCTAAAGTGTACTGTATAATGTAAGTATAAGTATTAGTTTCATTCTAAATATACCCAGCGACCACACAGTCAAAGGACACGCGATAGGCACGAGACAATCTTCCCCTCACCTTTCACACAGAAAAGGCAAGACGTCACGTCCAAAATTAAAACCCACTTATTTAAAACCCGCCACTTAGACACCTTCCCGACCGTACAAAAACTAAAAATATCCTCGACCATTGTGTCACGCTCAAAGAAGTTCCGTAGGTCACGGAGAGCGCATGAACATGTACAACGTGTCAAGAACACGCCAAACATTTTTTATCTTTGAAAAAATTATAAAAGACCGCTTCTGACAATGGAACCTCAGTAGCATCTTTGACAATTATAATATCAAAATCGGCTATGACCGAACAGCCATTAAAGTCAACGAATGTTACTTCGATATTGGACTTTAAACAAGCAACAGAATTGTTGAATATTCAATGACCGGTTCACGAAACTTCACCTCTTTTGTCAGTTGTACAACCATGGTTAACATAAGGGTCATCACAAAAGGCACAAGATAACAATGCGCATACGTCAATCGTGTGCTCATGCAAATATTTTTTTCTTCCAAAACATCCCCTTTATCTGTTCATGGAGCGATGGGGTTAATTAATATGTACAAAATAATACAATTAAAATTAAGATCCCTTTTTTAAGTTGGCACGAGGTCACAATTCAACTGTCACCATGAGAATTATACCTTTATTTTGACAATAAGCTCGAGTTTAGTAGATTTATAGATGGCAATGCATTGTTTCTGGTTATCAATTTGATATAATATAATATTTTATTGCAACGGGGCCCTCATGCGTTATTGAATGTAGCTGGTTTGACAGCTCACTTGAAGGGGTTAATATGAACGTTTAGGATAAACCCAATAATCCGAAACAACTGGTGTTGAAGCAAAAGCTGCATTTGACGTTTAGACGATAGCGCAATCTTATTGGGTGGCAATAAGATTTCTGTATCGATATGAACGATTATATACAATTTTCTGGAGTTGTCCAAAAGTTTATATTTCTCTATCAACTGAGAATACTTTCGTGGGTAATTTTGTGTAAACTGTTCCGACCGCTTATGCTCCTTGTACAAAGCGGTTGACAAAATGCGGGTTGGAAATTTTGAACGGTGCACAATTTTCGGGTTTAAGAAAGCTTTTGTTGTGCAACGGTTTAATACAAAAGTGTCAAATGACGGCACATCTGCTCTCACAAAGGGTTACGCGCTCGGATAGATTATTTTTCGAACCACCCCCGCAAGATCGCTCGCTTATACAGATGTTCCGAGTCCTCTAACTTGAATGAGCTTTAAAGCTTAATTTTATAATGAAACCGTTATTCCCGTTAGAGGGCTTATCATGTTGAATGATTTAAGATTTTCTGATAAGTACGTCTTAATGTTATGGCAATATAAATATTTTGTACACATTATGTACCTATTCATGTTGTACAATTAAAAGAATGATATTAGAATGCAATCACCTATCATTGTGCAGGATTAAATATACCTAGACTAAAAATATTTCTTTATCCCTAACACCCTGTACAACAATTTCTATATGAAGTGACGAGATTAAGCCAGTATCCAAAATATATGGACGAATCATGACGTAAGCATTCCATGAACGGCGTCCAGCATTGTTGTTGTGCAACATCTTGCACGTTATAGTACAAAAGAGACTGAGGGAAGCGATAAAATTGTCTCCAAGGGCCAAATCCTTTGAACTCGTCAACGGATTGTAGGAATCATTAATAAAACACTAAATACTGGACAGAAAAAGGAAGATGACGCGGACGTTTGAAATGAAATCTTTTCTATATTTAAAATGGGCGTGAAAACGTATCATTGTTGGAAATATCAAATTATGTTTTTGTTACGATCACAATTTCAATGTCACGTAGCTGAATCAAAATATGTCTATTTAATTTTGATATGAGGAATTTTGTACCAAGTTTTAATACTTATAAAAATAAACTTACCGCTATGCATTGTATTTGATTCAGCGTCTGCCATTTCAGTCCGCGATTTCTTTTGGTGTTCAGGTGACTCTGAGGTGTCCATATGTTCTTGTTTTATTTTGGGCTTAATGTCTTCGTCAGGTGAGCTGGAAGGCATCGGTGACGTAGATGCTCTTCTCTTTGGCGTTGATACTTCAGCATCTCCTTCTGTTAAATAATAATTTTAAGTAACTATTTGCATTGCGCATATCTGTAGTTTAATAGTGACCTATATTTACAGGTCTTCTTATTTGTTATTCGAAAATAAGGGTAATACGATTTTTCTGATAATTATGTTTCAAGTAAAGCTGCTAAAAGGTATCTGAATATCCGCATTTAGGGCACTGTGTTTATGATTATCAGGAAAGAAAATTTGTAACACTTTACCTTCTAATAGCCTTTTAGGTGTACTCGATGCACCTCCATCTTCTAGAAGATCAGGAGGGGCTATCGAAGGGCTTGCAAGGGGCGGAGTGTGCACCCTGCTGCTCGGTGGTCTTCTAGCAGTCAGAAGGGATGGCCTTCTGCCACTTGAATTAGTACTTGCCACTTGACCAGGCCTTGAGCCATCTTCTTGGTCAGAATTGGGTCCTGTAAAAACAATACTCTGTAAGTTTGCAGATACATTTTTTTTGTATATTTTAACAAATGTCTTTATACTACCATTCCTTTGGCAGTAATGAGTATTCTATATGTTAGTCTGTGTTAAAATTGAATGGGTGGTAAATTTCAGTGAAATCCGATTTCTTTCCATAACAGTGTAACAAATAAACATATATTAACTACAATTACATTTACACACTCAGACACATCATGCACACATCCTCATATACGAGTAAGATTGCATTGTTTTTTGCGTGTAGTATAAATAGCAATAACATATTATTTCTTAATGTTAAAATGAATTATTAACTGTGCCCAAAAAACTTTCATGCACTTATAAGATGGTGTTAAATAAAAGCGACGGTTACATAAATAAGCATAAATAAACTGTGTGATGCAAATGCTTCGAACTTACCAGCACTGTAGCAGTGATAGGAGGTGAGGTCCTTGTCGCAAGACGAGACCTTATGCTGGATGAACCGGACTATGTCAGCGAGAGCGAAGGCCCGGCGACATGCCCCGCATGTGAGGGTGTCGGCGGGGACCCCGGGCGGAGAACCTCCGCCTTCTGCCGCGCTGTCCGCATCCGCTGAGGAGGAAAGAAGATATAAAAAATAGGCAGTGTCTGTGATAAGATACATATTAGATATAATTCACAAAAGGAAACAAAGTGAGATTGAAATTATAAGGAGAAAAAAAAAACGTTTAAGATAGTAGTAACCTTGATATGAAAGAAAGAAATAAAGAAAAATAGAGAAATAAAGGAATATAATAAAGGAATTATATAAACATATTTTTTCGCAGTTAAAATTAGAAGTAAGGCTTTAGTGTACCAACTCGTAATTAGTGCTTTGAAAATAATGCACTATTAAAAACATAGTTGCACTTCTTGCTCATTATTAACTTTGTACATAATTATATGTATTTTTATTTATGGTTTGTTAGTTCGTTAGTTTTTGAGTATATAATTATAATCTATGTTGTGATTAGTTTATTATAAAATATGGAACACAGTGTATTTCAACAGTTATTTGCAATTTATAATCATACTAATATTATAAAGGCGAAAGTTTGTTAGTGTGTATGTTTGTTACTTCTTCACGTCTAAACGGCTGGATCGATTTTCATAAAATTTGGTAGGGAGTTAGGTGACACTCTGGATTAATATATAGGCTACTTTTTACTGTGAGAAAATATCTTAATCCCACGGGACACTTGATACATGGAGATTTTTAACGCGGGCGAAGCTGCGGGGTTCAGTTAATTTTATATAATATGGATGTCCTGTTATGCTATACGAGTATATTCATGATTGAGTATTGCTAAATATTGCTACTTTTAATAAAAAAATGTAGAATAATTCATAACACTGGCTTAGTGCCAGACAGTCAATGTTGTCCAAATGTCAGACAGGTCAATGTTGTCCGTTTAAAAATTACTTAATCATAACTCAACTGAAATAATATTATTTTAATCATACATTCATTTTGAATTAACTTTGGTAACTACTTTGATTTGAAAATTATTAACTAACAAAAAGATTAAATATGAAGTTAGATAAAAATCCCAGTAATTCTTAGTCTATGTGTTGAGTACATGTTATAAGCTAAAATTTGTTGCATTTGACATCGAATAAAAGTTTTACATGATTAGCACAAACCGTCTCTACAACTCAAATTATTTGAACAGGTGAGAAATTGCAGTCGAAAAACAATTTGCTACCATTATAAACAGGTTAAGTTGACGGAACCGATTTCAAACCATGGCATATGGACACTATACATTGCATGGCATAATGATGGGGTAGGTTAAAGAAGTCACGGTCTTAAGGTGTTTGACCACTTATATCTGAATGCATAATGACAGTCCCTTGTGGTCCACTTGAAAGGGTTACTTTGTTAGGGCTGGAAAGTTAATAGCAGGAACAGTTGCTGTCATAACACCTTTTATGTTTTGGTGTCAATGGAGATAATTGGCCCGGTTTGGGTACCCGCTGTAAATTATATTATAAAGTGAATATAATTTGGTTGATATATAGTTTAATAATAATAACTACATATTAGTCACGTGATATAGGGGTTTTTAAATATTTAAAATGATATTAAGAATCAGCGCCGCGGCAGGAAGCTTATAGAAAAGCCTAGTAGCAATATTGAGTGTGGCTACGTTTAGGCTTGTTAGGAGTGGTAATCACCGCATACAGACTTAGTCTTCAGACTCAACGCGCTAATAGACTGAACGCTGATTGGCTAGCTGATTTAAAAGATGTGTATGAAAACGATTCAATCGACGCCATTTGCAATCTCCAATCTCGTGCGATAAAAATGCGGCTTATATATTAATACGAATCATTTCATACGGGGCACATACCCGTTAATTGCCTAATAAATAAAGGCGACACGGCATCGACGCCTAAGAATTATAAAGGCGCTTTCATATTCAAGCGGCGCACAATTGGCCGGTACATCAAAGGTGTTCACGAGCTAATTTCGCATAAGTACTATGCAGACGCCCTTACATTCCGTACGCTCTTATTATTATTATTTTTCCTTCAATCTCTTTGTGAAGAAAAGTAGGCCGTACTTTCTTGAGTACACAGGGGTCGATTGTAACCGGAGTATTAAATTAATATAGCAAAAACTACATGGTTCGATCGCTTTGTTTACCGTGTCCTATGTGTTTGTTTAGAGGGTTTGTTATGTAAATGTGTTACTTTACAGATTTATTTAGGTGACGGCTCGTGGCAAATGATTTCGTTTTTTAATCGCTTCCGCAAGGAAGTTTGAACGGTGTCTTCCTGATTTTGAACCGGTTGTTTGAATTGAGATGAGACTAATTGATGTTTACAAAAAATATTACTTTTGGAATGATGGCACACTTCCTAACAAAACAATACAACGCACTTTTAGTTTGGTTAACTTTAACAGCGTTAGTCACCTTGGCCTCTATCGATAATTGTTTTGTTAACTTTAGTTAAATTTAGGTAAAAAAAAACTACAAATACCTATACACATTTTAATGTTTTTTCTTCATACTTATTTCATTACTGTAGTGATATGAAATAATAAATATTTGAATACAATACGCCCTTATTACTACCATAACCTTCTTAATAATTGGGCTAAAACCAACTACAACTAGAAGCGCACAATCGTAAATTAACTATTTGTACAATCGTAACAGTCGTAAAGTAACTATTATACAAAATTAACCGCGTAAAATCACCCGAACTACACCGAACCCTATTGGTGTGCAAGGAAATTTGATATCGAGTGCAAAGTATCGAACAAATCGCAGGTAACCACGCCCTCCGCTCGCCACTGGACAGTGGTCAGCCTACACATGCGCAAACACCCACGATGTTTTCCACTGATTTATTAGGCGTTTAAGGGATGCTACACAAATAAATAGCTATCGGGTAACTGTCACATTACGTTAGTGATGTGACGAATATTCGCATTCCAAGAATAAAGTGCATGATACACTTAATATTACATTTAAAACGCTCAGAACAATTGTTTTAACTTTTTTAACACCGTGCAATCGTTCAAATATATATGTCTAAAACTGGTATCCATAACACAAGTTTAATCTTAAAATGGATACCAGGGATCAAAAATCATTATGTAAGTTTCATATAACTGTGTTTATTATTTTATGTATCAAATGTACAACCTCTTTAAGAAATAACAATAAAAATTATTATTAAAGATTTATTGCGAATGTTTTGCGAAGATATAATTGCAATGTTTCGCAAAAAAGGTTGCCAAATTTATACAAATTGAACCTAACTGCAGTATGAAGACCTAAAAAAATGGCGTCAAATCCTTCATTCTACATCAATAACTGCAAAATAAACAACATTTGCATTCGCGAATGTGCAAATAATGACATCGTTACATAACTAGTCGTAGATTTTCCTTATTGATTTATTAGGTGTTGTCTGTTTTCAAAGGGACGGTAATATTGACCACTTAGTTTTGTAGTTGACTATTATTGAGGATAATCCAGATTTAATGACTTCACACTGTATCGTACAATCGTTGCAAATTACAGCAATTGCACGGTCCATTGAAAGCATTATAGTAATATGTTACGGATACGACACTTATCTAGAAATAAGAGCACAAAAAACCTTTTCTTTTATTTGACTGAAGAAGCAAAAGAGCATGCAGTCGACCTGATGGTAAGTGGTCACTGCCGCCCATGGACATCTGTAATCAACTTCATACAGAACATGGGTGCTATCTGAAGTCAATCACAGATGCGTTGCTACTCCCGAGGACTATGATGATCGCCTAACATAAAAGTGTGTCGGCAACCACACCTTTCCAACGAAACGCAAGAAATGCTTCACGCTAGAAATAGGTGTGGCGGTGGTACTTTCCCGGTCGAACTACACTGGTTCTACCAACTACAAAAAATACTTAGTACAAAAGTAATTCCGTCTATTATTTTCACGAACTTACGACTATATGATTTATAGTCTATAGCTTTCAAAAATATCTCCGAAACTATAAAAACAAGAGTGTTAGTCCACGTGTGCTCAAATGTACATTTACATTATCTCTTGATTTATTGAAAAGTTTTGTCTAGCCAGGCTTCTTGCCTCAGGTGACGGCTGGGGGAGCCACCCTAGGACTGTCAAAAGTTTAAATTAGCTCGTTACGACGTGGTATGTCATGCCAGTTGAATTTGTGCTTTGTTTTTTCAACTCGGAAAAGGTCACCACACGTGGATGAGAGTAAGTTGTGTTAACTTTCGACTCGACCGGCGTTGTCGCATAAATTATTAATTACATTTTGTCCCGACGTCACTGCAGTTACACTGTGTTAATTTGAGAAACTTTGTCTAATTTATAACAAGTAGGATACGTGTTTACTGCTTTTTACGCTCAGCAATAATCGCTTTTTCACATTTTGAAATTAAATCTTCATATCTCTTTATGTATAAAAATAAAATCGCGTAGATTTTTATCCGTAAAACTTAAAAAGCCGTCGTTTTATGTTATTCCGTAACATAGTTTATTCATTTTTTTGGTAACTTCTGTATGTATTTTTGTGTCAAAGTTTCCACAAAATTTACCAATAATTTTGTAAAATTTCGAAAATAACCAAATCCAGAAAATTTGGACCCATCACTCATTCAACTCATACTCGATACAAAAATGCATTGATATAGAAAGATTGATAGCTATGTATCAAACGATTCAAACAAAAAGTGTCCGATTTGACACAACCATGACCGGCGTGGCCGATATTAATTGGCAGGGGATCAAACCGCCCCATTGTACCGATCCATAGAAATCGGTCGTTTTTCACGACAATAACTCCAAATAAAAATAGTCGGCATTTGCGGGGGCGTCGATTGTTACTCGAAGTACAAATGTATAACCGGCATTAGTTTTAGTATAATGCTTTGTAATTTTTTTGTTCGAGCTACCACCGTTAGAAATTGTTATGTAGTAATTACATTTAAGTATCGTAAGTATTCCGTCCACCAATTCGCACTTGGCCAGCGCGGTGGACTATGGCCTATAACTTCTCATTCCGAGAGAAGACCCGTGCCCAGCAGTGGGACGGTAATGGGCTGACGATGACGACTGTAAATATTAATACATGTATATTTAAAACGTTTATACTTGTCTAGATTCATGACACAGACCAATACAAAAAGTGAAATTTTGACTTATATATTATATACTGTTATGTTATTATTTTGACCTTATAACATGCATTAGGTTAAACAAATGATTATAAAAACAAGAAATAAGGCTTCTTTAAAACAAGAACATAAGTTAATAGGATAAAATGCAGGATCTGATAAAAGCTATAGAAAATGTCTCAGCCTGCATTATATGTTTTCAGTTTTCAGCAAATTATTTGTAATCAGTCGTTGTTTTGGTTTTTATTCGATATATAGATTACATTCTTTAGATTTTTGAAGGTGGTAGAACCAATGTAGTTCGACCGGGGAAGTACCACCACCACACCTATTTCTAGCGTGAACCATTTCTTGCGTTTCGATAGAAGGGTGTAGTTGCCGGCACTATTATATGAGGCGACCATCATAGTCCTCGGGAGTGGCAACGCATCTGTGATTGACTTCAGATGGAACCTATGTTCTGTATGAAGTTGATTACAGATGTCCATGAGCGGCAGTGACCACTTACCATCAGGTGGACTGCATGCTCGTTTGCTACTTCAATCATGTAAAAAAAAGATTCGATTTATTATTTTACTACTTTTCCATTTTTAGACGTGGGTATGTATAACACAATGGCGCACGGCTTTATAACAAATAACCCTCATCATTAAAAAATATTACTTCTCAACAATTCAAAAAACAACTTGCCCAATACATTATAGATAATTTTTAATTACTTTTGAGCAAATTGCATAATCTTATCTATTAATATATTTGTGTTTTTTGCCTTGTAACTATAATTGTAACGAACGACAAATTGTAAAACTTTTGTGATGTTATTGTTCTCAAGTAAGTGACAATGTGTCTTTTTTGAGAACAAATTCTTTAGACCTAAACCAATGTTCACGATCATAATACTTTAAGTCCAAAAATTTAACAGCAAAGATTCTTCATAACGTTTTGATTATGAATTTACTTTTCAATTACCGTCGTCGCGGTAACACAATAATAATATTGCGTGTTTTGTCGTCTATCTGTGTGGCTGCGTGTTTAAAATTCCACCGCACGAATTGACATCAGCCTTTGATAACTCCTTATTCAATGCCTTAAGTTGTCGGAAATGGACATTCAGTTCAAAGCCTTTCGGTATAAAGCCTTGTCGGCAAATTGCGATTCGGTCCTTCTCTTTTTTGTTTATAATCTGTGCGGATGTTTTATTTGTAATTCTTGGAATTATATAGAGTTTGTTAATAGGTTATGTTGATGTGATTATGTGGTTCTTGATAGATACACATACCTATATAATTACTTAGAGTGTAAGTGAATTGTGACTGAATACCTCTATAATTAGTATGAACAGTACACTAGTAGGTTACTATTGAGACGTATTACTATTAGTAATCTAAGGCCACTGTCCACCAATTCGCACTTGGCCAACGCGGTATACGCCTATAATTCTCTCATTCCGAGAGAAGACCCGTGCCCAGCAGTGGGACAATAATGGGTTGACGACAATCTAAGGCCACTAGTAGTAGTAGTAGTAATAGTACAAGTAATAGGTAGTTACATTTTTTTTATATATAATAGTATACATATTACGGTTTAGGTTTTTAATTAAATAAAATTGTTAGTTTGTGAATGAAAATATTGTTCTATTTAAACAAACTTTGCACTAAAGTTGAAGAAAATATTTATGTTGTTTTGCGAATAAAAACAATTAGATTGCTCTATTATTAAAGCATCGATGTTTTTGACGCCTTATTAAGAATTTAGTTGTAAAGTAATAGAGAGCGCAGTTGCTCTCGACAGAAAATCTATTATTATCGATGAAATTTATTGATACCTTATTATGGAATCTAGTTGCCATAAATAGCTTTAAAAGAGGTATATCTACGTCGCGTAGTGTAGTAGAGTAGTTATAAAAGTATATTTCTATGCTGTGGTGTTTTGGTCTGAAGAGTGTGGTAAGGGACACATAAAAATGTTTTCTGAGGTGTGTGAAGTCCACCAAGTCGCGCTGGCCAAGTAGCGCGGTGGACTATGACCAAAAAAAACTCTGTCATTCCGAGAGAAGACCCGTGCCTAGCAGTGGGACGATAATGGGTTAACTATTAGGTAAGATGCCTGGGCTTTTTTAGGGATTAGAGCTGTTTATAGGCGACGATGATCACACAGAGGGTAAAACTGATATAGTTCCATCGGGGAGGTAAAACCGCCACAACTATTGCTCTCGTGAAGCAGTTTTGTGTTTCAGGGTGTGGTAGCCGGCCCAATTATATGTCGCGAGCATCTTAGTTCTTGGGAGCAGCATCGATTACTGACTTCAGGTAGAACCCTTGTTCTGTATAAAGTTGCTTACAGATGTCCATGGGCGGCTGTGTCCACTTACCATCAAGTGGCCTGCTCGGTTGCTACATCAAGCTTATAAAATACAGAAACTTAATCTCTTCTTAGTTGCTATTAGGAGCTTGGCTAGCCGCAATAGCCGCAGTCGCAAGCCGCATCGCTTAATGGTGTGCGGAAGAGTGACGTCATTAAATAGCTGTTGACACAGCCCGCCTTCAATGGCGAAGTGGGCTAGGCGATGGGCGGGCTCGTACGGCCGGTCAGTTAGAATAAAGGTTTTTGAATTTTCCATCTCAAACTTAAACGCTCCTGCTAGTAGTGGCTTATTACTCCTTATTCTGTCATACGTGGTATGTCTGATAGGTACCCAATGCGCGAATGATAATGTGCTGCTGTAAAAGTTGATTGTCTTCACGGACATGTTAATAATCATTAATTTTATTTACTTATTTTAAGTATGACTTGTATACACTCCTAGTTAATAATATTTTAACTAACATTATAATATTATAATCAGCAAAGAGTTTTTGTACTGTATTGTAATGTAATATATGAAGCTGTTCGGTCATGTAGGTAACAATTTTTCTGTCTTTCATTTTAGGTTAAACTATTTTAATTTAAAGGCCCTGATAGTATTAGTATAGTATTTAATTTATACGTATAGTATTTAATTTATATCAAAAAAAAAAATAAACATGTAAACACACCTTTATACAATTAGCAGTCTAAAATTCTGTACCAATCGATTATAACGGTACAATATTGAACATAATTCTGTGTACAGATAAACAAAAAGATGTTCAGTAGCCAGCCAAGATCGGCCGAAGTCTATCAAATTAAGGAGGCGCACCTATAAAACAGGATTACCTCTTAAGGGGACGCCTCTCGCCACCGATAGGTAATCGAATTATCCGACGTAATTCCAACGAGAAAAACGACTGATTATCTTCATCTTGTTTTTTTTTTGCCCTAGGGAGCTAGGGATCACTAGCCTATGTCAATTTTAGTAAACTAACTAGAAAACAAATAATAGTTATAAGTATCCGATAGATAACTTTTTATAAACTCAAAACCTTGCACTAGGATTTTCACCTGTGTAGTGGGTGCACATAAATGCACACATAGATGAATATGTAAGTACCCAGAACCAAAATTAAAATCTATACAACGTAATACGACCAAATCTTTATAACTTTACATACTAACATTACGTATAGCATAACTAAAAATCCAGAAATAATGTTAATATTTCTTATGTAGTACTAAAAACTGTTAACGAATTACTTTTACAATAACTGTAGATACTGGTAGTAGTCTGTTTTAAGTATAGAAATCAATAATAATCAACATTTGAAAAAATGTTCATAACTACTATGCGTACAAAAATATCGGTATGCCGGAATTATAGTATTTGTTAAGGCCCACCATAAATGGGTTGAAAAACGTATTAATTTCATGCAATATATAGTTATTACTGGAAACGAACAAAGTCATAATCCACATGGGCAGAAAGAAAAATAATCGATTGGTCACAAAATGAATACTAAACCCTACTGAAGAATAAACTAACGTAATAAATCGTTACCTAACCAAACACCGTAAAAACAAACAACATTTAGCGATTCAACAAAGTAGGTAAATGAATTATGAGTTTGCCACGTTTTTGCGAACAGGTATACAAATGGAGAATCCTCGGAGACCGAAAAAAACGACCACGACTGATCGAATTAAGGCTGGGTCAGTAATCGTGTTACTGATATCCAATACTGGGTCGAATATTGGAAATAACCAGAGGAAAACAGAGCCCTCTTGTGTATTGGCCTCTTCGTTAGAGGGATTTGAATTCTCTTTTTTATACCTTTTTCGCTTTAGGTGTGTAACGTAACACCGCCTGGGGAGCGAGATGGACAACCCTTAATAGAAAAATATTGGTAGTAAAAAATTGAAAATTCACACCGAATGGTTTTGCCGCATCGCCCTGGGTATCAAGTAAATTACTTACCGCTAAATGGAATGTAAGCTTAGCTTTCCAATTAATATAATGTAGTGTAGGCGGTGCTTATTTTTTCTTTGTTTCTAAGTATTGGACGGAAATGGGACAACGGATTGCATGTTACGCTTTTTGATACTAAACATTGCACTTTATGAGAATAATATGTATTAATAAGTATTAATGTAAATTGGTTTTGATATTATCGAAACTCAAGCTACATTGTCTGCTTAAAATAGTCCGAGTGTTTACTATAATTTTGTATCATATTGAAATTAGTTGTATTAAATGTAGTTGAAAGCAGTAGTTGGATCTAATGTTATAATTTTGAATATTTTGAAAGGCAGATTTACAAATATGTGTTATAGGTATACTTATATGAGGTGTTCTGAGTACGACTTTTAAGAAGTATTGGTTACAGATGTTCATTGTCAAGAGAAGTGACATCAGGACTATATATAGTTTTAAATGGGATTTGTTTATTCATATTACAGGTTGCTTATTGAATGATTACAAGACTTAAATTTTGATATTTTACTTTATATATTTTTATTCGAAGTACAGTTTCATATGAGCGCTGTATTATAAATCAAAATTGTACCTCATAAAAATAATACCTACTACAGTTTTCTTATTAGTTACTATGTAAGTACGATATGATTTTATCAGTTCAACAATGAGGTAATATGAAAATAGATCCTTAGGTGCATACGACTACTCAGAAAACCGGCACAATTGCACAATAACTTGCATACTAATAATTTTATTCAAATTTATGAGACTAAAAATACTTAGTGACTTAATGTTACATAGCAAACATGTTCTTAGAACCCATGTTCTCATTTGAATTAACATAATTCATTATACAGTTGTCATAGTAATTCGTGCCATACATTGTACGACTTCTAATTGTACATATTTTGTCTATGTATTGTTGTACCAAGGCTATGTTTAAATTGTACATAATTTAGATCAATTGGTACATATAATATCATTGGGACATAATGCGAATGCTGGGCACATACATATCTTTTGTCAATGAAAATTAATTGATGACGACCCGCGTGGCAAAGTCACCATAAGGTCAGACACGCGGAGGGGTCCGGGTTCGATCCCCGGTCAGACTTTCTGAAATTTCTGTTGTGGGTCTGTAAGATGGTGTATTCGTCGTTGTATGTGTCCATGCCATCAACAATACAGGAAAAATCCAAGGGACATTGAGTGTAGGAAGTGTTAAGGGTTACTAAACTATTAAGCGTTATACTTTTAGACGGAAAAAGAGAATTTTAGGCCATTTAAATATCCTGTACTTATACTGAATGTTAGACTTTATATATCTTTTGCAATTTGTTGCAAAAACTTATATTATATAATTTGTGCAATTTTTTCTTCATAATCACGTGTAATAGATCTTGTGTCGAAATTCATACCATACCATAGAGTAATCGGTTAATCAATCGATTACTGTTGAATCATAAAACTGTATATATTAATACAACTTTCATGGAGGTTTTATATGTTCCTCTAGGCTACAGCAAAGAGAGCATATGGTACCTATTTACCAAGCGGCTTCATTTATTCCCAAGTATTGTTATTTTTATGTTCTAAGGTACGAAGATAGCCATATGCTTTGTCTATATGCGTTACCAAGCACCACGACTATATATCCAACACTAAATATACAGACGAAAATACATATTCCATACGTAGTGCGTAAAGGAAGGAATGTGCGCCATTCGAAGGATATTTGTCACGGTAGAAGTGTCAATAAAAACGCCACACCGGACTGTCTGTCTGTACCACAACACTATAGTGATGTAAGATGGATTCGATAAACTATCATATTCTTTGTAAATAATCGTAGATTCAGCAGCTCATTCAAACTTCATATTCACAGTTTTTAAACTTCGGGTAGGTACGTAAGCTTTGAGTTCTTTACTTGTATATGTTACTTTATTTAGTTATAATCTACTTTTTTATTATTATAGGTAAGCCTAAATGGTAGTTTTTTCGCAGTAAGAAACTCTAACACAAATTAGCATCAATTGTCGCAATGTGAAAATTGCATGACTTATTGCAGATTTGTCACGAACATTTTTTAAAGTTATCGTATCTGACTGGTTTTATAATCGCCTAGTTTTTCTCAGTATTTTTTCTCAGCAGTTATCAATGGCAAAAAATGTAAAAAACTTTTGGCTATAAGGCTACTTTTGATAAAGTTTGATCATACCTCGAGATTTGTGATATATATATTTCACTAAAATAAATTGAAAAAAAAATTATTTGATTGACAAACATTTTAAAATGTTATACAAATTATTATGATCACCTAATTTCAAATCTTTAGGGCCGGCACTCATATGACGGAGCGCAGCGCAGCGCATTTTTTGCTGTCAAACTATTATCGTCATTGTCCCTTTAGAAATAATATCCAAAATTAAATAACAGCAATTTATTTCTGAGGAGCATGGAAGCGCATGCTCGCGCATCCGCGCGCATTCGCGCGCATCCGCGCGCATTCTCCCAGTAATTAGCGCGAATTTCGGCTAGTGTGTGATTCGTTAAGAAAATTTCGCGGGCATGCGCTGCGCTGCGCTGCGCTGCGCTGCGCTGCGCTCCGTCATATGTGCGCCGGCCCTTAGACGATTATTGTTCCAAATACATGATGTACAGACAAGAGAACTTCATCTTTTTATCTATATCGATATTGATAAACCCAACCCTAAGAATGTACCCGTTAAGGCGGACACTTAACCCCTAATCCGTGGCGCGGGTTTATCTCCTCGACGGGCATTTATGGCAAAAATCTTAATTCTCTTCTGTCGTTAACTGCCCGCCAGTAATTATTGCCACGACCGTATCTATTACATTGAGAGCTATTCTACTGGTTCATGTTTCGAATAGTTTCGTATTATACATTAAAATAAACCAGCGGTACGAGATTTGTTTAGACGAGCTGACTTTTATATGCTTTTAAACCTATTTTTTTTTGAAAGAAAGAAAGATCTTTATTTAGTCAATTTTTACATTACAATTCAATATTGTAATGTAAAAATACGTTTAAAAATTCGGTCTGGGCTAGTGGTTTATGGTCTAATTCTTCCCTCATTCTGATAATAAGAAGTTAAATGACGAAACGCGAAAAATTTTAAAAATATTTTACAAATCATTGACTATTTTAACAAATACATTTCAAATGAGTTAACGAAAATGGTCGATAATTAACAATTAAGCGCAACCATTATAAAATGTAGACAAATATTAATTCTTTCGCTAAAGGACTACACGTCTTTTTTATAAAAATTGTAGTTACAGAGATTTACAAGAAAGAATAACGACGGAAATTTCCAGCTAAATTTGTCCTGAACCAATTTTTAAAACATATGATGCGATACATTCTGTACAGCATGTAGCAGTATTTTCCGGGCAAAACAGAGATATATATTTCCCGGGGCAATAAAAGTGGGGTCATAGTGACGTCCGGTCGGAAAAGTGCCAGCGACCACCAACCCTTGCAACTTTGGGTAATAAAGTGTGGAATGAAAAATAAAAAGTTATTTTTCCTGTCAAATATGTTTTTAAGGGTTTGTTTTGGGTTTAGCTGGATGGATATCAGGCCAGAATGATACCAGATACCTAAAGTTAATTTAGTTTTCAGCCTTGATTCTGCGTACTTGTGTGCTTATGTTCTGATATACAAAGATAATCCAATGATTACTATATAAGCTGTAATTATTTTACTTACTACTTTCGATTTTAAAATTAATGTTCATTTCGATATAATATGGAAACATAGAAAAAATGTATTTTTTTCTTATTAGAACTAGATTAGCATTTGCAATATTGTGAAATAAAATTTATAATCGATACAAAACAAAATGGAAAATGCCTTCGACTCGGAAGCGATTTGCGTAAATCATAGATAAAAATTCCATTAGCTTTCACCAAACAAAAGATGGTAAATTACACTGGCTTGGCCTCAGCCTATTACTTGGCGGTCATTATTTTGACATACTGCCTCCGCAGCTACAAATTTGCGGTCAATGCAACCGAGGAATGCACTTTTATCTAAAATATACTTTTAAATATCGCTTTATGTTGATATAGTGCTGAGGTTTCTTGGCATGAGCACTTCGCATTACGCTTTCTATTCGCAAACCCCTTATTCTGTTGATGTTAAGCTCTACAGGCATTTTTAGTTTGAATGAAGAATAGCAAAACCAGGTTAAGTTGCAATATTATATAGGCCCAGCTTTCATTTATTTCGCGAGCTAATTATAAGCGAATTTGTAAGCTTTTCGTATTATATATAAGTGGGAAATTAAACGCGCTTTTTGCATAAATGTGGTCGTTTTTTTTTTTAAATAAGGCACCACTTGACAATTATAAAAATATTTGTATTTATGCTTGGAAAATAGATATACAAATGTACTGTGTATTCGCTTGTTCTTTATTTATTCTTTTAAAAATTTCTACGTATTTTTAAATAAAGATACGTCAATAACTAAATCGTCTATTGGACTCAATTTAACTAGTAGAAAAGGAAATAAACGGCTGTGAGAATATATTCTTGGATAATAAACAATTTGAGTACGCAAGAATTAACGACATATCTTTATAGTCAATACATATCGTTCGATCTATAGAATTGTACCTAATATACGACACAGTCCACTTACGTACTCATTTATATGTTAATGTAAATGGCATCCGATTCTCTGCGATTCATACAGAGATATGTTTCGGGGCCAGATATCATTTTCACTGCCTTATTACTTTCCAATTTGTCTTCACCACTGGTTATTGCCTCCTTTTGTGGCCCTCCCTGTCTATATTAACTCCTACTTCGATCAAATACAAACACAAGAATCTACCAAGTAAAAGTTATGACCGATTTTGTATGGTAATATTAACAAAATTCACAGAAAGTACCTTTTCGTCTTAAGTCGATGCCAGAGTCGAAAAATCTTGACTTACTCCTTGAAGACAAATCCATTTTCTTTCGAAACGTTCACTGAAGGATCACGGGAACTTTGCAAATAGTTTCCGAACACTGTCCATGAATACTTAATACTAAAACGTTAACTTGATATCAAAGTTCGCAAGTCTGAAAGACCACTGGGCACTTCGTACCAGACTTCTTGAAGTGAAGCATGTGATCATCTTCGCAGATGAACACAGACTGACTGGCTAGCTGAATAAAGTTTGAGACCCAAAAATTAATGAAAAAAGAGCCCCCCGAACGCCAGGTAAAAAAATCCCGTATCAAAACCGCCGTTTCCTAGTGACCCCGATCGCTCTCCCATCCTTTTGTTACTGCTTTTATTTATAATAGCACATTTTTTTCACACACGGCACCCCTAATAACGTATAGCAAAAATATGCGTAATCGTCGACGGAACCCAAGTGTGGGGACCAAGACGAAAGCTCTATACAAAAAAACTCCAACTGTCCCCCATTTGAATAGCAAAAAGTGCATGTCACTGCGAAAATGGTATTAGTGAATGAATATGATTTTGTACAGACCTAAACGGATGGATGGCTTATAATTGTGTCGCGTTATATTTAGCATGAATTATTGGTTCGACGTGGTTTTTGTACCAAATCTCTGGGCTTAGTCGTCTGTCGGTGTAAGTGACATGAATTACTGTAACGTAATAAGCCAATTATAGAGAACGTTCTATAAAAGGCGAATGTAGTAACTTTAAAAAGCACAATTTTGACAAATATTTAATTTAAAACACAATTACAACAGTGTTTTGCTTTTTTATATCACTATATTATTGCGATGCAATAACTAAGTAACATTTTTTGTCAATGTATTAACTACCATTTATGGATGATCAGGCCGTGCAGTCAGGCCAGGTCCACCGCCTGACATAGACCTATCTAACTCTAACAGTCACCGCGTCTGGTTTTTAGGTGGCAATATTGGGTGTTGATACTCGTGTTACACAGGACTGCTATATCATGCTACCTATACCATGAATTTTGCACCTTTGCCACGGCGGACATCCACGGTAGAGAGGTAATCGCTACCGCACGTTATATTTAATTAATTAAAACTAACTAATGCAATTGAAACTTTATCTGAAATTAAGTTATCATATCTGAGGTGTAAGTTAGAAAGATTGAATTTATTTTAATACACTTTTAAATCAAAATAGCAGCGTTACATTTCCATTACGCACAGTTATGGCTATGGGGCAACCATGAAACTTTTCACGAAAAATTCTATTAGTTTTCTTCATAAGTGATCTGCATATTTCATCTTCAGATTGATACATTTTCGATAACTTTAGTTTTCAAAATATCAATAACGTATTTCTGACATATTATTTGGTCGATGTTTAATCTTCGTCCGGATTTGCGTCTATTATAACTAACAGAATTATGACAATCAAATTTTGCGACCAAAATGTTCGTAGTGACCCTACGTTCGAATATTTGCTGTTTCTAGGTAAACAAACATCGGAGATTGACGTCGAGTGTACATCTGGTCGCTGACGCCTGACGCAAATAATGGGGGTTGCGATAAACAATATCGTAATTCGATTTGCGTTAGGTCGCGCAAATTGCGTGTGGTGTTTTATAGATTCGACAAATTATGGAGCGAAATGTATTTTTCTTTTATCCGCAGTGTGGTAGCCTTATTTAGACCAATATTAAATAACCTAGTAAAACTGTATAAAAGTGGCCGAAAATTTTAATAATACAACATAATAATGACTTGTGTTAACTTATGCTCGTTTGCTACTTTAGTCAGATAAAAAAAACTATGACAAACATTGTAGTGTCTGATATGGTCAAAATATAATGTCACTACATAGAATAAAACAAAGTCGCTTCGAGCTGCTTGTCCCTATGTACCTACGCTTAGACCTTTAAAACTACGCTACGGATATTATTGCAGTTTTTTTTAATAGATAGAGTGGTTTAAGAGGAAGGTTTATCTATCTATACTATAATAAATCTGTAAGAGGTCGCTGTCTGTACATGGAATAAATTTAGGTGAAAACCATTTCTAGAGGTCTTTAATACGATATAGAACCCAAAATAATGGTTTTTAGAAATCTTTTCTGTTTGTCTGTTTGTCTGTTTATCTGTTTGTCTGTTTGTCTGTTTGTCTGTGTGTTTGAAAACGCTAATCTCAGAAACGGCTTATCGAATTTGAATATAATTTTCACTGATGTGTTGTGGGAAACTTCACTTAACATTTAGTGTTTATTTTATGTAAATCGGTTTATAAATAAAAAAGTTATGTCAATTTAAAACTACGCAGTATTTATTCTGTGTTCGATGAGTGTTAACAAGATATGTAACTGCATAGTTGAATTGGTTGAAACTAAACATGTTATGGTCTGTAAAATGTATTCCTTTGTTATGTATTTTTTATTGGTTATGTGTGTACCTATGTTATTTGATACTATACAAATCTATATCTCTATATCTATATATACTTATATAAAAACGACAGGATGCTCTCTCACTCATCTTTTGAATAAACATCGTAGAGCCTAAACTGCTAAAGATAGGAATATAATTTTTACTAAGGGTTCCTTTTATGACGTAGACGTCAGTTAAGAATGAATTTTCTGACCCCCCCCCCCAAGTTAACCCAAATAGGAGATGTAAGTTTGTATGAAAGTCAGTCAATTTTGAGGGAGGCCACATAAAATTTAGTATTTCGCTTTGATTTTTATGTTAAAACATAGTTTTAAACCGACTTCCAAAAAGGAAGAGGTTATCAATTCGTCTGTATTTTTTTTATTTTTTTTTAAATTTTATATTTGTTACTCGATTTCGCCGCACTGGGTGAACGGATTTGGATGATTTTTTTTTCATTTGAAAGGTAGTGCGTGTCGTCGGGTCCCATTTATTTTTAGTTCACTTTTGACAGTGGCATCCATAAGAAAAGCGCATAAGTCTGATATTTGCATTAACGATGTGCGCGATAAATAGATTAATTACTCAATTTCCCGCCAACCAATTTTGATGATTTTTCTTTTATTTGAAAGAATGTACTTCAAGGATTTTCTGATGAGTTTGATATGTAAATTAACGAAATTAGCGATACTCGGCCAAACCTAAGCTGTAGGAGTCCAATTGGGTTGAATGTAGAATGAGATTACTAAGCAAAAAAAATAAGGTCAATTTTTTTAGGAAAAATTCGTGGGACAAAACTTTGATCTTCAACTCCTCAACCCTGATGATGTAAGGGTATTTCAAGACTAAACCGTAAGAGTTGGCTATTTGGTACTTACGGTTATGTAATAAAAATACCAAGCAAAGATGAACGGTAAAAATTTTGACCTTCAACTCCTCAACCCTGATGATGAAGGGTTATTTCAAGCCATAGCCATAGGAGATGGCCATTTAATGCTTTCGGGTATGTAATATGATTACTAAGCAAAGACACAAAATGAAAATTTCGACCTTCAACTCCTCACCCCTGATGATGCAGGATGCTGCTAGCCTAAACTATACGAGATGGGCATTTGGTGCTTTCAGGTATTTAATATAATTACTAAGCAAAGACACAAGATGAAAACTTTGACCATCATCTCCTCAACCCTGATGATGCAGGGGTGCTTCAAGCCTAAGCCATAGAAGTTAGCTATTTAGTGCTTTCGGGTATGTAATATAATTACTAAGCAAAGACACAAGATGAAAATTTCGATCTTCAACTCCTCAAGCCTGATGATGCAGGGTACTGCAAGCCTAAGCCATAGGAGTTGGCCATTTAATGCTTTCGGGTATGTAATATAATTACTAAGCAAAGACACATGATGACAATTTCGACCATAAGCTCCTCAGCCCTGATGATGCAGGATACTGCAAGCCCAAGCTATAGAAGTTGGCTCGCAAGTGCTTACGTATAGGTAATAAGAATACTAAACAAAGACGCGGGATATTTTTTTACCTTCAACTCCTCCCTGATGATGCGGGATAGTGCAAGCCTAAATTATAAAAGGTAGTCACATAATGCTTATGGTTGTTTTTAGTATATATTATGAGTTTAATTATCATTCATTAAACTGAAATGTGATTAATAAATTAAACTTCAATTCATCAACCCTGATAATCTAAGTACACAACCTACTTAAGCCGTATGAGTTTGGTACTTATTGATTACAATACATTACGACCCGTTCCTGAGAGAACATTATGATGAAAAGTGTCACTTTGAAAATGCAGGAGTATTGTCATGTTATTATTAAGAGTTGGATTTAGCTGTAGCTTTTTCAACAGGATGGGTTAGGTTAGGTTGGAACATAAAAGAAAACATAAAAAATAAGCGAGCAGGGTGCTGCAGCGCCCTGCGAGCGGGTGCGCCCTGTTCGTATGAATTGTAAAAGTGTTTTGATTCTGTCTTCTGCTTTACAAAGAACAATTTACGCGCACAAATAGCCCGATGCACCTCTTAAAAGATCTTATCTTTGACCACATGAAACAAAATATGAACTTAGAATATATGTCGCTGTTCAGTGATATTCCAATTTTCTAAAGATTTAAGTAGATAATAGTGCTTTGTTACCCGGAAAAGTCAAAATCAATCTTTATATCGATACGTCTTCGTTCAAATGCGGAGGAGTTGGTTGAAAAAGTATATCCCGATATCTATACTAATATATAAAGCTGAAGAGTTTGTTTGTTTGAACGCGCTAATCTCAGGAACTACTGGTTCGAATTTAAAAATTCTTTTTGTATTGAATAGACCATTTATCGAGGAAGGCTTTAGGCTATATAACATCACGCTGCAACTATTAGGAGCGAAGAAATAATGGAAAATGTGAAAAAAACGGGGCAAATTATTCATCCTTGAGGGCTTCCATTGCGTGCGCTGCGAAAACGGTACAAGATACCAAAAATATATGTATGAAAGAATTATTTCCCTTATAATGATCTAAAAAAATGTCCGCCACAGTATATGTCTATCTTTTAAGATTAACTCACTAGAACCGTTTTCATGGTAATCAAATTCGGTCGAAATTAGTTAAGAGTTGTATCAACGTAATAATATTAATATTTGTCCAAATAAATGTGTTGTTGATTAAGAGTATTTAATTGTGAACAAAATTGTCTTTGACATCACTTAATTTCAATGATTATCTTAGAAGATATAGATCTTAGAGTTCTTGCGTCGTTTTATCGTCGTGTAATAATACTTTTTAAATACTATTTGATTTTGTTTTAAGGATTTTTTGTTTTAGGTTCTAATAATTTCACAGTTATTTTTTTATATATGAGCTTTTTATATGTTCTTTTCAAAACTAAATTGTCTAAAATAATAATAGAAAATGAAACAGACAAAGTCGTGGGTAACAGCTATAATTTATAAAGCTGAGGAGGTTGTTTGCAAAAATAAATTTTGCCCAAAATAACTATTCCACGCGGACGAAGTCGCGGGCACAGCTAGTATGTATAATAAGTACAAGCATAATATAGTGGAGGTACACTGATAATTTTAGATTTTTGACTTTTAGGCGAAACGAAGTTCGCCGGGTCAACTAGTTAGTCTATAAGTCGAACTTTGGAAATACACATCTAATAAGAAATGCCGTTCTATTCACTTTTATAACGCCAAAGAAAGGGAAACTTCTGCTCACCTTAATTTGAATCCTTATATGATATCCATGGAAATATGTGAAGTTATACTACCTTAAGCAACACACGTGATTGCTTGTTTAATTACTCAATTTAAGAAACTTAATGTCATATTCCCTTTACAATATATTCTTGAATTGTACAAATCTCTTTACTAATTATATAGTACGAATAAAACTAATTGTATTGAATATTATCGATAAAAAATTAAACGTCATTTCCTAAAATTGCGCGTCAAACAATCGATGGTAGAACAAAAAAGGATACAGTTACGTACCGTTGTCCGATTCGGATTCTACCTGAGCGTGTGAAAACGCAACAGGTGGCTGTAGTCCGGTAATTATAGACCGGACCGCTTGTATTAAGATCAGATCGCTCATATTAAGGGGCGATGCACTAGGCGCGTTTTTGTGACGGTTCAAACGCTGACTACGAGTTAGTTTGTATGTCAACATTACTTTTTAATTTTATTTGAATTTTGGAATAAGTAAAACAGCAATATGTTGGAAATCAGGAGTCAAATACACTAGAAACGCTTTTTGATTCATATAAGATAAATTTTCCTTTACATTTTTAACATGTGCTATCTTGACGATAATTGTTTTTAAATAAATAAAATTTAAGTAAGTTTTTATGAAAGAGACATTAAAAAGATAACAATATACCTACTTAAAATATATCAAAGAATGTGAAAGACAATTTAAGATTCGCATAAAATCATAATACGTAAGGTACAAAACGTGTCGTATAACGCACTATACGCTTTCACCACTCATAGCCCCACACTAGAATTTTCTCCTGTGTCGTGGGTATCATGGACACACACAAGACGAATACACAAACACCCAGAAACAGAACATGAATCTAAACTCATCATTTAGATACCTGTCTGGCCGGGAATCGAACCCGGGACCCATTTCGCGTCAGACCGGCATGGTAACCGCTCCGCCACGCGGATCGTCACTATTCTACACTCGCGGAAGTTTCCAAAACAGCGCCATGTGTAAGTGCCCTAAGGCCGGACAATGGCGACGCGTGATGCGCGGGAGTTGATCGACGCGTTTGCGGTTCCTCGCGCCGTGTATGGGAGTTATTTCACGTTATTATATTATTTAAAAATCGTGCAATACTGCTGTTGTGTTCGATGTATTGTATGAATTGAGGTCGCGTTCTTAAGCCGTATGCGGAAAATGCTTTATGTTATAATTTTTACTTAAGTTTTAAAGTTGTAACAATAAATAAGCCTCGTAAATTTTATTATTAAGAGTATCAAATCATATTTCATGACAATTTAACTAATATTTATAATGCAATTTTTAAGTAAAAATCTGAACTTACGATGCTTATGTCATTGACGTAACATACGTAAATTAGAAATATTTGTCACAATTAATTTTAACGTTCGTTTTTATGTTCATTAACCTCGATTTAATTAATTATTAAGATAACAACGACCTTAGAGTTAAATGTTCATTGAATATATATATTCATGCACAAGTAAATGTTATTACAAAAGAACCTTCCACAAAAAAAAACCTAATTCCTTATTTGTTTTTTTAATATAAGATTTTAAATATTTCTTTTTATTACGATAATATTGTTGCTACACCAAAAAGAAGCAAACTTTAATAAAATCAAAGGAAGTGGATTTGGGTTCAAAGGCAAAATGCAGTAAGTGACATTTGCAAAAAAATTTCTCCACATGTGGTAAATTCTGGTCAAGGAATCCTTTGTGGACACTATTGTTAAGTGTATTGATGGTTTGAATCAAAAGGGTTGGATTCCACCTTTGGGAAAAAAATCGCGGTGACAGCGTGAGAGACCGGACGATGGCAAATATTAACCTTTTAGTTTTTTTTACTGTCGTGCTAATGGTGATTCTGTGTTCTGAATTTGAAATATGTTAGATAGGCGTATTTTCTTTACGATAATAAATAAGGATTTTCTATGAAATTAAAACTTCCAGTATTTTTTTAGAGGAATGATTTTTTAATAGGAAGCTGATTATAAGTAATCATTGTAGCATCTGGTAAACTAAATAATAATACAATTTTATGGCCAATTTTAGTTTTTTTTTAATATTTTAACAATTATTTGTATACAGTAATGTTGATACTTGAAAGTCAAACAGTAACTTCTGATATAATAATTTGCATTAAATCAATTTTACAACATGCCAGCCTAAATTCATAAGATTTGATTTTTATATATCAATACTATTTCTATACTCAATCATGTATTTATTACGTGTGACTAAGATCCCTGACCTATGTCTTGGAGTGCGATTGCAATCGAAACTGTCGTCTACCGTACAGTAATATGGGTTTACGGCGTTGATGGGCCAATTAAATGTGTGAAATAAGTCACACAGTTTTAATAGTTCGCAGTTCACGCAGAGTTACAAATGCGTAGACTCGTCAATTTTTTATTAACACATCGCTTTTGATAATAAAAATTAACGTACACGTTGTAATAAAACTCTCGTAAGTATTCTGAAGAACAAATATTAAGTCACAAAATGCTGTAATTAAAAAAGTTAAATTAAAAAAAAACCTTATTTTTATGGTTTTCTACTCAACGTCTATAAAAGGAAAACACATCAAGTGAACAATACCTCTTTATTCAAACAGACCTTTATTCAAAACAAGCTCAATTGAAACCGATGAAATAAATTCACTATTATGGCCTCCAATCGCTGCAAAGGTCCGCGCCCTTAACCCGTCGCTCGACAAATCATGAAAACCGTGTCATTTTATACAAAATGCTTCCTTATTTGAAAATCGGAATTCAATTGAAAAGTCGATGAAACAAATTTAGTATCGTGATATTTGTAATCGTACGGCTCTAATCGTTCCGTGTCTCACCTGACGTGAACCGTCTCAGACAATGGGCTATGTTTGGCTCGCACGCGGGTCACTTCTCGGTTATCTGGCGATCGGAAGAAAGGCGATCTCGGTTGCGGCCGCGCCGTCAAATTTATTGTACTGTTCGCCTCTGCGTTTACAGTTAGCCTCGCTCTGTGGTTTACTCAAGTGTGTCCTATATGGGATACTAGTTGATGCACGCGGCGTTGCTTTGGTTTATGTTTTTAGAAAATATTGTTTTTATTCTGATGACATCGCGTAAATTCACCTACTTGTTAAGTTATTGTAAATTAATTAAATAAAAATCAATATACTGTAATCTATAAGAATAGACTCGCAATCAAGCTCTAAATTAGTGTATGTTTTATGAAAAGTACTTTTTTACTTCTATATTTATGTACAGACAATCTTTATGGAATTTAATTATATGGCAAATGCTTCTATGCTCAAACAAGCGCCTTAAGCGCCTTCAATAGATATTAGATACTAATTCTGTTATCTTTATAGCTGGACAGTATTCCGATTTGGTAGTACGTACATTTGGAGGCTTATACACTTATACATATCAATGATATGTATGATTAATTGATTTAACCCCGTTTATGTCTGTATTACATGTTACTTTGCTTACATTTTACAAGTTTTTACTTAAAATTCAAAGTAATTCATACAATTCATCAGTATAATTAATTATTCTAATCAGTCTGTTGGTATGTCATTAGATTAAATGTATATATGTACGTATATTTCAAATTCGATATAAGTATATTTTACTTAATCCCTAAACTTGAGACCTTTTTCCGCAGTTGGAAAGAATTGGCAGATGTAGTTTGTTTCAAAGTCAAATTTAAAAAACTATGCCACGTCGCATAACACATGACGGACATTGCAAAAATCTTTGTTTACGGTGCACACGTTTCACATGGCCTCAATTAAGCAGTCATCATTCAAACGGATGTAAGTGCATAATCTCGGCTCGGGTCATCGTTAACAAGGCGAGCGGTCACGAAGTGCCCGGTATGGGAAAGCTCCCAGCGTTTGTATGCAGATACGACCTTCTGCACCGCGCCTGGATGCTTTGACACTTACGGTTTATCAAAGGATAAGCTCATCATGAAATTCCCAGGTTATTGGGTTAGGAAATGTGAACAAATTGTTTGGTTTGACTGCAAGGACTATATCTACTAGTTAAATTTAATTCGCGGGTTGTTCAATATCTAAACGATCGTAGATTTCTACTACATGTTAGGGTGTTTGTGTGATTTTTTTAGGCGTGTGATAATGACATTTTAAGCTCAAGTTATCCTAGTATAGGACTATAAGTATAGAAAATGTCATTTAACGTGCATTATTGTTACTTTAAAGATGTTTTATAAATAATTACTAATGTTAATTCAGTTGAATGTGCGATAGTACTGTATTCTATTATAAATTATAGGCTTCATCTTAGAATCATATTCTCGTTGTCTAAAATAACACTTTGGCATATATGTTTATATTACTTCTACAAAATGTAAACATGAACTAATACATGAATAAAAATAGCACAACGTAAAGTAAAGGCGTATTTTAGTAAGATATTAAATTTCCTCGATCCGCCCACGCGGAGACAATAATATAGAATTGAATCTAAGAATAAACGAACTTACGCCTATAGCATGTCATTAAAATTTCCACGCAAGAGACGATTCCACGCAAATAAGCATGAATGATATCAAGTATTGAATACCGCTTAAATATCATAATTTAGTAAAAGGAAAGGGCGAACTATTATAAATCTAACAGAACGCCCACACCAAAGCCGACACAAACGAACAATACACCAACATACTCTACAACACAATATAAATCATAAACGAACATCTATCTTTCACTCCTTTGACTTTGTCTTATAATTTTTAACACCCACTTAATCTTTAAGCGAAACAATAAGCCTTTGAGACATTGCAACATTGATGGGCATAGGTTTAAATTTAAATGGTTGAAAAAATTGGTCTTGTCTATTTGTTGTTAAGTCAATGGATCGTGTTTCGATTGTCGAAAAATTTATTGTGCGTATGTTAATTATTATTTTGTAATGTAATTGTTATGATATGTAACAATGTGGTCAATAGCCACACGGAGCGTACTACTGATCATTTCTCAATGTTTATATTGTACACGTAATTTTAAAGGTCAGTATGTTCATATACATACAATATTGACAATGCTGAATATAGTATTTTTATATTGACAATATTACCTTTACATTACATAATATTATGACGTAACATCTATATCTATTACTATAACTTGCTAAGTTGTTGTAATATATTTTGAGATTTTTTTTATTCAAAATGTGTAACAAGTAATTGGAATGCACATTTTTTTTTATTTTACTAGTAGTACTTACTAGTGAAATAAAAAAAATATGTCAAGTTAACATCTCATTAACGAATAAGCTAAGCTAAAGCTAAAGTAAAGCTAAGCTAAAGCTAAAGGCCCAAGCTGCACTCACCATGAATCGAACGAGAAACTTGGTGTGACATAACTTGGCTTGCGACTAAGCCATCGCCAGGTGGTCAGTAGATACTCTAAGTATGTTTGGTTTTCTCAGAACAAACATTTTTAAGTTTTCACTCATACATAACAATGTTCGGCAATAACTTGTCGAAAACATAAACAATGATCGTTTTGAACAAACATAACAAACTCTTACTCAGGGTACGGAACGCGAATCGACGATAGCAAACCTCAAACCCAAACTGGTTGTAATTCAATACAATACATGTGCCCCAACCTGACATGTAGGAATGCCTTGTGCGATTAAATCCAAAGCTCGGATCAAAAGGTTGGACAATGGTCAAAGGCATCATTCAAGGCAAGGATATAAAGGAACAGGTAGTAACACTGCAATCTTGACGTCAATCAAGTTTAGAGGCGGTCGGGAGTAGTTATCCTTTGACGGATTTTCAATAAAAAAACGGAATATTTTTTTTTTTATAAATAGTGTTATGCTACACTATAATTGGACCTACTTTTGCAAAAAAGAGCCAACAAGTTTTCCTCCTGTATTATTAAAAACGTTGATGATTTTCAACAATATCATATTTGTATACATAGAACAAATTATTTTGTGCAACATTGTAAATAGATTTTATCGAAAATAACAAGTTATACAGTAAACAAAATTTTGACAAAAATGGCTTTTTCTCAAAACTTTCGTTATGTGGGTTGATTCTGTTTTGCATAAGTAGGTTCAATTACAAAAGTCCGATCCGGAAAAGATTATGATTCATTACTTAGCCTAAAAGCAAACCTGAGTTAAGGACTATTTATATAACCAGGCGAAAATGTATTCCGACAATCGCCAAATAAAATAATACAAAAACCTCTAAACATTTTTTTTATTTTGTTTTGAATTTTATTTTAACTTTTATTTTCCATTTAATAATAATAGTACATTGAATAATAATAACTATCATATACGTATAACCAACTAACTACGTAGCTACGTAGTTAGTTGGTTAGTTTCTTTTAATTTTTATGAGTAAAAAGTTTGTTATAGAATAAGTCTTATGATGCTGGATAAACTCGAAAAGGCCCAATCTCACTCTTAATCTATTCCATTGAATGCATACAAAAAATTGATAGAAAAGCTAGAAAGTGACACTTATAAACCCTTTTCTATTAAAATTGATGAAAGGACGACGTATAATGATGTACAATAGTTATTTTGCCTAAAGGCGACTGGATGCCAACCCTATTTCGTATTGTTACAATATTATTCGACATTCGAGTCATGTGGGTGCAGATAGAGGCTGTTTTGGCAAAAAAAAATCCCTTTGACCAATTGTTTGTCAAAGGCTGGCGTTTTTTGTTCAGGTGTTTATCGGAGTTTGACCATGGGAAAATATCTCAGCTTCAGGTGGCTCTATCGAATTCGGGTTCATTGTCAACCTGTATGATCGTATCTCCACAGCTTTGCTTGAATCGATCGTGTACCTTTGCAATAATGTTATTTAATCTACAATCTAAGATTTGAAATTCAAATCATCAAAACAGTAGCAATTTGAGTTAGATTCTCATTAAGGTGAGCAGCGATCTATAAATCTCAGGTCTTTGTCAGCGAAGCCTTAAGCCTTGAAACGTAACGTTTCTAACACCTACCAAACTTTAAATCGACTCCGTTGAAATGCCGACAATAACAAATTGGTATCAAAGCTTGACAAAGATGGACTCTTGAGAAACTGTCCACCCACTCTTCTCCTATTGATCGTGGTCCGCTTACAATAAATTAATTCTTGTTATGAACATTTTTTATCCCATTGTATTTCGGTTGAGTATTTATTTTACTAGGCTCGTAATAGAGTCTAATGGGCGGACATTGGTCAAAGGAGATTTCGTTCACAATACGGGCCGAATTGAATTTCTTTCTGAATAGGGCTTTTATAAAGGCAGTTGTCTTGTCTTCTTATTAAAGGTTTTATACTTAATTCACTGCGTAGGTTTTAACTGCTCCCATTAAATAAGGTAGGTACGAAAACAGTACCGATCTTTTCAAGAATGAAATCATTTTGATTTAATTTGGAAATCTTGATATATTATATTAATATCCGTGTATACCAACGCTCTAAGCTTTTTGTAGATTTCTAATTGTAAAATAGGCTCCTATGTACTTTTTTAGAATTCATAAAGCGTTATATTTTTAGAATTCATAAAGCCACTCCTGAAGGCTTGTGATAACTTAAATTGTAAGTAAATTTAGTCCTAAAACTCGCAACTTTTTTATTTTGAATTCCGAATTTGTACTATAAAGCAAAAAAAATAATTAAAAATTGGTCTCGATGACAATGACTTGAGCTTTGATCTTTCCAACAAAAATAACAATTGTTACCTATCCTAAATCCATGTAATTAATTTAAACGAATTACAAAATCTTTATCAAATTTTAAACATCAAGCTCACCTGAATTATGATTGTCAAGAATAGTTATAATAGAATATAGATTAATCTTAATAAATTCCTGTAAACAACTTAAGTTACAATGTAGATTGCCTGACGATAAGTTTATTTGAAGTGTTTCTATAATCTTACGGTTAAATCTAAGACTAAGTGTGAAGGATTAAAATGCTTAGCACCTTTTGGAAAAATATCGATGTTTGCTTTGTTTGTAATGTGATTTGTATTGTTATAATCCGTTTCTGGAGAAAGGATTGTTTGTGGGCTTTCAAGGAATATAATAGAAAAGCTACTTAAATATAATTTTGTTTAGTGTAAGTTATGGAAGGTAAAAAAATGCTACCGATTTCTACCGCAAATGTTTATTAATCGTATATTTACTTTTATTACATTGAAGTAGCAAACGAGCATGTTGTAATCCTGATAGTAAGCGATAAGTGCCGCCCGTGGACAAGTATAATTAATATTATTTAAATCACCATCGAATCATTATATTCCCTTCATACATTGGCAACTTTCTCGACTTGTAGGCCTAATTAAGCAATGTGGTTGAGTACAATTTGGTAAATATTAAAAAAAACTAAAGTGCAAAAATAACAACTCAAGAAAAAAGACAACTAACTAATATATAATTAGTCCACTTTAACTTATCCAAGTATAAATTAAAGAAAATGGATTCGTAACTTTGACTTAGGTATTAAAATCAATTCGATACTACTTACCTTTGAACGTTATAAGTATTTCCTAAGTAAATGTAGTAAGAGAATCAGTTAATAAAAAAAGACAAACAGCCGTCTAAGTTATATAGTACTGTATTCCTTTGAAAACCTCCAACGTAGCTTCTTAATAGGAGCGGACTAATAAATCCAATTTAAATGTTCTCTGGACCTCCGCTGACATAACATATGTAAATCCATACGTCTTTATCTTAAGAATCACAAATACAAAACCGATCGCTCCGGACAAGAAAAAAACTAGCCAGTCCAGTTGAAAATTCAAAACGGGTGGCCGCGGTCCGTAGAATCATCCTAATACTAAATTAACTTCATTCCCATAATTTAAATAACTTCGAAAATAAAAGCTTCGTCTTCTGTCTCTCTCGTGGTTGATGTCGATTGCTGAATTTAGTTTAGTTCACGATTCAATTGATTGGTATTGCTGTGCAGTTTCAATGCTTTGAAGATTTTAATGGTGTTTTCCATACACAAATTATGTTATATTCGACATAAACTTTACTATTCGATTATTAACAGGACCTAATGAAATTAATAGAGTTTAATCCAAAAGTCACCTTGATTAAAATGCTGATTATTTTATATCTGTGAGAAAATTATGGGTGACACTCAGGCGTGTAAGGTTCCTAAAGGTACTCTCCCACACTACAGCAAAAACTGATTTTCTAAAATTTTAAAATTGCTAAATGTCATCTAAATTCAACGCATATAATCTATTTTATACCAAGCGTGCAAATTTTTTTCTTAGAAAAACCTTTATTTTTTTTTGAAATATTTTCCTATGTCTCCTAAACATACTTATTCATTTTGAAATTTAATGTTTTTCTTTAACGATAATTATATTAATCGAAGTTAAACCGAAGTTGCAAATCTAGATGCATTAAGTAGAGCCGGTACTTATCTAGGAATTTCAAGTTGAACTTAGTTCAAGTATCAAGAGAAACGTTGCAGCAATAATTCCTGGACAAGGATCAAGATTGAGAGTTCCGCTTGTAAAATGCGATGCTTCGATATTCGCTTAATGAAGACATATTGAATCGCTAAGCGGCAAAAGACAAGATATAGGCAATGTTTTAAATTGACATGCGGCTCTTTTATGCCGCATCCGCTCAATTCTCGAAAAAAGAAGCAATTGCTAATGATAAAATAATACTCTTAGTATCTTTAAACAATGACGTATAAGAAAACGATTCAAAGGAGTGGGGTTCGTTACTTTGACTAACAACTGTCAGTGATATTTTGTTTTTTCCTTGTCTTGATTAAAATGTTAAAGAAAGTCTAAACTACCTATTGTGATATAAGTTTTATTAAAGAAAACAGAAAAAAAACGGATACTCCGGAAGACTAGATTTGTACAAGAAATAATATAATACAGTACGATAGTGCTTCTAAAATCATGAGGAGTAATAACATAAAAAGTACGTACAAAAGTATAGAAGCCCATATCAATTAGTGATACACGTGCAAAACAAAAACAAATCGGCGCGTCTGTTAATATTTTATCCAGGGCTGGAGTGGAAACCGGAAAAGTTAAGGATTTTTAAAACTTTCCCAAAGTTGAGTCAACGGTTTCCCTCGCCGTCTGGCCCGCGCATCTGATAAAGTAATTTGACGATTTCCTAATTCACACTTTTGAGAAGGGTTTTTAAAAGCCAACGGGATCTCCCGGAGACAGCTCCTGTCCCGTAATTTAGATCGCGTTAAAAGTTTTTTAGACAGTTTTTAAACTTTAATCTGTGACCCGTGTCAATTACGGCAACATTTGCGAACTGTTCAAAATTCGCCATTCCTAATTAATAATAGTTGAATATCAAAGCCTAATTCTGGAAGCGAAATAATAATTACGCGACACACAAATATGTTTCCCGTACAATGGGGGTTCCATTGTTGTGTACAACAAAAAGCGAGTACCTCGGAACTCTTGCGTTCAAAATAAGAACAAACGTGTCATCGACGAAATGACGCGTGTCGACCAATCGGGCGCGAAGGCCGTCGTCGTCGGTGACGTCACGCTGCCACCGACCAATCGCAGTGGGCTGTCGCCTCCGGTCAACTTGGACTAATTGCCTATGTGTGCGATAACGCTAGGTTTGAGAAGAATCCGAGCGCTGGAGCCGGCGCACACGCATGCGTTTGACATAATGAGTGCCTACTTACTCTTAGCCCAGACGGGTTCCAAATTCAAATTAATCGTTGACTCATTTTAATTAAACATACGTTTTTAAATTAACTTCTGAATTTATGTATAAAGTCCGTATAATAATTTAAACACAATTGCATTTTTTGCTGTCCCATTCACTGCAGTAATAAATATTGAATTTGTCATTTCTGACCATTTTCTAAATGCTAAGTAAAACATGAGAACGCTAAGCTTGCGGATTTGAATAAAATGTGTAATTAAATAAAAATGGTACTTGGGCAGTGAGAACACTGTGAACTTCGCTTGGAAAACAATGGAACGGCTATAATTAGGTTCATGAAGATAGTTTCTAATTGATGAAATAAATATTTTGGATATTTCTTGCTGTGTGGCGTTAATTAAAAAGAACATAAATTGGATTTGACTGAAATCATCCTTATATTTAATTTAAGTACTAAGTTTCTTGAACGTTTTGAAAATGTAATATTTTAATAGTAGGTACATGTACTAAAATTTTATGTTGGACATGACTGGACATAAAATTATGTCGTAGAGACAATGTAGAGTTTATGGCGTTCTAAAGGATATTAACTGCTTAAATTGTTAAACAATTTACTATGTTTCAATATTGTAAACTATTACCTAAATATTAGAAACACATTTTAAGAGGAGGCAAAAAAACATTAAACCTTTATATCTCATTAATATCAAAAGAAAATTATGCGTGTTTGAAATTAATTATCACTACGTTTCGATGAAGCAAAACATCGTAGGGAAATCTACACACCCAAGAGTTCTTTAAAAAAAGTTCTCAGAGGTGTGTAAAGTCCACCAATTCGCACTTGGCCTGCGTGATGGTCTATGGCCTAAAACTCTCATTCTGAGAGAAGACCCGTGCCCAGCAGTGGGACAATAATTGTTGACAAGACCTATCAAATGTTAGTTTAGGCTACCATCTATTAATAACAGAGTACTGTGTAGTGTAAAAGTAAACTAGTTATAAAAGAAGTGAAGTTTGTTTGGGTGTAGTACCTATTAGTTACAGAAACTCTTACTCGTATCGATTCATTTTAGGAGTATACTGATACTGAGAATATTTTAATATTAAAATCCACATTATAAGCGATGGTACTATTTTAAACTTTAACCTAACGATAAGGCAGACGGGCTACCTGATGGAAAGTAGTCACCGTCGCCTATGGACATTCGCAACACCAGAGGAGTCGACAATGCATCACCGGCTTTCCAGGAGAGCTCTTTTTGCACCTTTCTTGAATCCACATCCACTTATACAGTAATAATATCAATTTAATATTGCATTTAATTAGAGTTGTAGTTTTAAATATATTTCGTTCTACAAAGTATGAAATCTAAAGATAATACAATAACATATATACTTAGTTAATACAGAACAAACCAGTAAAACATTTTATTTGGTAAGCGTGACCAGTTAGACGATTCTTTATTTTACGTAAGTACAATGGTTTGACGTAATTTCTGTGATAAAAATTTTAAAATATTTTTCAAATAGCCATTGAGTTTTATCTTCTTCGAAAATCCCATTATTGACCCACTGCTGGGCACGGGTCTTCTCTCAGAATGAGAGAGTTTTAGTTAGAGTTAACCTACACTACCGAGAGTTTTTAAAAAAGTTCTCAGAGGTGTGTGAAGGCTACTAATTCGCACTTGGCCAGCACGGTGGACTATGGCCTAAACTCTCATTCTGAGAGAAGACCCGTGCGCAGCCGTGGGACAATAATGGATTAACGAGACATAACTCAATACACTCTAGGTACTTAATTGACCCTTTAAATGTATATCGCTATCGAGAAGTACTTTTAACTATTTACCAAACTGTTTTAAATCGCTTACACCTCCGGTAACTACGACGAATATTTTCGTTCTTTCCTTAGAAAACGTAAGCAAGTCTTAAATATTTGAAGGGTTAGTCCTTTCACCCAACCCTTTCGGTCAGCGAGATGACCACGCTGTGCAAATATTTGCTGTGAACGCTGGGCGCTCAGCCCTGAGCTATTAAGTAGCTCATTGTGAATCTGAATAGAGTCTCGCATGAGTTGGGTTGCTAGTTCCATATTTGCCTTTGGAATATGTTTTATCTGTATATGTTCTTGCTGGTGTCAATGTGATCGACGGAAATTGGCCGGTAGAATGTATAAGTAGTTTAAAAATATTGGCATTATCCATCAATAGTCAAGCAATATTGATGAATTTTATTGGTCCTGATCTAAATACAATAGTTTCTTGATTTGGATAAGGACAATTTTAAATATGTTCATTTGCTGTAGAACCCTTACTTCGTGTAAGTCAGTTACGTATATAACATATATTAGATACCATATTAATGAGCATCTCTGACTGTTTTAATTTTAAATATGTTTTAACTAAATATTGGGGTGTATCATTTTATCTCTATCTAACCATGGGTGGAACTTTAATACTCTAGAGCGGATCATGACGCCCGTGGCCAGATATCCATGGGTGGCTGTGTCCACTTAATTGAATATCAGGACGGTAAAAGTGAATTAGAATAAAAGATGGTAGAAATACTTCAGTTCCATCTATGGATACCTAATATAATAAGCGTTCTGAAGTTTTTTTAATATATCGATGTAGCCAATATGCTAACATTGCAGTTGATCGTAAGTGATTACTGCTGCCCATGGTCATGTCATCAACAGTGGCGTAGCACTGATCAATGTAGACGGGGGCGAACTCCTATCAGTGAGGTCCTTTTTCTACAGTTCCCAAGATCTATTCATTAAATCTATCTTAACAAACGTGCTTTGTTAATAATAGAAAGAGAATACCCAAAAATCGTCGACATGGTAATATCAGAGTGAAAAAACAAATTATTTGATTCTATTGCATGGTGCCTTAGAAAATGCCTCCACCTCCTTCTCTAAAGAGGCCTCGCGAGGCCCCTTTAAGCGAGTCCGTGGCCCACTGCGCCCGCGCGTTGCCACTGGTCACGAACTACATATAGATAGAATTTCTAACGAAGTCGATCACAGACGCGTTGTTACTCCTGAGGACTAACATGATCGCTTCATAATAAAATGGGCCGGCAACCTCACCCTTCCGAAACGGTAGAATTTCTTCACCCAAAAAATGTTTCTTTTTTATATTTTTTATTTGATCGAAGTAGCAAACGAGCATGCAGTCCACCTGATGGTAAGTGGTCACTGCTGCCCATGGACATCTGTAAGCAACTTCAAATTGAATGGTTCTATCCGGAGTCAATCACAGATGCGTTGCTGCTCCCGAGGACTATGACGGTCGCCTCATATAAAAGTGTGCCGGCAACCAAACCCTTCCATCAAAAGCACAAACTGCTTCACGCTAGAAGTAGTTTTGGTGGTACTTCTAATAGTACTAGTAATATTTGCAGTTTTAGGGAAAACACACACCTTTGGTCAGTAAGGTGACCGCAGTACCGCAATAACACCACCCAGGCGTCGCTTAACTAATAATTAACTCATTGTGCATTTGAATAGTCTTGGCGGAGCTGCCAAGATAATATCTACGGAACTTGAATTATAATACGATTTTTACTGTAATTGTAACCTTAAATGCTAATAGTGTAAAAACGAGTTGTGCTGAAAGTGATTTGAAACTCAAAGATTTGTGTTTGAATACCTTAAGGTAAAAGTTAGTTAAATCTTCAAGTATCTATGGGAATAATATTTTATAATAGCGGTAATCTTAAATCCTTAAATCCTTTGCAGCATTTGTTTGTAATATATATTTTTATAATAAAATTGCAAAGAATCATGTAGCCTCACGGTAAGTGGCCACTGCAACCCGTAGACATCTGTAATCTACCCCAGGCAGGATTAGGGTCTATACTTAAGTTGGCATGGTAGCAACGTACACAGATTCGATGCCTGTAAGGACTAAGTAGTTATACTTCGGATAAGTATATCTTTCTTACCCTTTAGCCCAGATGAAAAATACTTAACATGACTTTATTAGTCTGAAATAGATGTGGCGGTGGAGCATTCAGAATAGCACAGACGAGTCTCTACCTCTAACTTAAAATAATTTTAATAGCGATAACGCCTCATTAATAGAATTTATGTAGAGTTCCCAATTGATTTTTAATTTTAAATTACCTTATACTAGCAATAACTTATGTTCTCGCAAATATTTCACTTTAAATATTTGCAAGAATATAAATTTCTATTTGTTGTATCTTTTTATTTTATACATTTAAGTTAAGGTAAAGGTGTAAAGGATAAAATACAAAAAGTGGAATTAAAGAAAAATAGTCAAGAGGCGATGCTGGTAAGGTCACATTTTCAAATAACACCTTTGCTTAGGTGATGATAGAAGATTCCAGATCTCTGTATCAGATTTTATTTAAGCATGTCAAGTAGTAACATGTCAACATTTTTTTTATGAAAAAAAGTACGGCGGTCTGTTAATTACTTTTTTCCTTTTTTATTAAACTTTGTTTTTTTGATCCTTCCTCACATAATAATTTACTTGTACGATTGTACCATTTGTACCATTGTACCATTGTACCTTTGTACCATTTTCTGGGTGCAAAAATTTTAAATAAATAAAAATAATAAACAGTTTTGTATTGCAAATTTTTGTACTCGATACGTACATATCTATAAATACTAAAATCTGACCACTTGTATGTACTTTACGGAACTTTGTCAATTCAACCTAAATAGATAACGGCATGATTGCCTTATCAAACAAGCGGTCAAGATGACCACAAATACAAACTTAATCAATCGTTATCTTTCTTGTTTCAACCACACTTTAATTGGCTGTTGACAGATATGAAATTAATACACATACACATACAACGAAATATAAAGTAATGAAAATTAATTAGTCTCATAGTATGTTACAAAAGAAATACTGATTTTTTTTACAATTTAAAATACTTAAAAATATTTTAAAGTTTTGTTATGAATTTCTAATGTTAAATCGAGGCAATTGCATGTAAATAAACTTTATGCTAAAATACCAACTTTTTAAATATTTTAGAGAAATAAGTAAATGAATTTTATATTTTTCCGATGAGATAAATTGATAACAACAGGACATATTTTTTTTTGTATTTTTTATTTTAGGAGATTTATATTTTAAAGTATCCTTTTAGTATAATGTCACAAATAAATAAAAACCACAATAATTAAGTTTTAAAGTATATTCTTAAAAATTAATTACTATTTAAAATTAGATTATTATCTTTTTATTGTCCACGGTGACGTGATAGTTATTAGCTAAATGTGTGAGAATTTTTGAATGCAAATTTTGCGGTTATAATGTGTCAATAAATTAAATAAATTAGTGATAAATCTTTTAATGATATTTAAGTTACTTCGTAATTTATGAGGTACACTAATTTATTACGAAAAAAAACATTGTACTGACACAGTATTTTTTTAGCTTTCATTTTTAGATATTCATTATTTTATTTCAAATTGTACCGCAATACTTTTCTATCTTCCATTTTCAGCTGTTCAAGGGAAGGTAGAAAAAAAAGAGTTATAACTGTAATTAAACAGGGAATTAACAAATATATTACAAGTAGCTAGTGTTTATTTTTATGTTGAATATATTTGAAAATAATTAAAAAGGAAAAGAGATTTTTCTAACTGAAATATGAGTTTAAAAAAAATAATAGAAGTGTTGTGGAAAATAAAATATAAGTTACCTTGCGCGATGCGTACAGCTGGCATCTTGATTCTCATCTTGATTTGGTCACCTATTTTTATATCTTCAACAACTTCTTTTATCCTCAGAAAATTTTATCTAAATATCTTGCTATCAGACGACAGTTTGTTACAGCACTTCACATGTGCCGCCGTCGGTCCGGCGGCTTATCGTCCTTTTTAAAACGTTTTTGATAACGAGGGTCGAGATGTCACGGAATTATCCTCAACAAAAGTCCGACGGCAACAAACCAAAACAAAAGTTGTAGTCATCTTCCCGATTTTCTCATCGTTGCAAACTTGAATTTCACGGCTCTACTTTTTCCTTTTCATAGTGCTGTGAGTCAATTTACACACCGGTCTAATGTTTACTACCCGAAATTGACTGGTCATAAAGTCTTATCAACACTCGAATGTGTCTCAGTATCTAATCTGTCCGCACCTAGTGGCGATCTTGTATTTTAGCAAGCTAGACGTTCGTAGATCACACTTTCAGCATTGTTCGTATTCACTTTTCAGTCCGGTGCAATTAAAAATTCACAAGTTTTCCGGAAAAATAGCGAGCGTCCGGGGAAAGTTTATCGTGTTTAATTTTTGTAACTAAAACAAAATGATATTTAGGGTAACAGTATTTTGTTATTGTGAGCGTCGCGATTTACGTCGCGTGCGGAGCGGTGCGAGGCAGGTGCGCGGCCGGTCGCCCGCTCTCGCCCGGTGTCCGAGAACGTCTGTCCTGTGTCCCTTCGCGCGAGGGCTCGGCGGCCTCGTGTCCACGACTCGCGCCGTCTCGCTCGGCCGGCCGACGACGGCGCGTGCGAGTCCGTATGAAGTAGCCAGGGGTTACTCGCGGTCGCCACCGCCTCGGCTGCTCGACAGAGATCGCACCGCGCGCCCCCTACCGCGAACGCGTGGGAGGGAAAGGGATAGCCATAAATCATAAGTGCCGTGCGTCGGTGTGCGTGCGCGGGTGGGGCGAAGATGCAGCGCGTACAAAAGAAAAGGGATAATATTTGCCTGCATATTTCATGACTCGATTAGGAGATGGAATTTTTAATTGAATGGACCAGCGTCGCGCGGTCAGTCTACGTTTTATAAAACGTTAATTAAAGCCGAAGGATAACTTTATTTCAGAATTTTCTGTTCGTGAACTCTTTTCGTATAATAGACTAACTTTGTTCAAGCTAGTGGTAAAAAATTCGAAAAAAATGTTACAGAGTCTGGGTAAACTGCAAGTACGTATTTCTTTAATTTTCATTACAACGTATGTTTCACGAGCTATGGAGTCATATGTATTTTTAATCAATCGTCAAATCAGTTGTATTTTTTACCGGGAAGATTCGTAGCGTGTGCTACGATGGCTACGGTCTACGTAGATGGGTAATGTAGAGCTCGGAACATCAACAATAATGTAGATAAATGAATTAATGTCTTATTGAATAATGTATGTAAACCTCCGTGCTTTGTATATCGCAACCGATTACGATTGGAAATATTTTCCATGTTTCCGTAAGACAAATTTAACGTATCAAACCTTTAAATAATAAAAAAGGCGATCACGATAAATGGGTCGGTATCGCTAAACGCAACACGTAGCGACGAGACGAGAAAGCCACTAAGATCTTTCACTCTCACTCACAGCTACGGAGCATTTTTCCCCAACGTTATTTTACTTAAGAAGCTCCGAGGAACTTATCTCGGTCGGTCCTTGACTTTAATAAGTTTTATGAGTGTCAGCCGAGACTTAACCGACGCGCGAACGGCGACGAAAAAGAACTTTTTCATAATTGTTTCTCAACTGACTTCGAGAACTTTGAATTGCCGCGTTCGATTATTGAAATTTTAAACTGTTCTCAGCTGGTCATTCTGTTTAGTGGGTGTTTTTGACTTTTTTGTATTAAATCTAATCTTTATTAGAACTACCTACACGGAATATTAACACGTTAGTATACAGTAGCATTTAATGATTTATTTACAAGGAAAGCTAGATTTTTGCAGTTGAAAATTTTTTGTTTGGAAAATTTTCTACTTCTTGTTAAGATTTTAGAAAAAGGCACGAAGGTACTTACAAGAATGTTGACAAGCCTGACAAACACTACTCGGGGAGGCTGTACAGAAATAAAACTACGAAAATAGCCGTGGGTCATCTTGTGTCCAGCTCGAAACAACCTTGAAAAATCTTTTATCTCTCTCTAAATCGAGCTCGTGCGGGGTGAAAATAGAGACAGATAGGGTTGTCCGTTTTCTCGAGTGGAAAGCGCGGGAGATAATGGCCGATGTATGCTTATCTCGTTCATATGTAGGCACGCGTGGGTGATCTGAAAGGGACAGTGTGTATGTGGAACTTGCTCCCGTATGTGGAGATTTTCGGGACGCTACTCGACGCTAGGCGGCGTGAAAAGCGTAGAAAATTCCGTCGGGTTCGTTTCTAAGTCAAATGATAGAAGGGAGCTGTTATCATAGTAAATTATATTTAAACACAATTAATTTATTTATTTATTTATTTATTGTTAATTAGAACGATACAATACCACTTATACTAATTAACACAATAATATGAAGTTACATTTTCTTTCTTTTTTTTTAATTTATCAAATAGAATTAAAGTAACATAAAGAAATGCCAAATTAATTCATGCTTAGCATGCATGAATTAATTTGGCATTTCTTTCTTAAATCATTGAGTTTCGCTGAAACTTAAACATACACTAAGGACTTTTTTAATTAAGTATTGTTATTTAATTATTTCCTCCTCGTCGTGTATTGATTGAGTGTATATACATGTTATAAGTCATACCAGCAAAACAAAATTTTATTTGTAATAGACAAGGGTCATACTATTTTCATTACATAGGATTAGAGAGAGAACATGGGAAATTGGTCAAGAAAATATAATCTCAAAGACATAAGAGGGTACTACATATTTATACGTGTTAATAATATTAGGTTTTTATTTGTTATGGTGCTGGTTTGCAGATTATGGAAAGCTATTTGTCACAAATTCTAAAATAGTCTAGGAATAAAGACATCTAATTATCCCAGTAATTTTTTCTATCGATTTTTATAAAAAACGAAATAACATCTTGTATTTTGAGATAAATTTCATGAATAAGTTTATCTCAAGTCAATTATGAATACCTTTAAAGAACACCTCGGAGAACCGTTATACTCTTTAAACCAAAACATAAAAACGTTAAAATGCTAATATCAGTAGATATATGGCAGAAATGAAGTACGTGTAGTTACGTAGACAACTAGAAAATTTTTTACCAAGTTAACGTATCGCTACTTTGAATGAATAACCGCTCAATTTAAAATTTATCAATTTTAACTTAAAAATATAAATTTAGCCAAATAAGGCCTAGAGTTGAAAAGTTTTCAATTCTGGGCGTAGGTGCTTAGACTACACTTCAGTTTCTAGCCTTTTCATTTATTATTTTGTATTTTTAACGCATGAAAGATAAAAACAAAAATCCTCAGTAAAATTTACCAGGCTTTTTTTCCCTGACTGAAGTAGCAAACGAGCATGCAGTCCACTTGTGGTCACTGCCGCTAACGGACATCGGTACCCCTTTTCATACAGAACATGGGTTCTACCTGAAATCAATCATAGATGCGTTGCTCCTCACGAGGACTATGATGGTCGCATCATGTAAGAGTGTACCGGCAACCACACCCTTCGATAGAAACACAAGAAATGCTTCACGCTAGATATAGGTATGGCGGTGGTATTTTTCCGGTCGAACTACACTGGTTCTTCCAAAGGTGGAAGAACCAGTGTAGTTCGACCATTTTCAATAGAGCTTTTAGAAGGCTAAAGGCTCTATTGAAAATGGTCGTTGTCATGTGTAATCAACTCAAGCAGCGAAATACCTAATATTTATTACAAGTTACTAAATAGGATATACCCTAGTAATTTACTCACCGATAGACAAAATCCGTTAGTGGTTAGAATTCTATAATTAAACGTTTCAACGGATACTTTTTTCTACCTCCTGACAGATGTGGGACAGGATATAGAAATTGCTCAATTTGAGACACGAAACGTTATATTTGAGAAAGTATCAAGTTTAGAAATGAGGTTGCTGTTGACATCGGCTTTTTGCCATTTGTCCAAAGATTTTTTATAATTAACATTCATTAGAGAAGTCGAAATACAATTTGGTTTTGCATGAAATTGCTTATAAGCTACATTGATTTTGCTAACATATAACACACACACGCTTTCTACACTTATAGCCCCGCACTAGGATTTTCTCCTGTGTCGTGGGTACCATGGACACACACAAGACGAATACACAAACACCCAGACCCAGAATGAATCTAAACTCATCATTCCGATACCTGTATGGCCGGGAATCGAACCCGAGACCCATTGCGTGTCAGACCGGTATGTTAACCGCTCCGCCACGCGGGTCGTCAAACATTTGATTATGTAAAAATAACAGGTAAAGGAGTCCTATAAATACGAGGTAGGAATGTAATTAAATAATTTAAAAGCAGTGAAACGTCCATTGATTTGATATTTGCTCTCATATTTTCAGTTATTGTTTTACTTGGTATGCCTCGGTTTCATTCGCGTTTAAAATAATCGTATTTAAAGTTATGATAAATTATTATATCTTTTGATAGAGTTAATTAATTTTATTAGGATAGACGGTTAGTTTTGATTTGAAGATATTTTTAACACAGTGATAAATAGATTATATTCTACAAAAGTTCTGTAAAATATAAAAAACGTCTACTATTACCTATTCTCATTTCTTTAAACTATGTCTTGAAAATATATGCGAATTGCAGACTCAGGAGCTATAGATTAATGATAAATTACTTAAACGGTAAAGGAAAAAAATTAACTGTAAGGGATTTTCCAGTAAGATATTTTGAAAAAACATTAACGGAATTATCTGTCTGTGTAAGTCTATCAATAAATACCTACTTCGCTCCATTAAAAAATGGTGGACTGTGTTATTACATCATTCTGACTTTGAGAGGAAACTCGTGCACAGGAATGGGACAATCATTTTGAGACCATTCTATAATTTGATGGCATTCTCCATTTTCATTTTAAGTGAAAATAAAGACTGGATGTTTGCTAATATTATCTAAAATATTGCTATGCATTATACATATAACCATAGATTTTATGTCAAAATATATCTATGTCTCTCAGAAATCTTAATCGTGATCATAACATTCTTTAAATACCGTGTGGCGTCGATCTTCAATAACTCTCACTCCGGTCAATCTCACTCTCTATCTCTTCCCGTGAATATCACAAAAGAACTAGGGGCCAAAATATAGGAGATATACCTGTATATATTAAAATACCAACGCTAGAAAGCGAATATTTTGTATCTCGAAAATGCAACTTTACACCAGGGCCAAGAAACTATTTAAAAAAATCATAGCTTTGTAATAAGGTAGATTAGTCCATTGTATTGTAAAATATAGATCAGATCTCATCTATGAAATCATTCTAAGATTAGTGTAATTGATTTCAAGTGTATTATATCTAGGTGCTCTCAATAAAAAGAGCTCTCCTTCAAAGCCGGCGATTCATTGTCGACTCCTCTGGTGTTGCAAATGTCCATAGGCGACGGTGACTCCTTTCCATCAGGTAGCCCGTCTGTCTTATCGCCAGGTTTAAGTAACTATTAATTTTTTTTTTTTTTTGAGAAACAGCAAGTACGTTTTCCTACGGCGATATACGTAGAAGATGCAGCTAAAATAGCAGCATATTCTTGTGTTCTATTAACTCCCATTTCACCAACAAGCCTATATAGCGGGCACACCTTACGATTAGCGAAAAACCCTGTTAGCCTGTGTCTAACAGTGGACCTCAAAAAGCTTAGGCTAGGGTCTTTCGATAGAATTATTAGAACTACTACATTAAGTAATTTTAAACGTCAATAGGTAAAATAAAAAGTAGAGCTAACCAATCAAGGGTGTTTCTATTTTTAAACTTACAGGCAAACTTTATTTGCGTAGGCTTCTGATTTGACACAAAAATCAGCTTTATTTTCAAGTCTTTAGGTGCAAATTTACAGTTTACCTTTAGTTTATGATAGGTAGAGTCTGTCACATAGAAACTTAAAGAGTATTAATGACTTGTTCTATTATAAACTGAGAAGCGATATAAAAGCGATGACAAAATAGTTTGGATCATAATAAGACTGAATAGACTTTGTATCGTAAGTAAATCTCCTTATACCGTAATTTTAAATTACAGTCAAACATCGGGTTATTATTAATAAAATACTATTTAGGAATAGACACCTCATTTAAAATATTAAATATAGAATATATTATATATAAAATATAAATGAAAAATATCTAAGTGAATGAAAGATGTCCACCAATTCGCACTTGGCCAGCGCGGTGGACTATGGCCTAAAACTCTCTCATTCTGAGAGGAGCCGTGCCCAGCAGTGGGACAATAATGGGTTGTCGAGTCGAATGAAAGAAATTAACGACTTATAATATTTGTAAAATGTGTAAGAATTTGTTATTGCAAGTAGGTAAAATATTAATATATTCTTTGTATTTTATAAACATCTTCACATGTTGGACTAATAAAAATAAAATAATTTGTCTTTGTGTTCAGTCACGTAAATTTTCATCATATTATTCTTGTATTTAGTTGTCAGTCTTAATCCCAATATACCTATATATTTTACCTCCATATCTATGACATCTATAATACACGAATTTATAGTATCGCTCATATGCTATATCGTTGTTTAAAATATAGTATAACGTAAAATAGAAAAATAATAATAGACGGAGCCATTTTGTTTTGCAGTTTTTGACCAGCTGCGTGGAGAAATAGTCACTATATTGGACAGATCCACAATTGGTTTCTTGTTCAATCCTCGGCTAGTCAGAAATTAAAACGATCAATTTTGGTTTTTGTTCTGAGTCTAGGTGTTTATGTTTTCATCTTTGTACAAGCTCATGACACTGGCAGGAGATAATTGTAGAGGCTATACAAAATGGAACGCATTTTTATTTATCCAAAAAGGTCAAATTAGTGACTATTATCTCGTTTCTCGTTCATCGAACGCAGTGTAACATAAGTCTTATTTTCTGTCGGACACATGTGTGAGCGCGTCCTTGAAAAGGGACTTGCGTAAGTGAGGATCTATTTTAAAACTTGGTAATGTCCTTTATTTTAGTAGTTTTGAGGTAGGGTGGACTTACAACTGAGAAGGAAACACTTTAGTTCAGTTTATATTCAATTTAAGATAAGTTAGTCCAAAAATGTATGTGCAGAAATTTTGCTGCTAAAAATGTATTTAACGTAAACGATATACACATGTTATACCAGAAGAGTTATAATTGTATTAAATAACAAGAAAACAGTAACAGACCGAACAAAAATCAATATACTTTTTATTAAAGATTTTCGTAATCAAACATAATTTGGAAATTTAAACGGATTTACAAAATGTGTTAGGTACAAACTGATTGAGTAAAAAAATGAAACATGTTGCCTCGTACCACACCACGAAAAGGACTAGCCCTAGCCTATTGATTCAATTTCGACTTCGGATTCAATGGCGACTAAGAGTGGTTTATATTACATTATATGATATTATACTTTAAAGCATTCCATTACATTTTTGAAGGTAGAACCAGTGCAGTTCGACCGGGGAAGTACAACCGCCACACCTAATTTTAGCGTCAAGCAGTTCTTGCGTTTTGATGGAAGGGTGTGGTTGCCGGTACATTTTTATATGAGGCGACCATCATAGCCCTCGGGAGTAGCAACGCACCTGTGATTGACTTCAGATAGAACCCATGTTCTGTATGAAGTTGATTACAGATGGCCGTGAACGGCAGTGACCACTTACCATCAGGTAGGCTGCATGCTCGTTTGCTACTTCAGTCAGATAACAAAAATCCATAACATTCTTGAATTTGACTATGTATGGTTCTTTCTCTACTGAAAGACAGGTTTCTAGGTTTACAGTGTCTTCCATAGAGGACTGCGACCCGTCCACCTAATCACGGTTACAGATAAAAAAAACCTTAAGAAAATTTATAGGAAGTTACTATGAGTGAGAATAACTTTTAATGAATATTATTATCTACTGCATACTACTTAGTTGCTTAGTAAACAAAATATCGTGGTTAATATTCCATTGACATTATGAAAATGTTAAGCAAAGTTTGAACCAATAAGAATACAATATGTTAAATACCACATTAAGTTACTAAGACTTTATCTATAATCTTTCAAATATATACATATATGACATACAAATGTACGAGTTAGTAAGTAGGTACATGTATACATATTCCGGTTGTGTTCCGTTGGAGATCCTGGAGCCGTCCACGCAACGCTGAGGACGACTACCGGGGAGGTTAGGCTTCCCCCTCGTAAACAAAAAAAAAGGTAGGTATATGTGTAACTATGTGAAACCAACATCATGTATTTGAATACGCGTGTGGATTATAGTCGCAGTCGCAGTCGTATTATCAAAATCGTCATATCAAAATTATAGCGGGTACTCACGATATGCGGTGTTAGGATTTCTTTTGCAAAAATTTTGACTTACTTACATGGATAGGAGTTACGAAGAAACTGGAGTGGCAAGGAGAAACCGTCAACCAGCACTAGTGGTAGATTTACAACAGTTTTGACATAACCACGACATTACTTTTGAAAGTTCGAAATATCGGGAACAAGGATTTATTAATAATTCAAAACCCCAATATATCAATTCTGCGATAATATTAGTCTAAAATCTTATATTAAAATATTTTATTGGAAGTATTCAGTACAATTAAGTTTCTTTAAATGTAAAAATGTCCAACAATTCGCACTAGGGCAGTGCAGTGGACTATGGCCTAAAACTATCTCATTCTGAGAAAATACCCGTGTCCAGCAGTAGGATATAAATGGGTTGTCGAGAGAGAGAAATGTAAGCGGACGGACTTAGTATATTTTTACATAGCACCGTATTACTTATCTTCTAGTATATTTAAAAATAGACTGAAATGTTAGGGTGGGTCGCCGTGCTGTGATTAAATTTAGAACGATCATTAATCGGAAGGACTTTTATGTCGCCCTGGTACAATAAACAAATAAATATGAGAGATTAAGCGTATTCATGAGGTTAATTTTTATTATTTTATGTATGAATCAGATTATTTATGTATGAAATAGCATCGGTTTCCGGTCGAAAAATAAAAAAACGGTGTTATGATTTCTTTTTATAACATTGAACTGCATGATACATGCGGTCCAACTTATGATAAATGCTTACTGCCACCAATGACCACTTGTTACAAGTAGTCATTGGTGGCAGTATAGTAGTTCCTAAATAACAGTCTACCTGAAGTCAATCATATATGTATTGCTACTTTTAAGATGTTAAATAGTCGTCACTACATAGTATAATAAAGTCGCTTCCCGCTGTCTGTCCCTATGTGTGCTTAGATCCTTAAAACTATGCTACGGATTTTAATCCAGTTTTTTAATAGATAGAGCGTTTCAAAATGAAAGTTTCTATGTATAAAACATGCAAAATATAATGGAGGAACACTGATAATTTTTGATTTTTGGACTTTTAAGTGGATGAAGTTCGCCGGGATAACTAGTCTAACTCTAATAAAAATGTAAGCCGGCAGCAACATCATCCAAACGCAAAACAAAAATTGCTTCACGCTATAAATAGGTGTGGCGCTGGTTCTTAAGCCATAATCGTTTAATCATCGTGAAAAGTTATTATCTATAATGGCACCATTATCATTTCTATTTTTGCGTATTAAAGGAAATGTAGTAACGAAATCATTAAGAATATGTTACTTATTAACACGTTTTTTATACTTCACCACGACTTATCACCTAAAACATTCAATAAACAGAAGATATCAATAACACTGGACAAATTTTGCTTAAACAACAATAAATCTAAATCATTTTAAAGCTTTTACAACTTTTTGGAACGAATCCTCCTGAAATACTGTTCAGTTAATTAATTGATGTGTGTTATGTGTTAATGTTAATGATAATTAATGTGTTTATCATCATAATCTTTGTGTCAAAGTAATCTTTCTAAATATTTATATTCTACCTATTCACATACTTACCCAAATGATAAAATAGCAGAAATTAATTTCTAATGGCATTCTCTACTGACAAACTGTTAATGTTAAGTACCATTAACAGATTTTGTACGCTGGTAGCTCACTATCCTTTAAATGGCCTCGTGTTTATCTGATATAGGAGATTAGTAGTAGGCGCTGTTGATTCACAGTCGCCATCCATCCTAATTACCACGCAGGCAACTAGCCTTGTAAGGCTAACACCTGGACAGTCAGCTTAATAGTTACGATGACAGTTCATTTGACAACGAGTTGTGTACTTGTTAATTGTTTTAATTTATTGAATAATGGTACAACCTAAACATGGAGTTAAGTAAATTTATCTCGGGTATACTCTGTAAAGATGAACTCTGTAATAAAATTTTGAAGGAGGTTAAACTGTTTTATAACACCGGAGGCATCACGGCCGAATATATTTCTGCCTTATAGCAAAAGTGTTTGCTCTAGATCTAGATGCTGCTGTCTGTAGATAAGGGACACTTATGTATATAGATATCCGATACGTTTTAACTTAGTCCCTGAGGACTAAGTTGCCTGGCCTGCGCCAGCAACGCATTTGCGGCTAGCCCCAGGTAAGATTTCCATCTTATCAAAGGTTGATTACAGAGATTCTTGGGTATCTGTGGCCACTTATACAATATTTCTTTGATTGAGAAATGTGGAAAGTAATATCTAATACGCTATAGCAACGCGAACTTTCGATAACTGGGTTATTATTGCTTTCAGTAAATAGTGAACCTAAAATACTAATACAAGAAACACAAATTACATTTGCCACGATTAAATGTAAATTTATAGAAAGTATTCCTACATGTACGATTTTCAAACTATATTTGGTAACTGTACTACAAACAATAGGCGAAATAGGATGTTATTAAAATTGAGTATGTTAATTATCCTACATTCCACTCATTGATCTCCATTATAAATTAATCAGGCTCTAAGCTCGCACTGTAATCGGTGTCAAACTTCAATTTACTATGTTCAAATATTGAATCATAATGTTGGGCGTGTGAAACTATCTAGAGATGTATTTGTTGAATAGTTTATCTTTAAACAACTACCTACACTATTAAAACAATGAAACATTGGTCAATAATACGTTTTAAAAGATGTAGTACGTAGTGCGTATATTTTGGAAATTGAAGCTATTATACGGAAAAATTGTAGTAAGGTCGTGAAGAAAATAAATGATTTTTCTTGCTTCTTATTGTTCTCCAATTTAAAAGCGCTAAGATGAACTTAATTGTCACTGGCATGTTTTATAATAGAAGCGTACGGGAAGAGAGTAAGGTAACATTGGAATCAGACTTAAAAAAATGTTAATATAATAACATCTGGAAATTATCATAGTTGGTTGTAATTCAAACAAATTGTCCCTACACTCCGTTAGTAAAGCAAACTCAAACCTAAACAAATTTTTCATTCCAGCAAAGTCACGAGCGTTCCTTAGTTAAGTTTCGTAATGATGAGTCAGTGAGAACTGTGTGGGCGAGCAAACGGATGCATTGCGAGAACTTGGATTCGTGATTTAATATGCTAATATGACATTTAGATGTCATAGATCAAATGCTTGGTTAGAGGTCAGAGCAAAGCTCTATAGGAAACGTTTTTTGTAGGGACTAGGGTGGCTGCAATTTTGCTTACGTTTTTTTGGGTGTTAGAAGCAAGTAACAATTCTAAAGACACCCAATTTGTTTAAGCTATGCAAAACAAGCAAACTAATTTATTTTGCATAGCTAGCATAAACTTACTATTAAAAACAGAACTCAACTAAGTTGAAAATTACTTGCATCCGCAATAAATAAAAAAAATAACCGGCTAAGTGTGAGTCGGCACGGGCACGAAGGTTTCCGTATCATTATCTACATACAAAAAACTGCAAAAAAAAATCCTTTGTTGTATAGCGGTTGTTGTTATAGCGGCAACAGAAGAATTTCATCTGTGAAAATTTCAACTGCCTAGATGGTTCATGGGATACAGGCAGACAGACAAACAGACGGAAAGACGCCCAGCGCAGTGTTAGTTATAGAATTCCTTTTTAACTTTTTGGGTACGGAACTTATAGGTGTAAATTTTGAGTTTCGTTTTCACTTTTTGGATACGGAAGCCCTAAAACTATTTCATATGGCTCAATACAACAAATGCTAATTATAAGTGCAGATTGCAAACATCATATCAGCGAACGCAAATTACAAAGCACAAGTGTAGTATGCAATCAAAATTAGTCGGGTGTATAATTTGGCGATTCAATCCAATCTTTGGGGTCAGTTTTTAAAGCTCAGGTCAGTTTTGAACAAAGCGATTCAGAACAATAGCGATTGAACAATTGTCGTTGGCACGTGCCGAAGTAGCCGTTGATAGCATCGGTGTGCACTGCCCCTTACTTTGAAGTTTTGTTTTTTTAGGAATTCGTGTGCGCTACCCCTTACTGTACGGTTTTTGGTAATAATACTAATAACATAAACAATCTTTTTTTGTATTTTTTTTCTTGACATTTTATTGCCGATTTTGAAATATGTCGATTATTTAACAAAAATTGTGTAAACTTGGAGAATAGTAAGGCAGACCATTAATGTCGAGCTTCGAACTTACTTATTTCTTGTCGATACAGTGGTGATTTACCATTAAAAAGACTGTTTCACTTTAACTTCAAACAATGCAATTTGTGGAAAATAAAAAGTTTTTTTTATGAAGATACACACATACACACTATCTACACTCACAGTAGTATTTTCTCCTGTCATGTGGGTACTATGGACACACACAAGACGAATAGACCCAGAACGTGAATATAAACTCATCATTCAGAAACCAGTCTGGCCAGGAATCGAACCCGGGACCCTTTGCGCGTCAGACCGGTATGGTAACCGCTCCAACACGCGGGTCGTCAATAAAAGTAAAATAATAACTCGCAATGCAACCTTCAGCCCTTGGTGATGGCGCGTGGTACTGGCAGGCACTAGCTATTGACCGGACTGTACCGGAGATATGTTCAGATCACATTCATCCCAATGTTTAGAAGTTGAGTTGAAAGTATCAGACTTACCTATGATACGGTCGTATTTAAATTGGAACTTGATTTGCAATATATTTTTAGATATATTATTTTTTATTTGCAATATATTTTTATTACGAGTTTATTACGTTTCCACAGAATAAGTAGTAGTAGGTTAAAGATTAAAGATTTATTGTACATAGAAACAAATTTACAGTAATAAATTGTTCGTAAACGACGGCAATACTTTGATAACTGTATCACAGTCATTTACGCCCGACACAGGGAAAGTATGTTCACAAATACATGTTACAAATGCAGTCATTCTAAAGCATACAGATATGATGAATTGATAGAAATTTATTCTTTCAACCCTACATGTAGGTTAAATTGGATATAGTAAACCCGTGTAGTTCGCCCGGGGAAGTACCATCGCCACACCTATTTCTAGCGTGAAGTCATTTTTGCGTTTCAATGTAAGGGCACACTTTTGTATGAGGCGATTATCTTAGTCCTCGGATGTAGCGACGCATCTGTGATTGACTTCAGATAGAATCCCCTGTTCTGTATGAAGTTGCTTACAGATGTCCATTGGCGGCAGTGACCACTTGCCATCAGGTGGACTGCATGCTCGATTGCTACTTCATTGTTATAAAAAAAAACATACACACTATATATAGGTTTACGTTTTCCAACATACTCGTACCTTACTAATATATTCGCACTAAACGCACACATTCGACTTTACTCCAGAAATTTTGAAATAACTTATAGGTTTTATCCGATTAATAAGACGTTAATTTTTAGATAGATCTTTTATAGTGGTATCAATTCTTTGCACCTGCAATTTTACATCTTTGGATGTTTTTTCTGTCAAGTGCATTATTTACAATTATTATTTGTGCAGACTCTTTATTTGAACAAACAATTTATATGTTAGGATCAAGATTTGTATTCTCAATAACATAGCCAAATATAACTTAATGTGCACGTTGCACGTTAGAGCAACTTTAGCCTTTACGGTGTTAGAGAATACTTATTTTTGAACTCTTATATTGAACCTGCCCCTTGAGTGGCGCGTGGTACCGGCAGGCACTACGTATTGACCGGTCCACGAGTCACGGACCATTAGTGCCACGCGAGCTCAGTCCACCTTTCACATCAAATTTTGGGTACTGATTTGGATCACATTAGGGAATGTCGACAGCTGTATTGGTTAAAAGTGGTTTTAATATCGTATCCATGTCAAAGATCATTTTGATAGGTAAGGCAACAGCAAGATTACCAGAATTTTGCAGTAACTTTTGTATGAGCCGTGATATGAATATAATCATATCATGGCTCATACAAGAGTATAATAATAGCGAAATTACAGAGATTTAGTTTGATTGGTATAGTATTTAATAGTAGTCCTATTTCTCTAATCAAAACTATGTAAACTATAATATCATGCCCACAGAGAAACAAGAAACAAATTAAATAAAAAATTACGTATTCTTAGTTATCATGGCGTCATCAAAATTACTATAATCTTCGATATTTCGGTCAATGTAGACATATCGAAATTGTACGTCGAAGGACTCATATGACTCGTTACGACTATTGCAATAGATTGGACTTGATATCTTAGATGAATCCAAGACGTGCTATACAAACATAAACATTTTAATTTTACCTTGTTTCAATTTCGTGGCCGATCTAGATTTTAATTATCACCGATTTCTTAGCACAGAACCTTCTACATGTAAAACTGGTACTTCATCGTCAACCCATTATTGTTCTACTGCTGGGCACGGGTCTTCTCTTGGAGTGAGAGAGTTTTAGGCAATAGTAACCCCGCTCTCCACGTGTTGGTGGAATTCAAACACCTCCGAGAACGTTTTTTTAAATATCTCTTAATTATTAAGATTAAATCTGGTACTTATTGTCAAAAATATTTGATCAAATATAGACGCATGCAAAAATCATGCAATCTAACTTTAAGGTCCTTTAAATAAGTAAGGTGAGTTGGGATAATATCGGACATGGGGTAAAACCGTACGATTAAAATTAAAGACTTAAGCTGCCTTTTTTTTTTGTGACTTCATCTACCATGCCATGAAAATAATTTACGTGTATGACGTTGTCAATTTGATAGAAGATGGCTACATTAGCCTACAGTTTCAATTTTACAGTTTTACCCCGTGTCCGATATTACCCCAACTCACCTTATGTATGTTTGCATTACGAATATGCACCTGACCACAAAGACACGTGATAGAAAGTTGTAAGTTTTTAAACAGGACAAATACCTGGAAAACTATCTTTGTCTTCATCATCACGACACGTCATCACTTTAAATGTAACGTAACCAACCGCTTATGATGTAATACAAATAAGTATTAGGAATTTATACTATCTGAATAATAATAAGAAAAAGTATTTCGATTTTTTCAAACACTTTAATCATATTATTTTTAAGACTGAAGCAGCAAATGAGCATGCAATCCACCTGATAGTAAGTGGTCACTGCCTCCCATGGACATCTATAATCAACTTCATATAGAACAAGCAGGTGTATGCTTCTCCTGACTACCTTGTAAGTTATCTGTTTTATATAGGTACCACATATTACTTAAAATTGTATTATTGCGTTTACTCTATAACAAAATTAAAGTATTGGTATAATAAATAAATAGATAGACTTATATTGTAACTAATTTAGGTCAGGTTTTATTTTTAGTGTGTGTCTCTGTATTTCAATTAACTTTTCCGCAAATGTTAGCTATGTATGTAAAATAAACCTTTTAGGATTATCAGTTTATTTCATCACCTAGCGATGTTATAAAGAGCTCGTATAGTGACTAATCGTTGTAAAAAAAACAAAAAGGACCAACATGATTATAACACGGACGTGAAAAAACCACCGATTCGTAAAGGCCTCGGCCTGTGACCTATCGGCGGACGAGCCGGTCAATACACCGTGCCTGGTGGTACCGGGCTCTGGTTTTCTTAATAAGGGCGCCGCTGGCCTCGAACTTACCCCAACTCACCCCTACACGCTTATGGATATGATAAAGCTGTTTTGCTGTGGTTTATTGGTCGCTAGCTGATGCTCGTGGTTTTGCTCACTTCGATCAGGTCTACGGTAATAAGTATCCTATGTGTTTATGTAGGTGTGTGTAGAAATGGGCCAACTGGTAATTACCGGCAATTACGGGGGTGTTATGTTTTTTTCGTTACGGAATTTCTTCATTCGGTCGCTGCGCTCAAAGCCCGCGATAAAAGCTATGCAATAGCTTAAAAACATGGATCAATTCCAGTTAGTCAAGTGAGCGATGTAATTGTTTTAGTAATATTATTTTGTAGTTCAAAAATATTTACTTTACACGCGAGTAAATATTTTCACTTACATGTGAGGTGACTATCTTAGTTATTGGAAGTAGTGACACATCGGTGATTGACGTCAGATAAAACCCCTGTTTAATATGAATTTGTTTACAGGTTTTCATGGGCGGTAGTGGCAACTTACCACCAGGTGGAGTGTATGCTCAAAAAATTCGCATCATCAAGTATAAGATCGAGAGCAGTGATAGCCTAATGGTTGAAACTTGCCCTCTCAATCGGGAGGTCCAAGGTTCAAACCCAGGCACGCACCATTGATTTATGTGCGTATTATACATTAATTATTACTGCTTTTCGGTGAAGGAAAACATCGTGAGGAAACCTACACACCCGAGAGTTCTTTAAAAAAAAAAAGTTCTGGGAGGTGTGTGAAGTCCATCAATTCGCACTTGGCCAGCGCGGTGGACTGTAGCCTAAACTCTCTCATTCTGAGAGAAGACCCGTGCCCAGCAGTGGGACAATAATGGGTTGACGACGACGAAATATCAGATCAATACAGTGCAATTACTATTGTCATAACCTATTCAGGAAACAAGTGTAGCGGTAATTAAACTGCTGTAGAACTGCAGAGCTCTCCCAGTATTGAAGTAACTAAAATACTACCTATGCATGTGATACGAAGACGGTTCCGGGTTTTGAATGCTGGACATTTCTATAACAAAATGATTTAAATCTTCTTTCTAATTCTGAGTTTTTCGTTTAGCATATTAGTGCACATGTTCTTATATCTCAGATATTACTACAACACACAAGTTATTCATAAGAGCATATGACCACTACGTTGGCATATAAAATCAATCATCTTCTCGGAAACCAATTATATGCGTTATTGTGTGTTTTAATTAAAAAGTGCATTTATAAAGCATTAGCGACACATAATTGCTAAAGCCTTGACATCGGTATGGATATAGCATTATGGTTTGTGTAATTGTTTGGTCATACGGGCAATACCAGTACTTGCTCGGTGTTAAACTGTTGTTTGTTTTGTACAAAATAAAAAGAGCTCAAGTCCAAAATATCAATTTTCATTAAGGTCGTAAACGTCACATGGCGACGCGTCGCCACGCCAACTTGGTTTCACGCGCCGCTATAGATGCTTTACATCAAAAATCCATACATTATCCAACAATTTTTTATCCAATTTTATACAAACGCATATGCATATTTTTGGTTAAACACAAGTTATATGTACCGTAATAATAGCGCCGATAGTTGGACTGAGTGGAAAGAGGGCCGCACAGTCGTTTGCGCATGGCGACGTTTCACCACACCTTACCCAGCCCTACCGTAAACACTACTACATATAGACTTCATAATATATACAATAGTATAGCGTTGCAACCCGTCGCCATGGCAAGCATACCGAGATTTTAAATCAAATACTTGTATTAATAAGTATACTTTATTTATTTAACTTAATGAGCATAAAACGTTTATATTACTCAATTTGTACATACTTACGTACATGTAATTTTAATATAATATCCATCAGGTTTTGGAGGTCTACTGGTGCGCATATGCCTCTCCTAATGAGGCTTTGTCAATGATCACTGCGCCTGGCATGCGTGTTATCAACAATATTACTAACAAAGCAGTGGAGGCTGATGTTCTTCACTATAACAATGATACCCATCTCCTGAATTTTGTCCTTGAAACTCCTCCTACGACTTCCAAAGGAAGAGAGTGGTAGGTGCTAAACAATATATCACACGGCAGATTTAAGACTGTGGTGATAAGGACAATGTAATATTAACCATATACGCGTAACATTAAACAGAGAAGTAATTCCACAGCAATTAATAAGCCAGTATGATACTTACGTAACTATTTCTAAGAGGCAATAAGCAAAAAACAACAATAAAGCGCGATCGTCAGCGAGATGTCAATCATTTTAGACCCCTGACCCTGCCCCGTGGTCAAGTTCGATTCCTAATTCGTTTCTGATGACTCCCAGACAAGGTCAGGCGAGATGACTTAGGCTGTTCGCAAACGGTGCTACTTTAAGATTATTAAAGTCAATGATTGAAATTGCGGTTGCCTATTTTATTTATTTAATTTGAAGGACGGGTGTGGTTGCTGGCACATTTTTATATGATGCGACCATTATAGTCCTCGGGCAATGCATCTGTGATTGACTTCAGATAGAACGCATGCTCTATTTGAAATTGTTTACAGATGTCTATGGGCGGCAGTGACCACTTACCATCAGGTTTACTGCATGCTGTTATAAAAAAAAGAAACTATTGCGAGCAGAATTTGACATTCGTCTATAATACGAGAACCTACATGCGGATTACAATCGCCGGTGCATCGTGTGTAAGTATCCTTAGATATGAATTTACATACAAACACATTGAATAATGACCGCTCATTGAACGAGGGGTCACACTTTTTGTCACGTTGGTGATTATTATAATTATTTGCTTACACTTTTTGCGGATGTGTTGAGACGCTATGCACTTCATTCCCAAGTAATAAGGCTTAAAGTCTTGGAAATGATAAAAACTGACGGTAATTATTCATTTATCTTATTTACATGTGAATATTTGCTATAGAACTCTATGTTTAGTACGTAAGGTGCACATTAGAACAGATTTTATGGATAATTGAAAACGATTAAGTTTGTTTTCATTTTTGTTCACGGATTAGTAAACAATGGCGCGCTAAGGTTTGTTTCTTAAATATTAACTAAACGTTAAGTTTTTGTCACTTTTAAGGCTTATAGCACAGTAGCTGACCATTTTGTGTTTACTGTTTTGTCAAAACCTCATTTAGGTCAAGTTTATTGGAATGTCTTTAAAAATCTATTTTGTATCCAACTGTACTGTCACTTTAAACAATTCCTAATGACATTTTTTCAGCGTATAGATAAATAAGAGATAAATGCTATGTTTTTGCGAAACGATAATTTTTTTCTTCACTATATATTATACAGGTTTTTCTTAACTATATATTATGAAGGTTGGAGAACCAGTGTAGTTAGACCGGGGAAGTACCACCGCCTCATCGATTTCTAGCGTGAAGCATTCCTTGCGTTTCGATGGAAGGTTGTGGATGCCGGCACACTTTTATATGAGGCGACCATTATAGTCCTCGGGAATAGCATCGCATCTGTGGTTGACTTCAGATATAACCCATATTCTGTATGAAGTTTCAGATGTCCATGAGCGGCCGTGACCACTTAACATCAGGTGGACTGCATATTCGTTTGCTACTTCAGTCATATAAAAAATACAGATCTTACGAAGTCGTTCTCACATTTGTGAATATCGAATTAAAGTGAACTCTGAGACGTTGCAACTCGATACTGATGTTATCTTAAGATCTATCTGACTGACAATTGATACTATAACGACATTATCAAACAGGATAAGTCCGCGTATTTGGACTTGTTCGACCGCGGTTATATAAACGATAAGAGATGATTATATGTGGCCCCAAGAATAATAATATCTTCGTGAAATTTTGAACATTCTCTTTCACTTACAGACAATATATTAGGAACATAATTATTTGAAGAATATATCGTTTACAAGATTATTCATTATTTAACTGGTTGTTCGTACGTTGACTTTTGTGTGATTTATTAATTATATTATTTTGTTGTAATTTATTATTAAACAGACCCGTTTAGCATAAGTATGGAAATCATATAAGTACATGTTTGGTTTAATTTACTTATTCAGTCAATCCAGTGTGCAGTCTTCACTTACCTAAATAAGTGCGGCCGCATAGATATACGTACCGTTTCTGGATTTTATTTTCGAAATCAAGTACTTGAGTGCAAGTCTCATACACTAAATTTGATAAGGATTTGTTTATTAAGAAACAAAAACATTCAAAGACATGTACAATCTCAAATACACGTTTGTCTTAAGAACGAAAATTTAATGTATCATGGAATTGCTTATAACGTAACCCAATCAGACACCTTAAAGTAAGTCCCAGTGCTTAGAGCAGTCACACATTGGAATCTATAGTGTGTGAAACATTTATTAAATTAGTACTAACTCCGTCGGTCCCACTTTTAACATTTTTATTATTTTTATCATTTACCTTTTTCTCTAACATTTACAGTGAGTGCAAGCCTCGCCTCGCTACTCACTTGTGTTTGAACAAGTCCTTTAAAATGACAATTGTCTACTCCGACGATTTTGAATGACTTGAATAGCATTATTAGCGTTAAAATTCTATTGTGAAAATTTGTCGCAAAGTAAATATTTTGACAAAAGTCCGTTGCGCTGTATTGAGTTACTTAAGGGACAATTGGCTTGAATGGCTACAATAGTAGACTACTTAAAAAAAGCGTTAGAGATGTCACATGCAATGCCTCGGATCGTCCATAAAGAAAACTTTTAGCTACTGATCTTTGATTGGGCAATCATGAGTTAAACATTGTTATGTGCTTACTTTTATGTAATAAAAGTAATAAAATAGTAAGTTATCCAAAATTAATGGACCAATAACCTTTCATGACAGTCAATTTCGACTAAGTAGTAGAGAAGTGATTCCTTACATTACAAACAATTCCAGACTCTGAGAATTAAGTAATCTTTCTCTCTGGGCAAAAGGAGAGCAGGCCGCCTCCCGACCAAGTGGACTGATGATCTGAAGAAAACGGCGAGTAACCGCTGGATTCAGATGGCTCAGGACCGGGCGAAGTGGCGCAGATTAGGGGAGGCCTGTCCATATCCTGCAGTGGACAGTTTCAAGGGCTGCTGGATGGATCTTGATTATTTTTTTGTCATTAAAGTTATAACAGACTTTTTTCTTGCTTACTCTTTTTGAAAGAGTTCTGAAAGAAAAAACTGATAAGCCCAGTACGGTTCATTTGGAGAAGTACCAACGTCACTCATATTTCTAACGAGATATAGCTCTAACGTTAGTAGTATTTATATGACGGCCTAATGATTTAAAAACGAGAGGACCATCTTAGTCCTTAAAAGTAGCATCTGAAATTGACCTCAGGTACAACCTCTGTTCTATGTAGATGTGGTTATAGGTATTGTCAGTGGAAATGAAATAATGCTAAAGGGCCAATATAGCATTTGTGAGAAATGTTTTGAAGTTCTTTTTGACAGTAAAAAACATATCACCCATATTTTTGGTAAGATTTTCTATTTGGGAGTTCATAGTACTCAACATGATCCCACCAAAAATCAAGGTGACATGATTTTTTTTCTGTATAAAAAACTTCAAGCCTCATTTCGCTCAAATGCTGTTTTGACCCTTAAGCATTTTTTCCTTTCCACTGACGATATTCATAAGCAGTGGTGACCACATACCATCAGACGGACTTTTTTCAAGTTTTTTGAAAAATAACACCATACAGTTTTGTTAATTCATTATCTATAGCTATGCAATGATTGTAACTTACTTGTAATTTATGTCATGACTATAATCTATGGTGAGTATAAAAATAAACTGATAAATGTTGATATCACTCACGTTTTGACCACTTGTCTAGTGATCGTATCTCTTATCATCTACGTGTTTCATCTGTATATATGGGACGTAGATATCTAAAGATAGTCATATAAGTCAACAGTAATCTCCAAATTTGTCGTTTAACATCTGCAATCGCGTGACGTCAATAAACTTGATCTCTTGAATGTCAGATAATACTCGGACAAACAACTAAAGTATGATTTTTTAAATACACATGATTCAAGACTATTATTTCGATTGCAAAATTTAACGCATTTATATAATAGTATTTGTATGCTTATTAATATTTAAAAATTTTCATCATATGTGATTTTTGAAATTCTTTTTTCAGATTTGTCGACTCTGTTGCCTGGACACGACTAAACTGCGACGGTGGCATTGTTTTTTAGGTTCCACATCACACCACATCAAATACTGTATCAGAATATTAGCGCTTATTCGTAGAATAAAGCGGTTCCCACATTTTGGTAGAAGGGTATAAATGTTCGCATCTTAGCTCTCGTTAGTTGTACCTAATATATCTTTGATTGACTTCGGATAGAACCCCTGTTTTATTATAAAAATTCTCACAGATATCTAAGGTCGGCAATGAACACTCACCGTCAGATGGACTGACTTGTTTGCCACTCACACTTCAACCTTAACTTTAGAAAAAAGAAAAGAAAATCATCGGAAACAGCCAACTGTTGTGAGTGGAAAGCAAACATTGGACAATAGCCATCAAACTACGAAAGACCCACCGTTTATACAAGTATAATCACAATTTTGTCCAACGTGTCGTTACCTTTAAATATTTATTAGCCGGTCAAATTCACCTTTAGTTACTTATTACCCACTACAATTTATCTGACAAATGACTTTCCCGACAACAAGTATTAGTCCAGGCTTTCGAATTCTAATATCAAATTTGAATGTACTGATGGGTGACCTCCAGCCCACATGGCGGTCGGCCCACACCAGTCATTTGCAATTCGGGCCGCGTATCCATTGTTCAACTTTTATTTGAATTTGGAATCCCCGATGTTTCGACAGCTTGAGAGCCCGTCATACTGTTACCGCGCCAATTTATCAAGACCTATGTGAACTGTAGCAAAATTATTCGCTTCCTCATAAGAAGATAGTAAAAAATAAGGAACAGGTCCAGTTACACTGGATGTCCGATGTGACCAGTCCAAACTTTCCCTAATGTTTGCAAAACTCAATGTCGTCATTTGAGATATCTTGGCGTTTGATCAAAAGGTTTTAAGGGAAATGTGTGCCAACGAATGTCACTTTCTATGTCTTTGCGGTCTAACTAATAACGACTTTCACGTAACATTAAATAATATTTCACTAACCTCTTGTAAAATTTCATCCACTCTTATCTGAATGTGTATGTATGTAGAAGTTATCACTACACTTTCTGTATAATCCATTCTTGTCATACGAGTATAATTAACAATTACTGATTTTGCTCATGTACATAAAGTTGATTTTGGAAGTTCATATTCAAGATCTTCATACAAAAAAATATTTGTACACGCTACAAGTATACTTTTTTGCTGTTAACACAAGCCAAAACAATTGTTTTAGTTTAAAATTAAAAGTGTCTAAAGGTAAAATTCGGTACCTCAGATGGGCTTTTTATTAGTTTTCAAAGATAGTACTGCATCTACAACCAATCATACTCAGGATAATATTCATGCAGTGACTTCAATTGAAATTAAAATTGGTACAACAAAAAAGCATGTCATTACTGTTGAATATAGCAACAATAAAATAAGAGTTTTTGCAAGTATTCGAGTATTGAAAATGAACTCATTTGGTAATGACAATTGCGAGGTCCGTGTCAAACAATGGAGTATCACCACTTTCGCGGTTTGACCAAATGTTGCTCACGTAACCGTGTGCGGTCGAACACAAATCTGTGGAGATGCCTATATGTAGCAAAATTAGTAATTTTCAAAATCCAAAAGGTTTAAAGATTTATTTAACAACAAAAACATATTTACAATTGTAATGTTCGTAAACAGCAGCAATAGTGTTGAACTGTGTCGCTACTATTTACGCCCACCTCAGAGTCACAATAAACTTAGGAAACTAATGATAATACTTAGATAATCATTGGTTTTAAATAATATTTTTATACTATGTAATCATGTTTACATGTATGCTTATGCAGATGAGATAATAAGATAAGGACTCAGAATAGAAATCTCAGAATCAACAATTAAATGTCGATTTGACCATCAAACTTTAATATCATTGAAACATTGCAAAGGTACTCATGAACGAAGTATATTTACGAGGTACGATTAGTTATGCTGTAACTACTACAGGTATTAGGTAGTTAGTGAGTTATCAAAGGGAAGTGTGTTATATTTCATACCATAGAATCATAGATTAATATGAAAGTATATCAATGCATCGAATGATAAAGAAATGAAAATAACACGAAAGGCTCATAAAATAGAGCGGTACTGGATAGCCACGTAGTAGACTCTGATGTTGTTGTTAAAAGATGAATTGACAAAACACATACACATACACTGTGCGTACCACTCGATTGTGTGTGTTGTGTGTAATCGCGCGCATATTTTTAGAGTACATATGTTTGCTTCATGATGCGCAGCTTTTGATTGTAGCAAGCGTCAAGTGTGAAAGGCTTTCATATTATTTTGAAGATATATATTTTGTTCTAGCCTAAAAATGCGAATAGCGTTTCAGTTTCTCTATTTAAAAACACTCTTCCGAAATATAAGATTTATTAACGTGTATATTGCTTATATTATTAAAATTCGGAGTCATATGGTCAAATTCGGCTCCATATCACCTTAATCTCATAAGGTATTATCCTCGGACGCTGAGTGTATGTTGCGCATTGTTAATAGAGTTGTTGAAGACACTGCCCTTGACAGCCGCTACATGCAATAAAAAGCGACGTAATGACCCCGTGATGAGTTATTTAAGTAAACTGACTTATGATATAGTAATTTCAGTAAAACAACAAACCCTTTTGTAGCAAAAAAGAGTAGAAAGAAAGGTTAAGGCGAAAAAGCCAAAGGATCTATATTGGGCTAACAAATTGGCGCCCATATCAGTCAGGAGAAGCACATGCATGATGGACGTTAGGTAATATGCTAGTTCTATACATTAGTATCGGTTAAAGATGGCTTTGGCGGCTGTAAGCGCTATCATGTTATGTACTCATTTACTACTTTAAAAGAATAAACTAATTTGAGCCATTTATACTGACCATTTCATTGATAACACGACTATTTTAATACCTAATGTTATCATTTAAGAAAAAATAAACTGTATTGAAAACACGTAGAATTGAACGAAGTAGGTGCTTACTTGCCCAAAGTAATTTTTAAATAAATTTCTTACAATTATAGGAATATTTCTTTTGAATTTTGGAGATATTTCATCCTCAGCGGCCAGTGACACTAATCCACAATTTATTAAGCCTTTACGTTTGCGAAACATTTATGAAATCATTAGCCATATGTCCTTGCGGGTATTTAGCGTTGAAATGTTTTTTAGAATCATGAGTTTTGCGGTCGGCATGTGCAGGATTAAGTATTTAGACTGGTCATCGCTTTCACCTGTTTCGTGGTTGACAGTTAGTTACGATTCAAATTTAGTCATTGAGGGCTTGCGTTACTTATTTTTATATTTGGAATAATTTGGGGCCATTATAATTGGAGATTACTCCTTAAGAATCGATTGGCATATATAAAGACCCGGTATGAGAAAAATGTGAGGAGTAAAATCTACTGAAGAATGACCTCGTTACGTTTACAGTTCTGATTACAAAATCGTTACGGAAACAAAAGTTTTCTAGTAAGAGGCCTGCTCTGCAATTTGGTCGTATTATTTTTTTTATACTTTTTTCTTTCTGATCAGAAGTGATTTACATAAAATCTCTAGCAATCAAAACCATGTTTTCGACGTTTTCCTCAACTATTAGAGCAAGTAAAAGTTATTTTTAATAATTATATTTAGGTTCTAGTCAGCATTACAATCTAATTAAAATGAAGAAAGTTAAAATTGACTTCACTAAGAATATGAGTATTTCCTAATCTATATATGACTAAATATAATGATATCTGCGGGTTTTTTTTCCACAATCCTTTTAAAAGTATTTATATCTTGCAATCTACACATGACCTGCGTGAACCCTAGTCGTTTTAAGGTAGGGTTTCCGTACAACAGTAGAAGAGGAATACGTTAATTAAGACTACTATAGATACTTTCATAAGATGCTGAGACTCAATCTTAATTGGTCAATAGGGCCAAAATAGATACAGGGAAACCAGAGATATGGGCAGAGGATTAGAATGGAATTCCTCATGTATTATAATTCGATTTGGAATATTGGACTTTTAACGCACTTTAACCTCCCCGGTGGCCTTGCTCGGCACTGCAAACAGCACTCTGGGATCTCAAAAAGAAACCCGGAGTCTTCTAGGAGAATGGAGCCATTAGGCTCCACCTTTTAGGGTCACTGGGTAAGCGGAAGGGCCCAACGTACTGTCTGGTTTTACTCGACGGTATCCAACCACAAAATCCGCCGTCGTCCTAGGTCTTCCGACGGATAGTTCGAGCTCCTACTCAATTCCCTTCCATCCCGAAATCCCCATTTCAGTCGACTCTGACAATAAACGGGTTATAATGTAGCCCTATTCTGATTCCGTTACTACAGGGACAATACATACGTATCAGTATAATAAAACTGAGTAACAAATCAAGCAATATGAGGCAAGACACCTCATTCGGCTTATTACAGTCAACTAAAACAAAAAACGATATAAATCATAAGTCCATTACACGTTATGTTGTGAAAGATATAATTGGCTCTGTCTATTTATAATGATTGTTAAATGGCGTTTAATTAATGGGAGCTGAAAGATGAAGAGAGATGGCTCATTGCTAAATGTGGTTAATCTTCAAGTCTGCCCACTGTATGCGTAGGTGAGATAATGTGCTAACTTTTAATACTTACTTATTTTATTTAACGCTTGAACGCAAAATTAGTTTGGAAATAATAGCATGTATGGTAGTGTTTTTAAATGAATGGCAATTATCAGCCAAAATATTTTTAGAACAGTAATTTTAGAAGTTATAATGTGCAGTGATAGCCTAATGGTTGAAACTTTCCCTCTCGATTGGGAGGTCCAAGGTTCAAACCCAGGCACGCACCACTGATTTATTTGCGTATTATAAAATTAATTATCACTACTTTTCGGTAAAGGAAAACATCGTGAGGAAATCTACACACCCGAGATTTTTAAAAAAAAGTTCTCGGAGGTGTGTGAAGTCCACCAATTTGCACTTGGCCAGCGCGGTGGCCTGAAACTCTCTCATTTTGAGAGACGACCCGGTCCCAGCAGTTGGCCAGTAATGGGTTGATGAGAGAGAATTTTAGAAGTAAAGTTTAGGGTCTTCGCATAAGATTATTTTTTATAAGATTGAAGTAGCAAACGAGAATGCAGTTCACCAGATCGTAAGTTTTCATTACCATCCGTGGAAATATGTAAGCAACTTCACATAGAATATGGGTTTTATCTAAAATCAATCAAAATTGTTACTCTATAGGACTAAGATGGTCGCCTCATATTAAAGTGTGCCGGCAACTACACCCTTCCATCAAAACGCAAGAATTTCTTCACGCTAGAATTAGGTGTGGCGGTGGTACCTCCCCGGTCAAACTAATCTGATTCTACCACCTGGAAAATGTACAATATAAGGACAAAAAGCAAAAAAGTGCAAATACAGATTTTTTTTTTGAGGGGGAAACCTTCAAAAGGTACCCGACGCCGTAGGAGCGACGCAGGGTTATGTGGGATTTATACCGCACTAAAATCTCCCGGTGGCCGTCCTCGGTGCCATGAGAGGACTCCGGGACCTCCAAAGGACTGCAGCCGGAATCCTCTAAGCGCGTTGCCACATCGGGCTCCTCTCAGATGGGCGACTGGGCCCACCGCTCCATCTAGTCTTTTTACGACGATATGCGACCACACATACCGACGTCTTTCACGGGATCGCCTGGCTGGACGGTTCAAGCTCCCACTCTAGCCGCCCGCAACCCCGGAAGCCCCTTTAAGTCGCCTCTTACAACAGGCAGGGGATACCGTAGCCCTATTCTGATTCCGGAACATACAGATACTAGAACCCATTTGATGAAAAAAAGATTAGCATTAATATAATCTACTTAATTTTAATTTTTTATCAGTAACACTTACTGATTCTTTTGTGTTAATTTACATAATTTTGACAGCTCTCTATAAGACCGTGCTTTGTGCAGACAAAATTAAAATAATCTATTTATATTATAAAATATGAATGACCGATTGAAAGTTTTGAAAGCTCGCTCGTGTCACAGGGTGTGGTAACAGAAATGTACAGTCATCAACATAACAAAGTTGAGGAGCCTGACATTTCATACTTATTAGCATACTGGCCAGTGTGGACTCTGCTTTAATTTAAATTTTTAAGCAGCCTTTCACTAGACGAATGTGTAACGTACTATTATTAGGAGTGCCGTACACATAATGTTTACTAACAGGAAATTATAGAATAAAACAGAGTTGTACCTATGCTAAAAAACCTTGCATTCGAAATTAGATACCAAATTACGTAAGTAATATGTTTAAAAATTTTTTTTTATCTCAATTAGGTTTTTTAAAAAAACGGACAGTTTTTGAAAAAATATTGTTGTTATATTCACTAAGACAAATCAGACAGAAATGTTCAAATCCCAATAAATCAAAAGCCTGCAATATAATACAAATTTAATACTTAATTGTCGTAGTCATACTTACAATTTGATTTCCATAAAAGTACATATACAATTGTAGTAGTAAACCGTATCAAAACGATAGCATTAAGTAGCAATAAACCCACAAAGTGGCTATAATACGCGTTAAATCACTGACCATTGACAAATCGGTAGTTCCACACTAACCATTCATTCAAGTCGATAAAACGATTACCCGACAAATTTGTTTTAGACAATAAAACAAAACATCTGCCCACTCTCCGTTCAAATCGTAATAAAAAAGCAATCCAAATATGTATGAATGAACGTTGTAAGTATTAGTAGGTGCACATATTTGAATTTGTGTGAGACGTCCTAATATATTTTTTGACTTTTATATAAATAGATGCATAAGTTATATTACTATTTGAATCCATTTTTTCTATGTTTATTTTTATAATGCAGAATAGAAAACAAGTTTGCAACCCACCATGATAAGCGACGACCGCCGCCCATGAACATCAGTATTCAAACCCAGAAAAGTTGAAAGTTTTATTTGAGATTGGCCACAGATGTAAGTGGAATGGGTCGGATGAGCATATCTTCCTTATCACATTCTTGAAAGCAGAACACAGCAGTGCTTTGTTATTAGGCATAATTATAAAATGTTCAAAGCAATAAATATACTTAAACTATAGTTTAAAATCGCTAGTAAACTGTGTTTTAAATTTTATTTATTTTAAAGTAATTATAACATACTTAAAGACCTGTAACAATCATTAATCATACTAATGACACGTAATATTGCATTTTGCAGTTTTTTATATCTTATAGCTATATTCATGTCTAACTAGTCAATAAATAATTGATAATTTGACTTTTATAATGAACATGTACTACACAATTAATCGGGAATATACATTTAGCTCTTCCCATATATTTCTACAGTGTCCTAAAGTTTATTTTATAAAGCTTGGTAACACTAAGACTTGACTGAGATAGGTGTGATTAGACGCTATGCGTGGGCAGGCGGGCCTGTCATCGCGCAAGGGTCATTGTGTAGTACAAAAAATAACTATAGATTAAATGGGCTTGTTGTCAAGTCATTACAATCCCACTGTTGGGCATGGACGTTCTCAATGAGATAACTTTAGGCCAACGCGTTTCACACCACTTTGAGAACTTTTAAAATAAGTGCTTAGCATGAACAATTTCTCACAATGTTTTTTTAAGCTTTTAAACAAGTGACAATTAATGTATATATAGTACGTAAACTACTCAGAAAAATCGATGCCAAAAGTTCGAACCTCGGTCCCCTCAATGTAGAGACTGCATTTGAAGCGTCTAAAGTATTAACAATGTCTTTACGAGACTTGAAAGGTGTCAAAATTCTAGGCCATAGTCCACCAATTTGGCTATGTGTTAATTACTAGACCTCGCACACCTTTCACAACTCTAATGCATCTCAGGAATGGTTTCTTCATGTTTTTTTCTTTATTTTGAAAGTCATAAATCATTTCTCTACATAGACATGACAATTAGATAATTTAAAAAAATCAGCGTCCTTTGAAGTCACAAACACTTATGTGTTTGTGACTTCAAAGGCGAAATTTCAAACATATTTTGTTGTCCACGACAAAATATAAAGGTTCATTTGTTATTATCAACATAACAACCTTTCCAGCCATTTCATCTACGAGCCGCCTTATTCAAATTAACAACGTTCCTTGGGTTCGCTCGGTGTTGTCTAACAACTCGTGGTTCGGATTTGCATTGAATGAGCTGGACACACGCGCCGCGGCCTGTCATTAGCGGACGCGCGCAATCTGTCGCTCCACCCTGCTTTGGTAGTGTATCCATGGTGGAACGGCTAGCAGGATTTTATTCACCTTTGCCTTTTTATTTCACTTGTATCTGACGATAGTCAAGGGTTTTAACATTATATCTTACGTAGTATACTGATAAACTTTTAATTTACCGTTATTTATTTTTCTGTTAGCAGTGTATGAATTATTACTAACAAATAAATTAAGAAATATATAAAAAAATGAAACATTATTTACATCAAAAGATAGATAAATTTATCAGATTAAGAAATAACGTCGAGCAAATCAAAGTTAATTTATTATACTCTGAAGTGAGATAATTATTTATTACAGTCATTACCACGCTCCATGTAACGTAAACGTAATACGAAGACTGTTTACATGCATACTAATTTATTATTCTGATCCTATGGTCAAAATCTTACCAAACATTCTACTATCATACATTTTGGAAATTATACTTTTTTTAATATCTTTTTTTGTCCTGCAATTTTCAAAAAACGTAACACTACACCATACTCAAATTATTGTGTTCATCGCGAGCCGCTTCGGAGTTGCGCTTGCGACACGCTACGCTTCACAAATGCCGTCAGTTGATTTTGTGACTGACTGTACTTTAATTTGTGGTTACGAACGCGTGGGCTCTTTGTTTTGACACTGCATGATATGTGATAATGTTTGTCGTTGCGAAGGTACCTTTGCAATTAGTTGTTATTAAATTGTATTATGAATAACATTGTGAAAATTTATTTAAGCAAAAAACCCGTGTGCTTAAAAATATTGATTGCCTTGATTTTTTGTTTTTATAACAATTAATTCAACTTAACGCTCTTTTGTATTTGCTTTAAACAGTAACACAAGAGTGTTATAAAATTATGTTTTTGTAATAGCTTACTTGATACCCTTATTATTATTGCTTTTCGCTGATCGCAGGCATCATATTTAAAAATTATAAAGCCTATGTCTCTCTGACAACTGAGTGGATTATGTCATATGTTGCAATCCGTCAATCCGTTTGGGATATAGGGCGTGCAAAGAAATGGACATACCTACATACGATCGAAAAACAATATACTACTTCTTACGCAGTCGGGTAAAATGTATACAACATACTATTGTTTTAAATTGAGAAACTATTACCTAGTACTACGAAATAGACTACTATATTAATTCAATTAAGAGTTTAGAAAGTCCACCAATTTGCACTTGGCCAGCGCGGTGGACTATGACCTAAAACTCTCTCATTCTAAGAGAAGACCCGTGCCCAGCAGTAAGACAACAATGGGTTGTACTAAAGTGTTAATAACGGTGGCTAACAGCTTCCAGGGGCTTAGTCTCTATCATTCAGAAAAGAGATCTCTGCCCAGCGGTATTTATTAGAGTATTACTAAATTATAGTATTAATTTACAGACGTTCATTAAATTATTTTTCTGCTAAGGATTTCTGCAATAATATCACGTGTTATATGTTGATATAGTTTATATGGAAGATGGAAGGATTGTATTCTAGGTTATTCTGAGAGGGAAATATGCCTTCTGAAAATATGTATGTCAATATTACGTCATAACCGTAATTATTTTCAATTTGTCTAACAGTAACATTGTACTAAGCATCTGTTGAATATTACTGCTGAATGTTTTAATGAAAACTGGTTTAAAACACCCCAGACTGCAACTATACGTTCTATACGATCCGCATATACTCCTAGCACATATGCTTCGAAGAACGTTAAAAGAACTACTCGGTCATTAGAAAAAGCTGTATTAAAAAGTTCTTTGTGTACCGGCCTTTGTCCACGGATTTTTTCACCTCCTACCCTCATTTATGCTTTTTTGCAACAAAAAAGGTGTTTTTATAGAATCTCAAAGGAAACGATGCGAATAATTCCTCGTTTCATGTTTCTTAGTTTTTTATGGAAGTTTCTGAACGCCTACGGGTATTGTTGGTCTTTATCGATCTGATCTCCTTTTGATAGACCCACGGGCAAGGACCCGGGTTCATATTGTCCACTATTTTCAACCTTTACAATGCATCCTGACGAAATGTTAAGGAGTTGATGGATCATATCTATGGGATTTGGAAGGAAAGAGTTTATCAAAAGGTAGATTCATTTTAGAACCGACAATCATTCGTTTTTCGCTGCAAGCGTCCGAGTTGAATATATTTTATTAAATTTCGCTCCAATTTGCAGTGCAATTTCATAGCCTTATAAGATCAGGCACACAAGTATATTTGTTTTTAACGCTTACAGTGCCAATCGAGTTTCCTGTTAAATGTGTAGTAGTGGTTATTGGCAATTGCAGACAATGGACACATGTAATCAACCCTAGTTAAGATTAGAGTTTTACCAAAGACTGACTAAAGATGCGTTGTCAACCTTTATAACTTAAAAGCAGAGACCAACTCTTTACGCTGATGTTATTAATCAGATATAGGCGTGGAGGTGCTGCCATCAGAGTTAAATCACAAAGGGTTTAACAACCTTCAGTAGCTTTTTAATTCAACTAATTTTTACATAGTATACTAAATATATTTTTCGTAACATGTCAAAATTTTACGGACCAAACAAAAGACATTTCGTAAACGCTACCTGCAATGACATACGATGCGGTCACTACCGACGTTCAGTGTACATTTGTTGGCTGTTCTATAAATATTGTTTTAATGACCGCAGACCCGATGGTATCGGCGACACATGTTGCGCAGACTAATGAGTAGGACATCTTGTAAAAAATCCCGCTTCTTGCTCGTTTTTTGATTTCCCATCATAACCAAAGACTAAACTAGAGATAACGACTATCGGCAATATATAAGAATAAGCGTTTGTCAAACGAATTTTGTTCTTTTTTATGTGTTTATAATTATGAAACAAAAAGAATATATTTTCCGTAAAAAAAAATAAGTATTATCGCGGAATTGATACATTTTAATAATTAACGGGTACCTACTTACGATGACCACGATCCATGTAACTGGGTCGAAATATCGGCAAAAATAATTCTTAAAGAATTCAAAAACCGCATATCGTGAGTACCCGTTAGTTATTAAAATAAATCAATTATTACCTATTTCTAATTACACTTGTGAAGTTGATATTCTATTACTTGTGTGTATTTATTGCATACTAGGTTATTGCCATGGCCTCTCGTCTATCTCTTAATGAGTTTTCAATGTTAATACATAGGATTCTACATCTAGGTTAAAAACAAACACACATGCGTTCTCACATATTCGCATTATAATATTAGTACTAATATTACTAAGATTAATGTATGGTTCTTTTTCGTTTTTATTTCTGTATAAATTAAACATTGTCTCGTACTGATTAATTTCTATTATAGATTAAAGTCAAATCTTATTCTACGGTCTAAGATGATACTGTCATTATATATCTCAAAGTTCTTCGTCCCACATCACAACCTCACTCAAAATGATTTACGCAAAATGTCCATAACGGTACTTTTTCTAACTCCCAAGAACTAACTAAAAAACGCAAGCAATCTTCTGTCAGGGATATTTTACTGATATGAAAGTTAGCAGTTATTTTTAAGAGTTCGGAGGTGAATTTAAAACACGATTGGTAATGTTTTGAAGTATTACATGTTGTAGAGAGAATTATATTATAAAATGGAAATCTACATGTCTATAAGTTAGGCAGCGTACTCTTAAAAATGTAAAAATATCCCAATTTTCCAATAATTTGGACTAGCTTAAACTGTTCTCATATTGATAGAGCCTTTGCCACTTACAGTTCAGTATTTAGTAAATAGTAATAGTACTTAATAAAACCATTTTATCTATACTAATATATAAAGCTGAAGAGTTTGTTTGTTTGTTTGAACGCGCTAATCTCAGGAACTACTGATTCGAATTTAAAAATTATTTTTGTATTGAATAGACCATTTATCGAAGAAGGCTTTAGGCTATATAACATAATGGAAAATGTGAAGAAATAATGGAAAATATGAAAAAAAACGGGGAAAATTATTCATCCTTGAGAGCTTGCGTTGCGTGCCACGCGGACGAAGTCGCGGGCACAGCTAGTGTATTAATATATATGAAAAATACCTACAGTATTTTTGAGTATATATGAGTACATATTATTAAAATTAAAGTAAGTTTGATAGTATCCTGTCCTTTTTCTATAATTTATTTATTTCAGTAGCTTAATTGCAATCGATAGATCCACAAGCCTCTATTTACCAAAATTTTGGAACTTATGCAACATTTCAAATTGAAAAACACCTTACAAGCCGCACATCAGACCCGACTCTGAATTCGGATCGCCATTTTTTGCCACACTTTTTTGGGACATCACATTTTGAGTTCGTCAAAGCTGGGGTCATTTTACGGTCGGTTATGATTCCCACGTAGCCCTTGATTTATGTATCTCAGATCGAAAGATTTCACTTTAAAATATTTTAAAATGGAAGTTAATCACGCCTATATGACACGTGACAATATCAAAATTAAATCCTTGTAAAATATAAATAAATAATTCTTCATTACGTCACTTAGATATGTATGATTAAATGAGGCTTCCTCCTGAGGTATTCTTGGAGCGCTATGCCATGGGGTTCTTCAAGAATGGTGTAAAAAGAGCTCTCCTTCACAGCCGGCAATGCATTGGCGACTCCTCTGGTGTTGCAAATGTCAATAGGCGACGGTGACTGCTTTTTATCAGGTGGCCCGTCTGCCTTATCGTTAGGTCCAACAATAAAAAAATGAATATGAAAATTTTTATCTACTCGCGTACACATTGTGATAAAACACAATATTTACAATAAACTACAAATAAACATACCTACATTAATCTATATGCAATAATGAAAAATACTGCATTTAAAAAAACATATTTCATTTTATTATATTTACCTACGTATCACTTTTAGTCCATCTTATACCTAATCTACATCACTAATACTAGCGTTCGTCTTTACCTGGAAGTGTTTGAAATAAAGCTCTACTGTCACCTCGTCAACTACATTTTTATTTAAGTAAACGAGGATGCAAACCATATAATCTATAAATCGATCATCTATCATCTATTAATCAACCTTAGATCCACCAATTCGCACTTGGCCAGCGCGGTGGATTATGGCCTAAAACTCTCTCATTCTGAGAGAAGACCCGTGCCCAGCAGTGGGACAATAATGGGTTGTACCCGAGATCTAGCTGAATCCTACCTGAAGTCGACTATAAATGAGTTGGTATAAGAACTAAGCTGGAACGCCTCGTTTAAGTGCATTACTTTGCCATTTTTTTCATACGAGAACACAGCAGTACTTAACTCTGTTATTATTAGGCAGAAATAGGTGTGACTATGATACAGTGGTAGCAAAGCAGAGAGTTTAAAGTCGTAAATGAAAGACAAACAAAAAAATAAGCTTCGTCCACAGGGCTAGGGATTAATCAGTGGACCTTAGGTATGTCCTTTCTATTAAAAGTTCATCATATTTAAAATGGAAGAAGATGGAAAGGAAGTATGAAGGATGTAAATGTTAATTAATACTTAACAATCATATTAATCCTAATGAGCAATGAAAAATTGTAACTAAGAAAATAGGTTTTAAAATTACAAGACATACACTAAACAACTTACAATACAAAACAATTTCAAGGGCATTTTGAAACAACACATCAAAAGAATACGTAATAAATTTTAAGAAGCTAATTAAAAATATAAGTCACGCAGCAGTAAGTGATCCATCTGTCCAGTAGCCATAAAATGATACTCTTAGGATTGAGTCAATTTAGGTACTATCGTGATCAAAAGTGCATCGCATATTTTTTTGGCAGTACAGAAGTAATTGATTAAAAAGATGTTATAAAATCGCAAAGCCAGCTAAACTTATATTGTAGATTTATGTACGTGTTTATATGGTTCCTATTTTTTGGGGCGATGAAAGGGAGACCATTAATACGCAGGCAAAGATAAGACTACGGCAGGTAGCTTATGCTTATTATGATAACAATAACTGACATTTTTACTCACTGAAAATCCTCGGTGGCTGTATTAAGTACTGCATAACTGGAGTCCTTTGATTTATATTATTTGACCTGACGAGGGATTAAACTCGGAAAACACTGCGTATCAGACCGGTATTCATCAGTTATCAGACCACTCCATTAAGGGTGCCTCATATGAATCCAATTTAACTAATCATATGATGCAACTTACTTATAATATTCATGCAAGTATCCCGTGATTTTTAAACTAATAATACTAAAATAATAAATAAATTCTTCCCGCGAGTGTCCAACATCTACAAGATATAGTAAGAAATATTGGATGTCCACATCACATGCGGACACTTCGCTCCGTCACATGTGTGTCTGGAGACCACGTGTGGCCCGACTGATCCTAACATCGTAATGTTATGAAGAAAGCTTAGAGAAAAAGGAATATTTACCTACGTTTCAATTAAGTTATGCGCCAGTGCTTATTTTAAAAAAAACTAGTTTTTGTCCTAGCGAGAATATAGCACTACCTCAAACGATTCACATTTAGGACGTGTAATACGTAATTAAGGGGCAATGTACCTTATTATTATATATATTTTTCTGGTTACATATTAGATAACACGAGATTAAGGAGTTTACGATTTTGTTTTTCCTTTAATGTCGATAATACCTACTTAATTGCTTATATTAAACACACAGTAATACGATGAACACGCTATAGACCACACAATGTTGGTAAAAATAACTTTTTTAAAATATGACAAGTCCTTATTTATATAATAAAAAACTGAAGACTAAATAATGACTACATATTATGTGGCATGACTAATAGGATTTATAAGGAAAAAAAATAACCATATTCACCTATTACTTAGGCATTAGATAGCACTAAAAAACCAAAACTAATTGTTGTGTCAAGATATGGATTTTTTTATTACATTAAGTAAATAGTCAATAATTGATGCAATTTCATTTACGTAGGTAGACAAAGTATTAAAAATAATATAAATGTCTATTATTAATTATTTTCAGACCTCCTAATTACATTTTTGCCAATATTTCTGGTTTACAGACACGCAGTTCTTTTAATTTTAAGTTAATAAATTATATTTTTTGGATTAATTATCCATAAAATTACCAATTAAATCATAAATGGAATCAGCATATAACCAAAACTACCTACAATCTTGACAAATCTCTCCACGGTGGTACGTCGCAACGCGAAAGTGGACAAAAAACTAAAATACCGCTATCCGTCGCATCTGGGAGTCATGTCATCTCACTGTTAGCTCTGACCCGCCGCAAAAAACATGTCGTAGGTGTGCTCCGGCTTTGTTGTAGTGACTAGCAACGCACCCGACATCGACCATATGAGTAAAATATATATATATATATATATTTGAAAAGTCCCATAAATCCCTTCTACCTACAATCTTCAAAAGTCTTAGCTAAGGTGGTAAAAAAAAAACATTAGAATACCGCTAGCCGCATCTGGAAGTCATACCGATCACCCACCAAACATTTGCCGTCCAATATCTTTTAAAAAGCTGAATCGATTCTGGTGAAACATGTCTAATTATAAGTTACACGTCATGCCCTTTTATTTGATACCCCACTTGGATATATTTGATAAAAATTGATTTTGTATTCACAATCTTACTCCTTAGGTATATCTTGTACATGGCTGGACTGATTTTGATGAAACATGTATTATTCTATTCTACTGTTGCACGTGCCCTTGGACAGCATTCGATTTTTCATAAATAATTTTACCCTCTGTACCTACCTAGTAAATAACTAAGCCGATTTTGATTAAACATGTTTAGGAACTATCGCCGGAAAATATTCTTTCAGCAAACCATATAAGCTAACAATCTTGAAAAATCCTATCCAAGGTGGAAAAAAAACACTAGAATACCGCTAGCCGCCGCATCTGGAAGTCATACCGATCACACCGTTAGCTTTGACCCGCCGCAAAAAACATGTGTCGTAGGTGTGCTCCGGCTTTGTTGTGGTGAAATTAGACTAGCAACTCATCCGACTTCGACCGTATGGGTAATAATCGGCCACACTTTTATCGTCCCATATTCTTATTTTTCTAATTAAACTAAACGAGCTTGCAGTCCATCTGATAGTAAGTCACCACAGCCCTTGGACGTCTGTAAGCAACCTCATATAGAATAGTGATTACATCTAAAGCCAATCACAAATGCGTTACTACTCCCGAGGACTAAGATAGTCGCCTCATGTAACAGCGAACCGCCAACCACATCCTACCATCGAAATGTACATTCGCGCTTTCGGGCAAAATAACGCCCGTTGGCCGAAGCTAAATAGATTCGGATAAAACACATCTAATTGTAAGTTATACCTAATTCCCTTTCATTTTGGATACAATTATATTGTCAATATTTGTTTTTCTTCTACATTTTTATCCTCTGTATCTATATAACTGAACCCGCAGAAATGAGTAAAGAAAAATATATATACTAATTTTGAGATTTTTATATATTGTTTGCTATAAAACAAATTTATGTCTACTTTATTTGTAAACATAATCTAGAATAGCATCATTAGCTTTCTTCCCGTAAATAGAGACATAAAACTATAAGTAATAACTTTCTTTAATTCCGTGTAGCTTAAACTAATATTACTTACTCTCCACTTCAAAAGAGCAAAAATATGTTGTTGCTTGTTTAATATGTTTGATGTACTCACAGATAAAATATTCGAGTAAAATTAAACTTTGAAGGTCCTAATACGTTCTCTTTTCGAGTAAATTTATACTTAGAAAGTCCTAATAAGTTCTTTCTTTATTACATTATCATCAGTGCCTTATGATTTTCTATGAGCTTGTATATTTATCTATATACGTAGATATGTAGATGAATTTTCTGCATCATTCACATAAACATTGAATACATAGGACCAGGTATTAAAATAATACTTTCAAAAAATTCTTCGAAACGGAACTATTCATAAATTCTTAATTTTAATTATACCCAATTCCCGATTGGGAACAACCTGTAGATGTGATCCCGTAGGATAAACCCACGATAAGACAAATATCCGCTGGTTAAGGGTCAAAAACCATATTGCGTAAAGTTGGCCCACATGAGACGGAGATGTTTTTTGTCCATCTTTGTGACTATTTTTAAACACCGCTTGGTCTAAGACGAAAGGCCAAGCATTGGTTAGAATATACTTTATAAATGAGGTATAAATCTGTTAAATATGTATTACCTATATATTAATACGTGAAGCAAAAACTTGTGAAACATTTTTAAGTAATATGCCGCGGACGTATTAGTACGAAATTTTGCACGGTTATAGTGGACGTAGAGAAGGAGTGCAGAATGTTAATATTTCTTTCAAATAATGCTTAACATATACAAAAAATCAACTAAAAACACATTACACACATTACCGTGCATTTGTCACAAACACATAAATAATAAACGAAATAGAACATTCAATGTCTCACTATGAAAACCCAACGTCAGAAATGTCAGTTTTTTTGTCAAAATATTTGCTATTGCTATTGCTATTGCTTTTAAATGCGGTTAAGCTAATTAAACCTATTTTTATATTTAACGCAGGGGGGTGTAACTTAGAACAAAAATGAAATTGCAAATATAGTAGCGCCATCTGTTGTTGGCGTACGGAAATAAACATTGGTGTTCTACTAACGTTTCTTTTTATGCATGACAAAAATTTAATAATGTTTTATTTTTAAATATACGAAGTAATTTTCTAAGTTTTTATTTAATGTATATTCATTCACAGCACCATTATTATTTGTTGTTACGTAAATTGGTCTCCACTTTAAATTTCCAATTATAATTTTCGTAATTTATATATATACCAATAGAAATATGTACGTACGGAACGTAATTTTCTTAGTTTTCAAAGTTTTAAATCGAATCGAACCGCCATTGCAATTTTGTAGTTCGCAAAGTTCGCAATTTTTCTTTTCGTGAGCATAACAATTTTCGTTACGAGGATTTGTGCTCAAATCCGTCTTTACGTTAAGTTATTTATTGTTAAATTGTCAATTTTCGTTACCAAAATGTCTTTGGGAGCGAACAAAACGCAGTTAAGTAGAAAGTACTGCATTTTTGGATGCGATAAACTTGGTAAGTGTTTTTCTGTTTTATACAAATAATATTTTTCTTTTATGTAATTATTGTACGTTTAATTTTTGCACCTTAATACTTTACATGAGTTTATTTTTATATCTCAAATAAAAATAGATGACCAGTGCCTAGCCTCATTTAAAATTGACCGATGATGAATAAATAATTAAAAGGGACAATAAATGCTTTAAATAATTATTGTGTAAGGTCATGTATCCCTTTTGCAAAGACATACTTATTAATGACTTTTTCAGATGTCCATGTTCATCGGTTTCCTCATCCAATAAACCACCATGAATGGTTTTTAAGTTGGGTTGCTGTTATGGATAACAAGTTGAAAGGAGATGATCCCATGTTTATTTACAAAAATAAAAGAGTCTGCGATTATCACTTTCAACCGGAAGACATAACATGCCGTCGTGTAGTTTTTGGAGCTGTACCATCCCTCAATCTAAATGGTAAGTACACCAGTACTCAACACGTGATAAAAACTTCATGTATGGTGGAATGTAAATCCTAATGTTACTTTGACATCAGAAGAATCATTTAGTTATTTATTCAGTAATAATTATAACGCGTTCTACACTTATAGCCCCTCACTAGGATTCACTCCTTTTTTTTATACTTATACCTAACGATAAGGCAGACGGGTTACTTGATGAAAAAGGAATCACCGTCGCCTATGGACATTTGCAACACCAGAGGAGTCGCCGATGCACCGCCGGCTTTGAAGGAGAGCTCTCTTCCTGTGCCATGGACATGTGCCAACACACAAAGACCCAGATCGGAACTTTAGCATAAACAGAGAGTAGTTTTACATAAGGGATTAATTTTGCGTAATTTTTAAGTATTTTTTTTTGTTTTGTTTCAGGAGTATTTCAGTCAAAATACTCTGTTACAGAGGAACACAGTTATGCATTGTTTCATTCTGAATCTGCAGAAATACAAGAACCGTCAACTTCAAATGCATCTTTTAAAATTTAATATTTGATGAGATGGCAATAACGCCCCAGGTCCATTATAATGCAAGCACTGACGAAGTAAAGGGATTTGTGAGTTATGGAGGGGAAAATATAATTGCAGACCATGCACTGGTATTTATGGTGAAGGGTATTAAAAAAAATTATAAACAACCAGTTGCTTACTATTTTACCAGAGCTATGAAGAAACATGAGCTAAAAAGGCTCATTGTGGAAGTAATATCTCAGGTCCAAGACACAGGGCTCAAAATTCTTTGCACTGTGTGTGACCAAAGTACAATTAATGTAAGTACAATTTCAAATTTAACTGTGGAAACAAAAAACGATTTCATAAGAAAAGGAAAAGAATGGCGATACAACTTGTTCCAAGTGAATAAGCAAAGTATTATTCCCATTTTTGATGTGCCCCATTTATTAAAAGGAATTAGAAATAATTTGATAAACAAGGATTTAAAGTTTATAGATGTAAATGGGGACAAAAAAGAAAAGTTATTAAAATGGGAATACTTTCGTAAATTATATGAGGCCGATAAAACCTATGGAGAGCTACGTTACCTGCAAAAAATCACCGAGGAACATGTGATTCCAGAAAAAATGAAAAAAATGAAAGTTAAAACTGCGGCTCAACTATTTAGCCGTAGTGTGGCCGTGGCAGCCGAGCATTTGACTGCCAGGGGGGATCTCCCTGAGGAATGCCGGCAAATTGTGCCATTTGCACTAATGATTGATAATTTATTTGATTCATTTAATTCTAATACATTTCATGTACCCAATGGTAAATTGTATAAAGGTGCAGTACGCAAGAATTCACCCCATCATAAGTTTTGGTACAGTGCAAAAAAGTTTTTAGAAAGTATGACATACTTAACAAAAGAAAAAGTAAGTGGAAATAAAATAAAAATTGTTGAAAGGTGTGTGCCTACTGTTAAGAATTTTATAAAAACCATAGAGGGAATGCAACAACTATCTAAAATTTTGCATCAAAAATACTTGTTTGACAGTGTTTTCACCAGACATTTTAACCAAGACCCAATAGAAAATTTCTTTGGTAGTATAAGAAGTTTAGGTGTTCGAAATGTATCACCCAACATACTTTCTTTTGAAGGTGCCTATAAAACCCTGTTACTTAATAATTACAATACAACACATTCCTTTAATTCAAACTGTGAAGAGGATACTAATGCATGTCTGCAAAAATTAGACTTTTTTATAAAAGAAAATAATTATAGCAATAATGTTACAGACAATGGAACTGAAAATGCAGATATCGTAGTAAATAAAGATTTAGAAAATCTCTTCTCAGAAAATTCAAATGTTCTAGAAGAAAAAGGTACTGATCAAAGGGAATATGTTTGTGGTTGGGTCCTGGCTAAATGTTTAAAAAAAGTTGTAAAATCATGTCAAACTTGCAAGGAATCCATATATTCTACTAACTACAATGAAAATAAATATATAAGAGCTAAAGAATACTATAAAAATAAGTACAGTTTGTGCTATCCTTCTAACGAATTAAAACAATGTTTTTATGAAATTCAGAAATTAACAGTAAACACATTAAAATATAACACCATGCATAATGGCTTGAAAAATAATATAAAAATGTTAGCAGAGATTTTTATCACATTTCCATTTAATTGTCAGAAACACAAAGAAAGACTAAAAACTTACTTTGTAGATACCACAATAAATGTAATTATTTATAGCTGGTGTAGATCTATTAACAGAATATTATCAGGTAAAATATGTTATGATGGGGATGATGAACTTAAAAAAGCTGCCCAAACATATTATAAAACACGTTTGAAAAATAAGAAATAAATTTTGTAACAAATATTTTTGTTTTTATTTTATGTCTTCCCAAGAAGCCTATTTTTTTAAATATTGTGTACACAAAGTTTTCTCATTTGAGTTACGATTTTAAATTTTAAATTCAAATTATGTACCATGGTTGTCTTTTGTGTATATTATTTTAACAGATCAAATTAATATGCTCAAACTGGTTGGTTTGTCTTATTTAAGGTGTACGTGCGTTCATGTTGATATGCAATTTGTATTATTATGTGTATTTCATAATCTTAAAATTAAAATTTATAAAACTATGGTTCAGTATACCAGAGTTACAATGGGATTTCTTGTAAAATTAATAAAATATATCTACAGAACTAAAGGATAGTTTAAATATACATAATATCATCAGTGGAAAGCAAAGAGAATCAACACAAGGAAATAATGCTAAAGCACCAAAATAGCATTTGTGGTTAGTGAGGTTTGAAGTCTTTTTGTTATACAAAACTATAATCGTTTCACCTTTATATTTGGTGGGATCGTGTAGAGTAGTATGTATTCCCAACAACAAAATCCTACCAAAAATAAAGGTGACATGATTTTTGTTCTGCAAAAAAAAAAAAGACTTCAAACCTTGCTAACCACAAAAGCTATTTTGGCGCTTTAGCATTATTTCCTCTGACGATATATTATATATTGATAGTTAAATAGATATATACATATGTATAACTATATATATATATATATATACGTATGTATAGGCATTAATACCATACGCCAACAATAGATGGCGTTGTTCGCGAGGCACACAATTTAGCCGCGAGAGAGCTCTCTTTTCCCAGTATATTACTCTACTCTTTGATTTAACGCTTGCGTTCAAAATTAATTGTAAATTATTACCTACATTTTATTTGAATTTGAAAATATTCGTACTACTTTAGACAATATGAAGTTTAGTTTTTTAATTTAAATTACGTTCGAATTTCGAATTCCATTGAATTCTTATCAGAATAAATTTGTTTAGTTATTTTAGTGATTATAAATTTAATTCCGAAGTTCTGATTGTTGCGATTTTGAGCATACAGAAAAACCGATTAGCAGAAACTATAAAACTATACAATTTTTTATATTACATAATCTGAGTCTTCCAAAATACTTATTAAATATGCAGTTTACAGACACACGGTACTTGTATTTTTGTTACATCTATGGATATAGGATATTTACATCCCATTGCGATTTCTTTCTAGTTAACTTTCAGCTATTTATTCCTTTTAAAAGATTGGTATCCCTAAATAATAAACCTCTACTTTTCTTAACTTTATTATTATTTACTGAACTTTATTATTATGTATGCAGAAAATACTTTCTTCTTCACTCCGTTAAAATATACACTGGCTAAGACGTTTAAGGTTTTTTCTAATCTCTTAAGTTATTTCAAAGGCCAGTCCGCAAAGAACCAGCGGATAATTTTATAACAGCGCCACCCACTTAAACTTGTTTATAACCTCATTAGAATTTTTATGAGAAAAAACTGAAACAACACAGCTTTACCGAACAAACAGAATGGAGCTTCCTTTATCGTTGGCGACAAATATCGGTCCCGTTTATTTTGGCAGCAAATGTTCCGTTAGGCCACGTTTGCACCTTGCAACTGCAAATAACCTGCGACCTATTGCTAGGAAAAAAGCCTTAGCCAACATTATTTTGACACGATTCGAAAAGAAACCTTTCTGCTACAGGTTAGAGCGTTACCGTTTTTATACAAACGAATAGATAACTTTGTCGAAGTAAGCCACATGTGGGAAAGATCTTGGTAAGTTTTTGTGGCCGATCCTAAGTTTGGTTTCCAACGGATGTTTGGTCGTCTTTGGTTATTAATTATGTGGTATTTTCTTATTAGTATGCTGTTATGGTCGTTAGAACTTCCATTGAGACTTGCTTTATTGACCGGCGCCTTGAAGTTGTTAATACAGTGTTAGTTTTCGTGTCTAAAGAGGTATACGAATGTGTTATTTAACGGGTTTTTAGACGTTTGTAAAAAGGAGTTTGTTGACGGTATTAGGTCCTATTATAATTTTAATTAGCAGTATATTGTTACAATCACACGTTTGATATATTTAGTACCTATAATAGTTACATATAAACAAATCTAGAAGATTGTTATGTAAATATTTATTCTTCACGTTTGATAGTTTACGATAAAAATTGGTTAACATTTTTAACATATTAAGCACATGAATGATTATTGAAGAAGAGCTGAATATTTTATCTATCGCTTTAGCTTAAATCTATACTAATATATAAAGCTGAAGAGTTTGTTTGTTTGTTTGAACGCGCTAATCTCAGGAACTACTGGTTCGAATTAAAAAATTCTTTTTGTATTGAATAGACCATTTATCGAGGAAGGCTTTACACTATATAACATCACGCTGCAACTATTAGGAGCGAAGAAATAATGGAAAATGTGAAATGACGAAGTCGCGGGCACAGCTAGTATTATATAATACGCATAATAGTGTTAATGTAAGGAAAATAAAACCAAAAAAAAAATTATTACTACTGCCATCTTTATCAAAAATGTCTCTAAGGTTTATACTATCAAATATAAACAAACATAATAAGTGTTATTTATAAGTTACTAGTTGACACGGTGAACTTCCTAAAAGTCAAACCAAATCAAATGAAATAGGCCAACGGGGCACTTACAAATTGTCAGTTACATTTTTTTTTCTTACACTACCACCGGATCGGAAAACGACCTCAACTGAGAACATCCGGCAAGAAACTCAGCGTTTGTCTTTTTTCTTATTTATATCCATTTTTTTATATAATTACAATCATGTTTTTTTACTTGGTATCTATGTAAATGGTAGAACGAGAATGGCCTACTCAGGAAGATACCATTGTCATCGTCCTGAAGCGATTCTTGCGTTTCAGTGAAAGGATGTGGTTGCCAGCTCATTTTATATGAAGCGATCATTTGAATCTTCCAGAGCAGGTACTAGCATTCACGACGACTTCAGATAGAACTCCTGTTCTTTATGTGGTTTACAGATGTCTCTGATCGGCAGTGCCCTATTTACCTCATTGCTTGTATACTGTTTTCTTTTTATTTGACTGAAGTAGCAAATGAGCATGCAGTCCACCTGATGGTAAGTGGTCACTGCCGACCATAGACATCTGTAATCAACTTCATACAGAACATGGTTTCTATCTGAAGTCAATCACAGATGCGTTGCTACTCCCGAGGACTATGATGGTCGCCTCATGTGAAAGTGTGCCGGCAACCACACCCTTCTATCGAAACGCAAGAAATGCTTCACGCTAGAAATAGGTGTGGCTGGTACTTCCCCGGTCGAACTACACTGGTTCTACCACCTCGATTACCGATTACTGTCTATAAGGAAAATAACTGACACTGATATTGTAAATGTATATAAACACGTCCGCAAATTTAGCGAAAGACTCATGTCTTACGTAGAGTGTAAACAATATGACTGTTGCAATATTTTCGACACGTTCTGCTACCGAAAACAATATTTTCGGTGTGCAGTACATTTTCCTGACTTTCGACGCCAGATAAGGTTACAGTGTACGCGTGATAACCGCTTGATGGACGATCAAGTTTGCTTTTTGTGCCGAAGGAATTTTTAGAAGTGGCAGCTTAAAATTCAATGAAATTTCATTAACTATGTATTTTTTTAAATTTTAAATAAAGAACTTTGTCGCTTGCCGACCATATCATTCCGTTCGTAAGAATACAATATATACAATAGATCAACGAAAAATCATACAATATAATATTGTTTTTTTATCCTAGGTGAGCCAATCTAAACAGCATCTAGCCTCATCTGACGTCGGGGAAGCTACGACGCTGATATGGACGCTTCAGATAGCTGATTATTATTTATTTATTTTCGATTGGTATATAAAAACCCATTTATTTTCTCTCACAAATAAGCACTTAATCTATAGACATGAAACAAGAGTGAAATAATATAATCTGTAAACCTAACGTTGTGAGAGACTGGTGCCTGAAGTAGGTAGTAACCTGTGTTACAGGTCACCAGTGCCCTCCCTCGGATAGATTTCAGAATACATTTAATAGATATGTTAACTGAGAAAAAACTAAATTATTCTAGTTAATAATAAAATATATGTTTAGATCAACGAGAATTTTTAAATTAGTTTGTGAGTGCTTGTGCTGATAAGTGGAATGTAATTTTTTGTTAGTGATTTTCCTTGCGTTTATGCATTAGTGTGCAGGCAGATAAATTGGTGAATTATTTTCTTTTATGTTTTCTGACATTCTACGCACTATAATGACTTGATGACCTGCGTGGTGGAACGGTCACTACAACGGTCAGATGTACACCGGCACGCACTGGGTTCAAGTTCAATCCCCGGATAGATGGATACCTCTATGACATATTTAGATTTCTCTTCTGGGTCAAGGTTTTTGTGTATTCGTCTATGAGTCTGTCCATGGCAATCATTGCATGGTGGCACTCAGGAAATGTTCAGTATGGGGCTATGAATAAAACGTTACTATTGCTGGAATTACGTTTCAGTCAAGTTTTTTTTGACATCTTACTCTTACTCCACAAATATGGTGCCACAAAAAGATCATGAATCATTGTCCATCAGACACGAAGTCCAATGAGAAACACGTTAGGGATCGTTGTATGATCCTTGAGGATGATTAATTGAAAGTCTTCGTTTTCAGGTGGCCGTGAGCGATTTAGACCTCCAAATATTACGCATCGTCGGATTAGCTTTACAATAAGATGTACAAGTTCTGTAAAATCATTTTCTACATAGTTATGAATACCCACTCTTCCCCATAATACTATGTCTACAGTACTTCTACGTACGTAGGCATGTCCTAACAGTGGGCTAGCGTTTCCTCATGATCCCTGTAACTATACGACAGAGTTACAAATACTAAAAGAAGTAGGATGCTTCACATCAGACAAAATGGCTTTAAGAGGATAGCACTAGCCTGGAATCTTTAGACAATTTGCTTACAAACCATACCAACCAAAGTAAGTCACACAAAGCCAGTTCTATACAAGCGTAGTACTGGGCGGATACCCGGTGATAGCTGATGGAGATTGATCGCCGCCGTGTAAACACCGCTTTTCGTGTGCGCCGGACCCCGTTACGTGACACGAAGAATCTTCACACTCCTTTCTAAGGTAAGTTTTATATGCATCTGTCGTCTTGCCGTCACTGCTCCACTGGCGGGCATGGGGTTCTTTGATTGGGGAGGACTTAGGCAAACTACCGCGCTCGTTATTTACCAATTGAACAGTTAACACAATTTTAAAAATAGGCATCTCAGCGTGAGAGACACAGACCATCTACAACGCTAGTCATAAGCCAATTCATAGATTTCACAAACCTGTGTGGGATCTTATGTTTTCCTAATAAAGTTTTTCTTCGCCGTTATGACTCTATGTGATATTTGAATCCTAAATCGCAATCTTTGGTAAATCAGGAATACATGATTAAAATAACAAGCCTCTTGGTGACAGACCAAGTTTAAACCTTGTCTATCAATGAATTATATTCATTCTACATAAAATATAAAAACTATAGGAAGATGTTAAAAAAACAGGTATATTTTGTCTTATTTTCATCAACCAATTGTTTCTTACTTTTGGTTTCGTTTGGTAACTATTGAGAGTATTTACAATCCTCATTTTCCATACTCTCGTCATCCCATTATTGTCCCACTGCTGGGCACGGGTCAGAATGAGAGAGATTAGGCCATAGTCCGCGCTGGCCACTTGCGAATTAGTGGACTTCACACACCTCCAAGAACTTTTTTTTTTAAAGAACTCTCGGGTGTGCAAGTTTCAACCATTCGGCTATCACTGCTCTATTTTAACCATTAGGCTATCTCTGCTGCATTTTTCATACAGTGATATATAATATAATACACACTTTTGATGTGCTTATGTAATTGTCACGCACGTACACGGGCCTCACGTCCCACGCCGGCCTCCCGTAAACCATCGCTGATTTATCGCCGACGCCTCACACGCCTCACACCAATTCGTGTGACGCTGATGGATAAATGGAAGGAACTGTGTACTAAAATAAAAAGAAAGGTTCTTTTATGAGTGGTTAGCTGTTGTCATGTTTTGTTGTTGACCATAGTCCATGTCTCTTCTCATCAACCCATTATTGGCCTACTGCTGGTCGCGGGTTTTCTCTCAGAATAAGAGAGTTTAGGCCGTAGTCCACCGCGCCGGCCAAGTACGAATTGGTGGACAAATAGTACATGTAGCTGTTTAAAATGTTCAGCACATCTAATGATTGCATTTGACATAAGGTTTCAGGTTTGAGTATTGTATTGTATGTTGTATGGTTGTATGTCTCCTTACTCCATCTTTCAAACCAATGTAGCAATACTTAACACTGTTGTTATAAGACAGAAATTGGTGATGACGATGATTGACGGTGGACAACCCATTATTGTCCCACTGCTGGACACGGGTTTTCTCTCAGAATGAGAGAGTTTAGGCCGTAGTCCACCGCGCCGGCCAAGTGCGAATTGGTAGAATTCACACACCTCTGAGAACTTACTTTAAGAACTCTCGTGTGTGTAGGTTTCGTCATGTTTTGCTTCATCGAAAGCAGTGATAATTAATTTCTAATCAGTGCTGCGTGCCTGAGTTTGCACCTCGGAACTCCCGATAGAGAGGGCAAGTTTCAACCATTAGGCTATCACTCCTCTCTACGTTAAATAAATGCAACAATAATATAAGTACATTGCTGCGATCTTAAGCTTAAGTGACATAGAAGCCTAAACAACTCATATGAGAACTCAAAGCTCACATACATCCTATTCATCCTCTGACAGCTATATATGGCAATAATTCTTTTTAATGACCCATTTGATTAGCGTCTTCATACAAAGCCTTAACTGTACCACGAAGGCTATTCAAGTCTGATTTGCTATGATTTATACGATGTTTAATTTTAAAATCGTGTTTGTATTGTGACACCGGTTTACGTAATTAAAGTTTAAATAAGAGGACAGATGAAAAAAGAAATAGGTTTTGTGCAACGTTCTTAGTTTTATGATTGATTGTCGCTTTTACTTGCTGCAAATTATGTGCCGCAAGTTGAATGCGTTTATTTAATTCATATACATTAATTTTTACGGTTTCTTTTACAACCTTAGAACAACATATTTTTGAGCATTTGCTAATTGCATAATAAGTACGTGGTTATTTTGGCTATCGGTGTGTTTAGAGAGACATGTTATTTCAAGGCGTTCCAACTAAATCCTCAGAGATTGCTACTTCTGTATTAAATATAACTTGAAAGTTATAGTCTGCTTAAGTCAAAGACGTTTCTTTAGAAGTAAGTTTTGACTTACAGTTAAAGAATAAAATAGTTGTGATTACTACAATTCGTTTTATGACCTGTTACTGAACCCGGGTTTCAATATTCTTTACCACAATGACCCAACGTAGACTGAAAAAAATTCTGCCAAATCAAATAAGGACCGCATTATGGAATACATCATAGTAACTGTTATCATAATATGAACCAGAATAAGGTGAAATGAAATGAACTAAAGTGAAATGTCTTTATTTTGCATAGGCCTATTGTAAATTGCACTTGCAAATTGATACTTAGGTACATATATTTTTTTTTACACTACCACCGGATCGGAACACGACCTCAACTGAGAAGATCCGGCAAGAAACTCAGTGGGTTTGTCTTTTTTATTTGTATATCTTTTTTTTATTGCCATACTGTTTTTCCATGTTGTTGTATGTTGATATTCTTAGAAAAGCTTGTGATGTTCTATGTTCCCCAAAATTCTAGAATTTACACCAACGTTATTGTTTAATGCGATTAACTAATGTTATATTTTTTCCCATCAAAAGATAAAAGTTACGGAAAAATAATTTATTTTATGACAAAATAACTGCTTAGTAATCGACCACCGTCCCATTTTAACGGGCGAAACAAAACTGTTATTTTCCCAGAATGACCATAGAGATGGATAGATAAAAAGGGACACGATATTTTGACAAGGGGACAAATTATTTGCTACTCTTATAACTATAAAATATCTAAAAAAAGGTCCATGTTGTAAAAATATAAATAAGTTACGAGACACGCATTTAAAAGTATGCTTGAAAATCGATAATGTGCTAAATATTATCTCTCTCCTTTAAATTACGAAACCATTTAAATTCGTTACAGGACTTCTGGTTCATTGCTGCAACAATCATATTAATATACATATATATTACAGAAAAACGCTTTAGCCTGTCGATATTACCTATGATCTTGCCAGTTTTAGTTTTGTTTGATAATTAGGAAAATACCAGAACTACTGACTTGTTTTCGATGAGTCTGTCATCGTTTGTGAGCATATAGTGGCGGTCTTTTCATATTAGCTTAGTTTTACGACATAACTTGCATATTTTATCTAAACTATACAGTAGAATGCACTACCAAATATTATATCATTTACAGTTACAATTTAAAACACTGCTCCAGTAAGAGACACTTTCTAAGACATATGGATATCATCATGTATGCTTTAAGTCAAATAATAAACTAAATGAAACTAGAAATATTTAAAGACCTATTAGGAACTACAAAATGGAAACCTTTTTTAAAACTATTAATGATCATCATAACCTTGAAATGGTCCTATAGTAAATATATGGGCAACAGCAGTGCATGATACGCCGAAATGCATAAACTGCCCACCTGTTACATGACACTAAATCCTGTTATATCAAAACATCATCTTCGGCCTCCATTAATTATAAACGAATTTATATGTATACAGACAAATCGACGTTGTGTTTCTATGGAAACAGGTAAGGTCAGAAAATAAAACGTATCCAGGAATCGTAAGTTTTGTGGGCCAAATTTATGAAAAATAAGTAAAATATTGTACACAACCTCGCATACCTTTAAATAAAATAGTAATTTTATATTAAAATACTTTACATTTCCATCATAAGATGAATTTAAAATGTTAGAAAGTTTATTTTAACATATTGTCAACCCATTATTGTCCCACTGCTAGACACGGATCTTCTCGCGGTATGAGAGAGATTTAGGCCATAGTGGACCGCGCTGGCCTGCGAATTGGTGGACGATTTTTAACATAAATCTTAATAAATTATTTGTAAATTAGTTTCTTTTTTACGTTTCTGTTGTCCCTACTTGCACAAAACTTGGGCACGCACCGTTTTTTGTCGCTAAACTCTACGGCCATCTGGTAAGGATTTTTTATGCACAAAAAACATGCGCCTGACCCTTTCTTACCTTTTGTGCTAGCCCTCGTTTTTTCTACCCAAGCAGACCCCTCACAATATGTTGAATTAGCGTATTAGTAAATTTCTAAAGGCCTGATGAAATTTTTGATTGAACCAGCTAACGGATTGTGTCTTAACGGTTTTGCTGCGTACCGGTTTTTTGCCTAATCTTGTTATGAATTTAATAACTTCGATTATTATTTCAATAACAATACAATTATCGATTACGCGGACGGTAGACTCACCTGCCTATATTTATGTGGATTTGAACTATAATAATTTATTTCGTCGTTCAAAAGCGTCGAGGACGGGACAAGGGCCGTCGTAATCTGTCTTCATAATCAAAGCGACAGCCTGTAGAATTTCGTAATTCTCAAGTTCAAAAGCCTGCCGCCTGTAGAGCCAATCGAAGTCCTTGAAAAATTGAAAAAAATCCGTTGACGAGCGAGTGTGCGAGTGAGTGAGCGATCGAATGAATGAAGGCAATATCGCACCGCGGATCTCTCTGTTTATTGTATTAAATACTTTTCACAATGGTAATATAGTGCTTTGTATGCAATGCGTGGGCTCAATTGAGACGGAATGCAGCTCATAGAAATTTGCAGCGGAATTCGCGGTGAGGGCTACAATTCGATTCAATGGTGCCTTATTGAATTGTCAAATGATAATATTGATTTTTGATTTCCTTTCGTGCGCTTAATCGAAAAGGGGCGACTGATTTTTTTATATATAATGTGCATGGCAGTCGATTGAGTTAATTAATTAAGTTATATTTTGTGTAAGAATGTACATTTATATTATTTTTCCATTCTTAAAAGAACCGTGATGATTATGTAACTTATTATATCTACAAATAAAACGTATTTTTTTAAGAACAGGATAAATACGTTAAAAAGTTTTAGAAACCGGTTTTTTACATAAAGTAACTGTAAATTAGCATGATAATGACCAACATAACCCACGTCTATCTCGGTATCGAAAATACCAAACCGAAAAAAAAACAATACACGCAACCCTTATATTTTTTGCTAGCAACTTACCGTATAATTTACAATACAACAGAAAATAATAAAAAACAATTACAAGTTAAACCAGATTAAAAAAACGGGATTTAATATCAGCCCTTAAATCAACATAAAATTATAATTAGGTAGAAAATTTACAGTGAATTTCTTGCATTTCAAGCAGGCTGACGTAATCAGTCACTTTTTTTTACTTTTATAAATAATTGGTTGCTTGCGTTACGAGAAGATTGACACTTTCAAGGTATTAATGTATCTAGCTATCAAAAAAAGTTTACCGAATTATGTCATATAAAAAACGTAATTCTTTGATGTCGTAAATAAAAATAAAATTAGTAAAATAAAATTAGTGACAGCAGCATAGCAATGCAACTTGAAACCTATAATTCTTTTGGACAAATTTGTATCCTACCCTAATATTTTTACAAATTTTTGGACTTTTAACTATCTAAGAAGTAGCACGTTAACCAAAAATATGCTCATTGACTTTACCTTAAACATTTCGAGGTTAAACCTCTAAAAATACAGGATCTGTAAGTCTTCTGTATTCTTTTATTGTGACGATTATAGATGGATAAAATATTGACATGTATTATATAATTTGAAATATGACATACATTTTAAAATATAACAATAATTAATCATAATGTATGATAATTGTAATTCTTTAAATGTAGACATAAGTATTTTGACAATATTAGGCACAGTAAGCGTCTTCCACTATTGTGAACACCTACTATAATTAGTCTATTTATGATTTATCTGTAGAAGGGTAAAAGTGTACTTATCGAGTAAATAACCAAGCTTATTGTTTGGTGTGAGTCACAGACATATCTACCAAATTATGAATAGACACTACTTCATCCATATGTATATTTTATTGTTTTTTTATTTTTTTATTTTTATGACATATAGGTATATGTAAATAACCGCTAAAGAGTCATGTTTTTTATTTGAAGAAAAAAGGGTTATTTTGAAAAGTATATTTAGATATTACTCTAAGCGTGACTGTAGAATACTTATTCTTCTTTATATTCATACTCTTCCACCCAACTTCGACACCCAATGCGCAATCATAGCCCTGGGCGGGCGATGGCCAGGGGCCGCGCGGTGCCGTCCCCGCCTTACACGGACACCCCCTAGGGGGAAGATAGTTATAGCAGCAAGTTATATAGTGATTTGATGTGTAGTCGCAGTAGCTAAGGAATCTTTAGTAGTATTTTTATATGCATGGCGTAATTTTTTACATATACGTCTGGTATGAAACATATTGTTATGTGAATTGAGGAAAATACAGTTATACATTATTGTTTTATCATATTGCATGGCGTAATTTTTTACATATACGTCTGGTATGAAACATATTGTTATGTGAATTGAGGAAAATACAGTTATACATTATTGTTTTGGTGGTAAGTTTTCTTTAATATGTTTCATCACTCGTCAACCCATTATTGTCCCACTGCTGGGCACGGGTCTTCTCTCAGAATAAGAGAGTTTAGGCCATAGTCCACCGCGCTGGCCAAGTGCGAATTGGTAGACTTCTCACACGTCTGAGAACTTTTTTTATTAAAGAACTCTCGGGTGTGTAGGTTTCCTCATGATGTTTTCCTTCACCGAAAAACAGTGATAATTAACTTCTAATACGCACATAGTGGTAAGTTCCAACCATTAGGCTATCACTGCTCAAAAGACAGACAATAAACACTTTTAACTAATTTAACCTACAAGCCTGATACAGCGCAGAAATCGCTTATGGGGTTGCAGACAAGCCGACAGGCCATCGCGTCCGAGGGCGGGGCGGCGCTGTCCGTGCCATGACGTGTGACCCGTGGCCTGCCCACCTTGACACCCGTTCCACTGACTGTAGTGCACCTTTGATTTTACTTTAAACAACAGCATTCAACTATAAGCCTTGACGACCCGTTTGGTGGAGCGGTTACCATACGGGTCTGACGCGCAATAGGTTCCGGGTTCGATTCCCGGCCACCCGGCCAGACTGGTATCTGAATAATGAGTTTAGGTTCATAATCTGGATCTGAGTGTTTGTGTATTCGTCTTGTGTGTGTCCATGGTACCCACGACACAGGAGAAAATTCTAGTGTGGGGCTATGAGTGTAGAAAGCGTGTTTGTTTTTTTTGTAAGCCTAGCTAATTAACCTCCCTGATACAGCGCAATTATCGCTTATGGGGTTGCAGACAAGCCGACATCGCATCCGAGGGAAGCTGGCGTTGTCCGTGCCCTGACGTGTGACCCGTAGCCTGCCCACCTTGACAGCCATTTCACTGACTGTAGTGCACCTTTGTTTTTACTTTAAACGACAACAGCATTCAGACAATAAGCCTAACTAATTTTACAGGTGGTAGAACCAATGCAGTTCGACCGGGGAAGTACCACCGCCACATGTATTTCTAGCGTGAAGCATTTATTGCGTTTCGATAGAAGGGTGAAGGGACCATCATAGTCCTCTGGAGTAGCAACGCATCTATGATTGACTTCAGATGGAATCTATGTTCTGTATGATTACAGATGTCCATGGGCGGCAGTGACCACTTACCATCAGGTAGACTGCATGCTCGTTTGCCACTTCAGTCAGATAAAAAAAGAAAACCTACAAGCGTGATACAGCCACCGTGTACTATCTTGAATAGCACCAAATATTCTTTTTCGTGGAAAGCGTAGGTGGCTACTAAAGGCCAAGATCCAGAAGATGGGTAGCAGCTAGGGATTGCAATCCGGCCTCATTTTCAATCCGGCCGGATCCGGCCATTTTTTTCTCAATCTTCTATTAAATCGGATTAATAGAACGGTTAAAATTGTGTAAAAAAAGGATCGATTTCTAACGGTAATTATTTTTGTAATGTGAAATGTTTGTCAAAATATACAATCACCGGATCTGGTGGTGAATTGGTACCGAATCTGGTTTGTGTAAATCTGTGTCGGATCCGCCGGATTACCGGATCCGGTTTTCCGGATTGCAATCCCTAGTAGCAGCGTCTTGTTGTGTATGATCACCATATATTGCTGTTACAAACATGAATGCTAAGCCTTCGAAGCCTAAAACCTTCGATTCGACCTAAATGTTTTATCCAATGTCACTTGCCTTTTAAGAGCAACAACTTCACTCTATTCTGCTGCACTCTATGCATGTTTTTATAGATACTATAAAATCTATGAACATGAAGGAAATAATTAACTTTATTTAAATATGTTTGGTTAAAAAAAGATTTTAATACTAAGTTGCACTAGAAACAGTCGTACACTAAGCACAAGCCACTCTACTAGATGCCATGCAACTATTCTAACCGAATACCTGAAATAGGCCCCATAACACGAAAAGATAAGAAGTTGAGTCATAATCATAGAGCTTAGGACTCAAGTTATAATTGAAAGAAAATCCGTTATAATATATACTTTTAGCAACTAGCAAACATGTTGACACATAATGATGTAACTGACGATGTCAAGGTTCGAGTTCCAGGCATGTAGGTGCTTACACCAGATTTTTTATAATTGCATGTATATTTATTAAGAATGACCATTTTTTTACTATTTAGTGTCATTAGTAAGTTGTATTCTTGATTTAAAGACAAATTTCGTTTGGACATTGCAAGAGCTCTATATATTTTGTGAAACGCCTTTTGAATGCAACAACTGCACTCTATCCCCCTGCAACCCTTAGATATTTTAGCTACAAATAACTAAAACATTCAGCAACTTGGTTTTGATAAAAAAATAATACAAAGTTGCACTAGAAGCAGTCGTACGCAGAGCACAAGCTAGCACGGCGTGTCGCACGGAACGTTCCGATAAATACAGCACTGAACGGCTCAGTCAGTCACGAAGCCACAGGGATGCCATGCGACCATTCTAACGAACAGCTGAAATAGGCCTAATAGCATGAGAAGATAAAAACTTGAGTCATAATTCTGATAACAAGAATTAAAAGAAATTTCTTTTTTATTACATTTTTAGCGGCTGGTTAAATAAATTTAAATATATTACATTATCCATTTGGAATTCATATAGATACCTATACCACATCTGCCTTTCGGAAATTGCATATAAATTTATTTAATAATAATAATAATAATTTATTTCAGACTACAGGATTGTCTATATTAAACCATTGCCATATTGATTTTGGAAGATATCGCTAAGGAAAAAAATCAGGACTTTCCATAAAGGTTCACAAAATATACGTAAATATATGCAAATCGTATTTAATTAAATTATTGGATTAAAACCTGAAATATTTCCGTGTGTTTATAATGTACAAATATTAATCAATAATCATTAATCATCTTAAATCGATTTCAGTATATCAGTATGAATATACGGTAGTAACAGCATTTTAACTTGGTCCTACAGAATCGCAACATATTTACGATCAACCTCAGGCGGTACTTGTCTTATTTGGGATTGATAACAGATGTCCATTGAAAGATGTGGTAATATATAATAATTATTATTATAACATTATTTCATAAAATAGCACAGTAATATTACACAATATCATTAGGTTTCGGGTAGCATTATAGTAAGATTGGACATAACGTTTATATATGCTTCAACATCGGCCAACAATATGTGAAATCAAGCGCAGTTTTCTCAGATGATATTCTAGAGGAGTATAGATTCTTCTGAAATAACATCTCGGAACACTCACACGCGCTGGGAAAGAATCAATGGTAGATATAGATAGATCTGTCCCTATAGCTCTGGGATTAGGATAGGGCTACGGTATCCCCTGCCTGTCGTAAGAGGCGACTAAAAGGGGCTTCCGGGATTGCGGGCGGCTAGAGTGGGAGGTCGAACCGTCCACCCAGGCGATCACAGGAAGGACGGCGGTACGTGTGGCCACATACCGGATAAAGACTAGACGGAGCGGTGGGCCCAGCCCAGCCTCTGAGCGCATTGCCCCATTGTGGAGGAGCCCGATGTGGCAACGCGCCCAGAGGATTCCGCTTGTGTTCCTTTGGAGATCCCGGAATGAGAGGACGGCCACCGGGGGGGTTTTAGTGTGGTAAAAATCGAACATAACCCTATGTCGTTCCCACGGCATTGGGTACCTTTTGTAGGTTTCCCCTCGAGAACAAAAAAAAGATATATGTCGATCCACTGATTTTTAAAGGTAATCTGTGGATGATAAATAAAATTGCAATCACTTTAAAATTACAAGGAGACACTGAAATTGATTAAATCGTATGAATATAACAGGACTAGGCATTACTTTTTTATCGTCAACCATATGGAACACCGCTTACGCCGTTCAACCCTTCAACCCATTGACCGACTTCCTAATGCTCACTTCCTGTACCTTTGCCTTAAAACTACCTAAAAACAACCACGTGCCACTTTCTTTAAGGTTTTTTTACGCCCACCTGACGGTAATTACAATTTGATGATAAAAACTCCGTGTTACGCTTTTTATAACTATGAACTTAGCACGTACTCATAAAAAGTAATTGCTTTTTGTAGGTATGTGCTAAGTTCATTTTCTTATTATTTATATTTAAATTCATTATTGCACAAGGTGATTCCCGCAGGTTCGCCTTCCTTGGTCCTATCTACCACTGTAATAAGAATCCTGTGGTAATCTAGGCCATAAATTATGTATGTCCCAAATTTCAGTTAAATCTGGCCGGTATTTTTGCATGAAAGAGTGACAAACGGACATACATCCTCACAAATATAATTAATTAAAGTTTTCTTATTCTTATTCTTAATTAGGATAATTATTATATGGAAATGCTAGTTATAAATACCTTCCAATATCATTTAACAATTAAAGAAGCAATACCTCATAATTATTTAAAATAACAATAAAATAACATTGCATTTGATACGGCTTCATTGTAGCATTCATATTTTTAGGTTCATAGTCAATAATATTCTTCAAAGTACCCACTTAAATATAATTCAGTAACCAAACTAATGGTGTTTACCGTTCTACGATTTTCTAATCTTTCAATTTACTACTCCGTGTTCCATACTTTGGCTATGGACGCCTAAAATGTCGCTTTTTAAGCAAAAAGCAGAGCTTACCAGACTTATAAAGAACTTATAACTTATAAAGAATAAGGAAATAATTGTTCTGCTAAATAAATGTCACGGTAAATAAATGCCACTACAATGATGTAAGGTATTAGCGGATGAAAGAAAAGTTATTCGTAAAATTCAAAATTCTTCAAGGGTAGACGCCCTCGCGTAGAACTTTGGAGTTGTTTACCGTTTTCCATAAAACAGTAATTCTCTATTATGAGTTGAAGTGAATGCAGGTTTGTCCTGCGTTATCATGCCATGTTCCCTGTAGCCGGGCGTAAGAGGCGACTAAAAGGGGACTGCGGGCGGCTAGAGTAGGAGCTCGAACCGCCTTGCCAGCAAACCCAAAAAAGGGCGACATGTGTAACCGCATGTTGTGGCAGACACCTGAAGGTATAGTGGGGCAGTTACACCGTCTGCAAGAGATAAACCGAAGAAAAGCATTGCCCTAGGGAGCACCGGTGCCTTCCATCCCGAGATCCCCGGGCTACAAGCAAGCTCTGAGGAAAGCCACCGAGGAGGTTTCAGTGAGTAAAAGACCCACATAATCGGAGTCTCTCCCAAGGCTTCGGTGTCCCTTGAGACAAGTCCAAGATGGTGACGGGGAGGAGACCTTCTCCTCCCCTTCACCATCTTGTCGTTATCTTGTCTTAGGTTATATACATGGGGTACTCATTACGATCGTAGACGTGACCGAAACAGTCAAAACCACGGGAAAAGCCTAGTCCTAAGTATATTTCAGTAGCATTTTAACGCAAGCCCTATTGTCCAAACGAATGTAACCCGTGGTCACGGCGCGTGCCGGCGGTCACGTGGGAAGTCATTTGTCGTCACACATGTGCCTCCGGTACAGTTCGCTATTGTCTCCGGCACCGTTTCTTTGATTTGACATTAAGCTTGAGTATGGGTGGTTGTATTGGAACGGAACAATAATATGAACGTATTTAGGTAATCTAGATGTAGGTTTAGTTCACGAACGTACCAATAATGTAGATAGTGTTGTAATTACTCAAAACTGGTCCGACAATTCGCACTCGGCCAGCGCGGTGGACTATAGCTTAAAACTCTCTCATTCCGAGAGAAGACCCGTGCCCAGCAGTGGGACAATAATGGGTTGACGACGACGACGAAATAAAAGGTCTTATTATAAGACTGACCGATGACCGGAAGAAAACAGCAGCAGTGGTTAAATTCAGAGCACAAAAGCGACTGGCGTAAAAAAAATTGCCGAGGCTTGTATGCACCATTGGAGATAATATTGCTTATGGATAGATGAACTATTGCTTATAATTTAAATAATCTAAGCTGACCTACTTACGTAAAACATTGCATTTATTTCCCTTATCGCTACTGAGGTAAAATATTGCTATGTTATGTGCATATAAGTCTCGTCGTAAATTTTTGGAGACAGTATTTCTATGTTAGAGGAAGTCTCTTCTATGAAAAAGAAATAACAGGGAAAGATAGATTAATTCCTTATAACTGAAAGAGATTAATCTATCTTTCCTTTTATTTCTATCTCATAGATATATTCAAAGTTTATTCTACAATCACATTTCAACTTAACACCTGGACTCAAACATAAACTCCCGCTTCCGCGTTGCATTCCCGCAAAACTCTAGGGAAAGGTTGATACACATCAATATGGCGTCCAAATGACAAACTTAAACACACTCGGTGGTAACGATCTTAACGCTGTGCTGCCCCTCAAATTGCCATAAGACCATTGCCCCGTGCTCCGTGGCACATGACAAGTTACGGTGCACGATGTCCGAAGCTTCCGTAAAGATAACACTCCCATTAACTGAGAGGAAAATAATGATAACCTGCACGACGCTTTCCGCAACTGTTGCCCTAATTGATTCCGCTTCCCATTGTTTGCTTAGATAATAGAAGATGGATAAACTTAGAATAGAAGTTAATGTTGTACCAATAATATTACTGATCATAGAAGTTATTGGTCATCCGTAATTTGTAACTTCCTTAAGTAACTTTAAAGGATTTTTGATTGATGATTCTTTCAACTTTAACCTAAATAGATGCAATTACTTGACTAACAATGTTTAATTATTCGTCATTTTTACTCTGAAGTGATAGTTATAAAATGTACAGCAGCAAAAATAATTGTGGAAAACTCTTTTTCTGAGAGGAGAAGCAGGCTCACTAATAAGACAGTAATAGGTTCAGAATAATAATGATTGGTGCCAACCCATTATTGTCCAACTGCTGGGCACGGATCTTCTCTCGGAATGAGAGAGTTTTAGGCCATAGTCCACCGCGCTGGCCGAGTGCGAATTGGTGGACAGGGCGAATTGGCGGAATGATGATTAATAAGTATTTTTTAATAATTTCTTATCAACACCAGAATTCCCAACAAGTTGTTAATTAATAATCCAAACAAGAAACTTCTAATCACTATCCCAAAATCATAAAAACAGGCGACAGGAAACAGGATAAATCAAACAAACGCGAGCAAACAACGGCGTTTCCTTTGGCCACATTAATAGCGGCTTTATAGTTTTCTCAAATTAAGAAGACGTGTCTAATCGTTCTTAAGATTATAAGGACAAGATTGATAGTTAAATGATACGTCATAGATGCAATAACTATCACCCTTTATCTTTGATGAGAAACAAGTGATTGTTCAGCCATCTCAGCTGAGGTTAGTAAATATTCCAGTTTGCTTTGGCATTAGATCTCATTGCGTCCTTGCTTGCAAGTGATACAACTCTGAATACAGATTTGCTAGAAGGTTTGAATGATGTTTGAGATGGCTTTATAACTTAATACAGAGCAGTTACAGCGCACAGTAAACTAAATGAATGTGTTTGTAAATACAATGGCTTAAATTCGGATAGAAATAGGCTACTATTAAACTTGACCAACCGCATGACGGTCATCATACCGATCTGACACGCAGTGGGTTCCGGGTTCGATCCCCGGCCAGACTGTCTGAATACTAAATTCCTTTTATGGATGTTTGATTTATGAATGGGTGTTTGTGTATTCATCTATGTGTGTGTTCATGGCACCCTCGACACAGGAGATTGCTATCCTCAGAGGATTCCTAGTGTAGAAAGTATTATTTGTTACTTATTTCTGATACAAAGAACGAACGAAATAGAGTACAAATTTACTTGCATGTTTATTAGATAGGATAACTGTTACACGTAGGTACATATGCGAATCGTTAAAAATGGCTAAGTTAAAAATCAAATCCAAATCATCTCCCTGTCACAACTCGAAAATGTGACAACAACAAGAGACCTATGTCCGTTTTGATTACGTCTACGAGATAACACGTCTTATTTAATTTAAGACAGACTGTATTTGCCTTGTTGATAACGTCGTAATTTATAGAGGCGAGCAAAGCCTTTCGTTTTATGATTATTTAAGATTGTTGATTGTTAAGTCTTGTCCTATTTGCGTAGTGTAATGATGGTAATATCGCCTGCGGTCGTGAGATTGCGCAATGTACGAGTAAATTTACCTCGAGATGTCCTTTGTGCCTCATCATTAAGGCATAACTTTAATATGCATGTCACTGCTTTATTTGTACGTTAGTTTAAATTTGTAATAGTATATAGTAATAAATACTTGTACTTTTCTCGGGTAAAAATGATATTAGGTACAGAATAGTGTTTAATTTGCGATAGCAGAATATAAGGGTTTTTTCCGGAATATAATATTATAAGAATAGTTAAATATAAACTTATAAGGGGTAGTACTTGCAATTTTATGCATGATAAAGGGTAGAACTTCAGCTCCGGAGGCAACCGTCCATATATTTTTTTCTAACAAAGACAGTGCTGAGCACTGCTGTTTTCGGATTTCAAATCAAATCAAATCATTTATTATTGTAGAATATGGATACAATGTAATGGGTATATCAGAGTTTTCGCAATCCGACATATTCCGGCCTCAGGCGGGCATACAATAAATCATACAAAATTAAAACACAACATAAAAAATAACATTTGAAATAACAGATATTATAAATTAGTCAAAGATGAATTTAACTGATCAGATTCAGATTTTAATGTTTATTGATTAGTAACATTGAAATGTATTAAATGTAGATTTAGTATTAAGTATAAATTTAAAGAATATGTTAAGAAATTCATACAAGTGGCGTAACTATATTACTGACTTATTTTAAGTTTCCTTATTTGTAGGCGAGCTAACTTAAGAATTGTAAACTTATTTTGTATTGATTAATTATATAGAAAAAAAAAAAATTATTAAAAAAAATTTATTATAAAAAAAAAAAAAAAAAAAAATATATAGATGTCTAAGAAAGCCAGTGGTAACATACCATAAGTTAGACTGCATGCTCATTTACTTATTTCGTAATATATACATGCTGTATAAGGATCAAAACTAAATTACAAATCCAAAATAATCGCGGCAAAACGTTAGCCTATAATAACATGAAAATCATTTTAGCTTCATACATAGATAAAATTGGACATTGAAAGTAATTTAAAAGTCAAAATTAGATGCACTATTGTCAATTCTTATTCCCATCTTCATACGAGTTATGTTTCAAATCATGTCATTAAAGGAAATGCAAATTGTGCTGCTTTCGTGATATGACATAGGTGTCTTTGCAGTCGAACTATAAATCTACATAAAATTCGTATTGAATTGCTACTAGTATCATCAAAATTCCAAATAGTCAATCAATAAATTCAAATGAACACAAGTGTGGCTCCATTTGTATCAAATGAAGACAACTGTCTGTTTGTGGATTTTGCAAATTATTATCTGATTGCAATAAATTGCTCCTACGAAAGGTCAGCGCAAAATGAAGATGCCTAATTATCCCATCAGTCATTGCAATATCTGATTCAGGTTTATAATACCACAAAATCCTTTTTAGAAAATGTATGTCAATAGTTTCAATTTCGAATTAACTATTAGGTAATTTATTTTAGTTAGGTTATGTTTATTGTGCCAGTTTCAAATAATAAATCAAGAACAAAGTGGCTAATTTTAGTGAAAGTGGCGAATTATTTTTGGAAATAATAAATTAATAGACAAACACACATGAGCAGTGATAGCCTAATGGTTGAAACTTGCCCTCTCAATAAGGAGGACTGAGGTTCAAACCCAGGCACGATTGATTTATGTGCGTGTTACAAATTAATTATCACTGCTTTTCGGTGAAGGAAAACATCGTGAGGAAACCTACACACCCGAGAGTACTTTAAAAAAAAAAGTTCTCGGAGATGTGTGAAGTCCACCAATTCGCACTTGGCCAGCGTGGTAGACTATGGCCTAAAACTCTCTCATTCTGAGAGAAGACCCGTGCCCAGCAGTGGGACAATAATGGGTTGCCGACAAGACAAACACACAATAATAAACAACATCCAAGTAATAATGTCAGTTTCTTGAATATACGTAATTTTTAAACTGTGTGCAATTTAAAAAAAAAAATATGTTTTTTGTAAATCTTTGAGAATGTGGTAAACACACGTCTTTTCTAGTTGTATTTTAATGATACAGCTCAAAATAACATGAAAACTATTCGATTGTGGACATACAGTCAGTTCGCGGCGAATGCATGTCGAACGCGGAAAAATTGTATTTGTATAATAAAATTTATGCGTTACATTGTCCTACGGAAATCGGAGGCCCGTTCCGTTAATCGTTTATCGAAAAAATGCAATAAAACGACCCCATGGTCAGTACACCATTAGCAACGAACCGTGATTTCTGCAATAAAACTGAATAATTATTATTCATGCATGATTTTTTGCTAGTGCGATACCATTTATCAATGGAATAATCTGCAACAGTTATTCATATTGAGCTAGCTATTCGAACACGCGTCCGTGGAGTCGCCTTTACATATTTTTTACACCATAAATAAACTACGTATATTTAATTTAGTAATATTTATACAACTGAATGAATCTGGTGAAGACTATCTAACATTTCACTTGCATGCAAATAACATATGTTAAATTTAGTGCTCGTTGTTTTAATATGATAGACATTTATTTGCAAAGCTTATGAACTATTTGTGGACTATAAACACGATTGATAAGAAGCTGTTTGCAAACATTTTGAAAAATTATATAAATATTGCACAATATGTCAGGCACTCGCAAAATATGTCGGGCTATCACTCTACAGAATGTTCTATAGGACGTTAAAATGTACTTCGAAACAAGAATAAATATTTCAGTATTTATTTTTGATAGTACCCCTAATGTTTATTAATTCATTCAGTCAATATGTGTACTTTAAAGTAATCTATTTTTACTACTTTAATCATAGATCTATAAGAAACGTAATAATTTTCCCTTTGTAACACTATTTCGTGATAGATTTTTTATTTTACTAAATGTAAGTTGTTCTTCCTTCATATTAAACTTGTAATTGAATTACCCAAAATCATACCTCATATTTTACTAATGGTTTAGAAATTGTATTAGGTACTTTTAGTTTCAAGTGGGACTTGATATAAATACACTTTTTTATCTGATTGAAATAGCAAAAAAAGCGTTCAGTTAACTATGGTAAGTGGTCATTGTCGCCCATGGATATCTGTAAGCAAGTTCATATAGTACAGAGGTTTTATATAAAGTCAATCACAGACGTGTTGCTACTCTCGAGGATTAAGATGGTCACCTCATACAAAAATGGGCCTTATAATCAAAACAACTTACAATTACTAGTAAGTAATTGTAAGTTGTTTTGGTTGTAAGTATACAATTAATAGCAAAATCAAAAAATGGATGATACCTTTAGTACATGTAAGCTTTAATAACATAAAATACCGCTCTACCCATACCTCTGTTCTGGCCCCTAAGGTGAAAGGTCGCGTGGGGCATACGACGGTCAGCATTGGATGGTACCGACTGGGACCCCATTGTACTCAAGCTAAAAATAAGTTCATTTTTCCTCAAACATATACAATACTGGTTACAGAAACAGTTCTATCAGAACTTGTGGACAAAACTTTCAATGGTTAGGTAACATTTAAATTTCCACGGTAATAAAGTCACAGAAATATGAGAGATTGTTTTTTCGGTAACAAAATGATCCTTTTCGTAAATCCTACTCTCGTTGGAGAGTTATAAGGGACAATATACTTTGTACTTAATCTATTCATATAGCCAATGTAATTAGATACCGTGGTTATTATCAATACAAGTCTTGCATTTTGTAGGATTCACAAGGGATAACTATTTTTATGACCACAATTAAACAATATAGGTTACGGCTTACTTTCTCATGGAATCGTAAATTATGCAGTAGAACCAAAATGTAGAGTAATGTACCTATATGTATATAAATTAAAAGTATGATTTTCGCCAAATTTCATAAATACTATTTATAGATTTTACTAAAAATAAAAATTAATGTTTATTAGTTAGATTGATAAAATTCGAATTTTAATGAAATTTCAATAAAATTTGAATGTTTTTTGCAAACATTGCAAAATTAGGAAATTCTTACTTTTCAGTTAAGTTTATTTCCATGCAATTTTGACATCATATACTCTGACATTAACAAAAATATCCATAAATAGTTATAATAATAATACTTTTCTGGACTACGCTAATAGTAACTGTACAATACTATAAAATAAAATATATACAGGTAGTAGAAGCAGGGTAGCTTGAACGGGGAAGTACCACCGCCACACCTATTTCTCGCGTGAAGCAGTTCTTGCGTTTCGATGGATAGTGATTGCCGGAACACTTTTATATGAGGCGACCACCATAGTCCTCGGGACTAGCAACGCACCTATGATTGACTTCAGATAGAACCCATGTTCTATTTGAAGTTGCTTCATCAGGACTTACCATCAGGCTGCATGCTTGTTAGCTACTTCAATCAGATAAAAAAAACTTAACATAATTCGAGTTCGCTCACGAACGATACAGATCAAGTCCTTATTGTAAGGCAATAAGTATAGAGTTATTAATTTGTTAATATTTAGCTTCAGAACTACTCATCAAACTTTTAGTGTACGAAAGTGATTGCAACAGATAAAATCCAAAAACAATAACCAGAATTAATTAAAATTTAGGTACATTAGGTACACAAAAGTAAAACAAAATTCGAAACAGTACGGTAACAAATTTCTTACGTAAACAACGAGTTGTCCATCAAGGATGTCAGTCCAACTTCTCGGGAAGTCCGCGGTCTAATTTGAGAATTCAATCAAACCCTTAAGCTAATAATTTAATTAACTTCGGCTACAATCAAAATATCCGATTTCCGTAAATTTTGGCCGTACTTTCGCTTTCTGCATTTGGTTTAATAGCGTTACCGGGCAATCAATTATGAGTTAAGGGTTAACTTTAAGTCGAAAGATAAATTTTAGTTCAAATTTCATAAAACGTTGTTAGTGAAAATGTTCTTCATGCTATACTGAACCCCGTAGCTTCGCCCGCATTAAAAAATCGATGTATCGATTGTCCTATGAGAATAAGATATTTTCCCACAGTAAATAGTAGCCTATATGCTAATCCTGAGTATCAGCTAACTCCCTACCAAATTTTATGAAAATCGCTCTAGCCGTTTAGACGTCAAGAACTAACAAGCATACACACAAACTTTCGCCTTTATAATATTAGTATGAAGTATGATGATTAGTATGATAGTATGATTAATACGTATTCTACTATACATATACTAGGATTGATATTATGTCCCATTGATATGGTATACCTTAGTATAAAGACAATTGTTGGTTGAGTTTGGAGTTAATGTATTGGGACGATGAATGACTCAATTCAAATATTTTTTTTATATTTGTATTCATTTTGAATTTTTACATAGTTAAAGGTATATTTAATTTCACATGGTTGATTTAAAACAAATGACATTGAGTACAACAACTATTATTATAGTTATTAGTAAACATTTATTTATTACATATTTAGAAAAAAACTTATAAACACATTTTCTAACTATGTAATGATAGTAAAACTAACATTTTTAGAAAAAGATAAAACTGTAAGTAATATTAATACAAAATGTATTCTATTGTAAATCGATTAAAACCGTGAACTCCCAATAAAATGAAATTAATGTAACTACTCGTTCTGCGCTTACAAACGACCTAAGTAGGCGATATAGAGGAACTGAAACATGTTATGCAATTTAAATTCGTTCGTTGCCCCCAACATTAGTTGATATGAGCCTATTAGCGCTCAATTGCTTATATACTTGTTTAGTTTACGACATAAGTTGACAAACTTGTCCCAAAACGTTATCGCACAACATGGTCGGTGACCATCCATCTACATATTTACATACCTATCAGGAACAAGTAGCCCGTTGATGTTTTAACTCGTGTAAAACTACCGGAAAAACCACTTTTCTTCACTCCAAACCCTGCTCTATTACAAGCGCACAAACTTCATAATATCACCAAGGTAACCATGTGAAAATTGTCGGAAAAGAACTCTCTATCGATAGAGTTCTCGTTTTATTTCCAACAATGTAGAGTCTAAATTCAATTGGGTAACAATGGTTGTAACAATGAAGCCTGTACCACCCGCACGTCCTCTTTAGATAAGATAGAGGCCACCTGAAATGAAAGAGCGACACCAATACACACGTAATGATACCGATACCGGTGTAGAGACCGGTAATTAATTTGTCGAATGATAAAACACCGGTCGAGTGATATGACGCCGAGAAATTACTTTCAACGACCAAAATAAAATGTAAACGTTACTTTAATTTCTACATTTATTTTATTTATGCAAAATTGAACACTTATCTTTAAGGCGCCATACTCAAATTGTTAAGGTTTCAGGCATATATATACCAAATTAGACTGTGTGTATAAATGAATATGAAATGATTACCTAAAAGCACAATGGAATCCAAAAATTAGCTGATTACATCCAAAACTTAACATTTAGCCTCTTGAAAAATTTCTTGTTAAAGAAATTAAACACCAAGCATATAGCCCACTTGATGGTAGGCGGCTATGCCAACCATGAACAGCTACTCACGAGGACTATGGTGGTCGTCTTATATGAAAATAAGTCGGCAAACAACCTTCTACCAACACGCAAGAACTGCTTAACACTAGAGATAGGTGTAGCGGTGGTACCTCCCGGGTCGAACTGCACTTGTTCTCCCACTCTAATCAACCCATTATTGGCCCACTACTGGGCACGGGTCTTCTCTCAGAATGAGAGAGTTTTAGGCCATAGTCCAACGTAATGGCCAAGTTCGTATTGGTGGACTTCACACACCTCCGAGAACTTTTTTTTAAGACCTCTCGGGTGTGTAGAATCCCTCACGATGTTTTCCTTCACCGAAAAGCTGTGATCATTAATTTCTAATACGCACATAAATCAGTGGTGCGTGCCTGGGTTTGAACCTCGGACCTCCTGATCGAGAGGGCAAGTTCCAGCTATTATCCGTGTTTTTTGCACTTGTTCTACTACCTGGTAAATATTATATTTATTGAGTAATATTTCTTGATTGTGAGTTTGTATAGAGAAACTGTAATATTTAATCTCTACTTTACTGCTGGGGATGGAACATTAAAATACTTTCTTAGTGGGTGTCTACATAATGAAATAAACACATTGTTCTAGCTTTAAACACGCACGCTTTCTGCACTCATAGCCCTAAGGATTTTTCCTGTGTCGTGGGTACCATGACGAATACATAAACACCCAGACTCAGAACATGAGTCTAAACTCATCATTCAGATACCTGTCTTGCCGGGAATCGAAGCCAGGACCCATTGCGCGTCAGACCGGTATGGTAACCGCTCCGCCACGCGGGTCGTCAAAGCTTTAGTAGTTAACCGAGCGATGATTAGTCAGAAGTAAGTATCCTTTTGCTATTTTACACATAGATAAATCTTGCTTAAAATTCATTATTTCTCATAAATTAATCATACTCCATTAATTAACATCAATCAAGATACGGTCATTTACACCCACACCTTCCTTCAGACATAAATTTGATTAATCAGAATTACGCAAAAACCTTCCTGTTACGTTCAAAAATGGCAATTTGCATTAACATCGGTGCATACAAACGTGTAGGTGGATCGTCTAAAAAGGCGTTATTGATAAAATAATGAATTGGCTATCGTACTTCTAAATGTTGTTATGTGTAGATTTGGTTGCATTAACTTATCCTTTATATAAAAGTGCCAATCTGCCTTTGGTCACTGTCAATAGATATCTAAAACCACTTAGGTTCTTTTAACTTGCGTGTGTCCAGCCAAAGAACTGGTCTTATCCCTTAAGACAAAATTGGAACACTTTGTACCTATAAGTAGTATTAACGTCTATCAGCAAATCTCAACATAACTTTAACCTCATACCATAGATCGTCCCTATAGCCTCGGGGTCAGAATAGGGCTACGGTATCCCCTGCCTGTCGTAAAAGGCGACTAAAAGGGGCTTCCGAGGTTGCAGAGTGGGAGCTAGAACCGTTCGGTCAGGCAATCCCGGGAAGGACGGCGGTATGTGTGCTCGCATACCGTCGTAAAGACTAGACGGAGCGGTGGGCCCAGCCGCCCATCTGGGAGGAGCCCGATGGGGCAGCGCGCTCGGAGGATTCCGGTTGAAGTCGTTTCGAAATCCCGGAGTCCTCCTTTTCAGCACCGAGGACGGCCACCGAGGGGGTTTTAGTGTGGTAAAAATCCCACATAACCCTGCGTCGCTCCCACGGCGTCGGGTACCCTTTGATGGTTTCTCCCTCGAAAAAAAAATACCATAGATACTTTTAACTCTGATAAGTATTTTAGAGAAGTAATTAATAATCGGAGCGGTGTTAAGCCTGAGTTTCTTCCTAAAAAGTCTTCTCTTCTATCCTTAAAAAATAGATTATGTTATACTTTCATAGCTACCATTCTCTATATCGTAGCTGAGTAACCCGAAAAAGAATAATAATTCTTTTAGGTGCCTTAAAGACTGTCCATCTGCGTGTAGGATTATTTATATGAGAAAATACGTGCATGTAATAAAATGTACCTACTTAGTTAATTTAATATCGTAATAAGCACACACGCCACTTGCCAGGCATGACCTAGGGTTCAAATAATTCCATGTCAGTACTTAGCGTCTTTTACGCATATTGCGCTAAGATTCCTTAGTTGTGGATACGTTAGAATCACACGAAGAAATGAACATAAAATAATATTAAAAAAAAATTAAAACAAGTTTCTATTTCAATGCTGGAACTGGAACACATGCAAAGGAAAAAATAAATTTTGTAGTAGTCAAACCCCTCATTTTGTTGCATCGTACAATTTTTTTTTTGAGCAGCGATAGCCTAATGTTTAAAACTTGCCCTCTCGATCGGGAGGTCCGAGGTTCAAACCCAGTCACGCACCACTGATTTATGTGCATATTATACATTAATTATCACTGCTTTTCGGTGAAAGAAAACATCGTGAGGAAACCTACACACCCGAGAGTTCTTTAAAAAAAAAACAGTTCTCGGAGGTGTGTGAAGTCCACCAATTCGCACTTGGTCAGCGCGGTGGACTATGGCCTAAACTCTCTCATTCCGAGAGAAGACCCGTGCCCAGCAGTGGGACAGTAATGGGTTGACGACGACAATTTTTTACCATTTAAAAGCCTGTCACTAGATTAGTCCAGGAAACTACAGACATAGATTAATTAGGAAAATTTAATGTGAATAATCTCACGACAATCTTACATACATACTTACTCACAAACATTGTAAGTTAAATAAAAGCTTTTAATAAATACTCAGATCTAGAACAAAAGTCTATTTGTATCATTTAACGTTTGCGCAGCCGAGAATCGAATTCGGATCCCTTTGGATTTTGTCAGGGTGCAAAATAGGATATAAAATATGTAACAGTTTCTATACAAAATATCACAAAATTAGGTTATAGAAACATTAAGACAAAAATACACGGAATATAAATAAAAAGTTTCATTGAATGTTAGTGTAGGAGCTTCAATGCTTTATTTAATTTATGGATATTTAATTTTTTTTTTATATAATGCTTTTCCGAAACAGCACCAATTATATTTTTTTGTTTTATTATGGAATATTTACTATTAATTATTACGTGAAAACATTATTTAGTATATTTATTATCACACCAAGTCTCCCATAGATACGAAAAGCCCGCCACGCGGGTCGCTCCACACAAGTTTCTTATTTTAGGTTTATTAAAATTGCTAAGTACGAAAGGCCATTCCCACTTCCTATAACCCCAGGTTCTGGGAACACGGTACTGGCCGAAGATTACATAATGATCACCTATTTCGTGATACTCCACCGCATGACTGGCTGTAGAGATGTGCCATGCATGCATTAAAGTACTATATCGATTTATAAACGTGACATTGACATCGATAAAACTTATTGACTAAAACAAAAAACGTTAAATCAAAAGTAATTAAGTACATTTTCTTTTTGACAGAGCCATTGCTTAGTCATATAAACAATAACAGATACAATAATTTACTCGACATCAGTTATATCTGCAATTTATTAATTTACTAGGTTATTTCCGTGGATGCTCCCGTTTCATTTACGTTCAAACTTTACGTTCATAACATTACCAAATTTACTTTCGTAATGAATATTCTGTGTTAATCTAGGTCTAAAACCACGTGTGTCCCAAATTTGAATGACATCGTACCGGGTAGTTTTTGCGTAAAAGAATAACAACCACACATACTTGTACATCCTTACAAACTTTTGCGTTTTTTAAATAATTATTATGTTCTTAATTTTACCAAAAGTCTTTAACAAATAAAGAGAAAGTACACAATTTCTTAAAATATTATACACACATAAACAAATGAACACATCAGCAAACCGTCTATATTTGCTGATATGTTAGTCGTTGTGTACATCGATAACACTTATAATGGCCCAACTCTACGCGCACGTGTTATGTCCATGGCTAATTGCAAATCGTTCGCTGTCAACAAATGTTCGCTAATGTGTCATATCGCGCACACCAAGAGTACCTCGGTACTTGGTATAAAAACGTTTAACATACCACTGACCTTAAGTAAGGCCATACTTGTATTGCCGAGATTAGCTAGGCTGTTTTTGGTTATATGTATAAATAAGAGAATACATAAACACACATTAAGTATTTCTTCTTTTCCGTTTATAGCAGAATCTTTACTATCACTACATAGAATAAAACAAAGTTGCTTACAGTTATCTGTTCCTATGTATGCTTAAATGTTTAAAACTACGCTATGGATTTTAATGCATATTTTTTAATAGATAGAGTGATTCAAGAGGAAAGTTTTTATGTATAATACATGCATAATAGTGCATTAGTACACATTCATTTATCGCCGTTTTATTAATTAGTATGAATTTATAATATTGTAATAAAATGCATGATACATTCATAATATAGTGAAAAAACGCTGATAATTTTAGATTTTTGACTTTTAGGCGGAACGAAGTTCGTCGGGTCAGGTAGTTAAGAATATATGTATTATACATACATGCATACGTTAATATATGTATGTATAATACATACAGTATTATACATACATATATTAACTGAAGCATTGCTTATGTTTGTTAACTTTTCTTCTTTTTTTAAGAACTTACTGGTGTGCAGGTTACTTTGCAATGTTTTCCTTTACCATAAAACAGTGATAATTAATTTGTAATATCTACCATAATTTCAGAAAAATAATGGTGCGTGTCCGGGATTCCAACCTCTCAACCTCGATTGCTATCACTGCTCTACTTGGTTGGGTAGGCGATTTGACATCCTGTCCATCCGTCTGACGCAGGTGCTCTCGGGACATGGTTGTTTCGGGAGCTACCTGCGTCGGATCGGGCGGGAGCCGACTGCCAGGTGCCATCATTGCGACGGTTGCCTCGAAGAGACGTCCCAGCATACGCTGGAGGTATGCCCTGCGTGGAATGCGGAGCGCCGCGCGCTCAGCTCTGTATTGGGGGCCGACCTCTCGCTTCCGGCCGGCGCCATGGTTGGAAGTGACAGGTCGTGGCAGGCGGTGCGATCCTTCTGCGAAGCAGTGATGCTCGCGAAGGAGGCGGCGGAGCGGGCCAGGGAGGACAATACATCTTCCGCGCCGCTTCGTCGTAGACGCTTGGGACGCCGGAGAGTGGCTTTTGCAGTAAGCCACTCTTTCCCAGTCCCATGAGCCCACAGGGGCAGAATCGGGGGATCCTGCCTCTGGTCACAAGGGTTCGAGGTGTCGTGTGTGCGTTCTGCATGCACATCTCATGAGGGACACCACTGAGAGGGGCCCCTCCCTCTCGGGACGTGGCTGGCGTTAACATCAGCGCCGGCCGACGTTGCCGGGCCGCGAATGGAATGCTAACGCTTTACTCGTGACCCGGCACCGAACGTCCAGAGGAACGCCGCGGAGTTTTAGTCGGTAAGAGTCCGACATACCACTTGCGCTCCCCCGGGCGAAAGGGGATCCATGAGGATTTCTCCGCGTTAAAAAAAATCACTGCTCTACTATTAGTAGTTCGATTTCGGAGTCATCACTGCCACACCCATTCCTATCTTCTACCAGCAGTATAAAACTTGCCGATTCCTGAACGTTGTAGTTATGAAGAAATATTCTTCCGACGTTTGCCAACTAAATCATCACATCAACTAATCTGTAGCTGGTCTCTCTGTCTCGATGGTGGTAGGACCGGGATCGACCGGGGAAGTATCGCCACACCTATTTCTAGCGTCAAGCATTTCTTGCGTTTCGATGGTAGGGTTTGGTTGCCGGCACACTTTTATATCAGGCGACCATCATAGTCCTCGGGAGTAGCAACGCATCTGTGATTGTCTTCAGATAAAATGCAATTTCTGTATGAAAGTGCTAACAAATGTCAATGGGCGGCACTTACCATCAGGTTATTTAAATAAAATCTTCATAATGCTGTCCATTATGAAGTACTACTCTGTATCTATATCTAATCTCGTACTATATATCTTTGAAAATAATGGTATTATAATAATTTCAAATTAACAGATATTTAAATTTTAAATATTTGGATGCATTTTACAAATTGGTCAGCTGTATTTACATTTTGCTACCGGAATCTTTGGCGGTATATGGTACAAGGATCAGATCGTCAACGGGTGCATTTGGCAAATATTCGCCGACAAGATATGCCAATGTTTGAAAAGGACTTGAATCTCATGTGAGCAAACATTTGTTCAATGTACGTGCGAGAATTTTTGTGAGCAGTTACTTTGAAACTATCTCTATCTTCCGATTTTACTTGTTATATATGTTACAAAGTTTCTTCGAGATTTTGTAAGACTTTCGTCTGCCATCAACGTCATCATTATCATTATATTAATTTCCAATGGCTGAACAAATACAGACACAAATAGTAAAGTCTGGAACGTATAGATTTTCTCAGGATATTTAAACTTTTAATTGAAATATGTAATAATATAAAGCTACCAGGACCGATGACCTGAAGAAGACAGCGGGAAACCGTTGGATTTAGAGGGCACGGGAGCGGTTGGACTGGCGCCATTTTGGGGAAGGCCTATGGTCAGCCTATGTTCATCAGTATGGATGGATGGATGGATGGATTATAAAACTATAATTTAAAGTAGGTGAAAAACTTTATATGGTAGAATTTCAGTTTAGATAACTGACCGTGATAGATACTGACAAAACCAAGGTAAATGAACTTTATATTCGGACTGTTAAATAATTTTATTACTAGTAGTGGCTAAACATTAGATAAATCTTTGACGGCACTGAAGATTGAATAAAAACGTATCACAAAGCCGAACCGACAGATTCATCATATTTCGAGATGGATCCACGAAATTTAACACTATTATTCTGACTCGATCTGGCCAAAATTTAATACCATTATTCGGGCAAGAATTCTATATTGCGGCGATGTCCGCTACGCAAACACGGGTGCTGGCTCGAGCGAAATACTTCGCGGTTCGTTTGACATTCATAAAAGGGCTTTACAACAAACACAAGGATAATGCGGCCAATTGAAAAATCAATGACAATGCAATACAGTCTTTAAGACCCTCACAATAAGACAAGAACATCCAAATTTGGAAGCATTATAAATTGGCATACGTTAAAAAATCATAATCACGTTACAGCTAAACGGTAGAATTATTTGTGGGCGGTTTGCGTTCTCTTTGATGATTTTAATCGCAGAAATATGCGTCCATTTCTGTAGGTATAGCTGTTTCTTTTGTGATATAGGCCGCTGAAATCAGGTCACATGCAGGGATCAATTCGACTTCAGCATAAAGCACGGTTTTCCCTCCATAATAGCAGACCTGTCTGAAAAGCTTTTTATTTCCACGCGGGAATATGCAAATTTAAACACGAGACTCTTCAAACGTAGCGAATAAAAACATCTCGAAATTAAAAACGAATAAATAGTGCATTTATTTTTAAACGTTCAGAATTCACTGAGATTGACTTAAATAATGCTATCGTAAAAGACACTTAAGTTTGTTATAATAATTTACAACAACCGTGTAATTCCCGCATTACCTTATCACTAGCAGTACAATCAAGTACACAATCGCCTAAAGCCACTTGAAAGCATAGAAAAGCACACGTGTCGATGTGGCTTAATCCACGGCTTTGCGTTATAATCCGACCACCCAGAGAACGTTGCGCGACCGACCATTATGCTGCCCACAGAAATAGTACCCCCATTATTATATAGAACAGAACACATAGGTGCCATTATTATTATACGCTATAAAATCGAGACCACCTACGTCACGGTTGTTCTTTTCTTGTTTAATTTTTTGCAAAACACTTTTCGATGCGAATGTAATGATGCGTTCGTGATTTTTGGCGGTTTTGGCATCGGGTCTGTATTGAAGTTACAATAAGGATTGTTGGGTACTTTAGCCGCTACATTACGGCTAATACTTTCCATTTATTAGTTGTTCTCATGTCAATTGTAAATTTATAAGCTCCAATGAGTTGATGTTGCAATTGACAGAATAACGCGGACTCGGAATAATACCGTAAAAGTGGGACGTTAAAATATAGTAATTGGAGATATGAATTATAATAATATATATAAAAAAAAACGTTTTTTTTTATAAGGATGAAGAAGCAGAACAGCATACACTTCACTTAATAGTATAAAACATGTATAAATGATACGTGTTAACTTTGACGACTAAGTTCCAGTACATTGTATTTTTTATCTCTCCTATCACGTCTTTACAGAATTAGGTGTGTGTATCACCACACACTCATTTTTTTTACAATATTGAAGTAGCAAACAACCGTGCAGTTTACCTGATGTTAAATGGTCACTACCGCCCATGGACATCAGTGCGAAACTTTAAACAGAACATGGGGTTCTATATAAAGTCAATCACAGATGCATCGCTACTCCCGATGACCATGATGGTCGCCTCATATAAAAGTGTGCCGGCAACCACACCCTTCCATCGAAACGCAAAAACTGCCTCACGCTAGAAACAGGTGTGGCGGTGGTACTACACTGGTTCTACCACATATGCATCTCTTATACATGTTATATGATTTCTTCAGGAATTAAACCACGACTTCTTCCAATATTTATCAACATTATCGTATAGGTATCGTGAATAACCGCCCTGTACGTGGAAAAACGTATGAAGAATTAAATGTTTTGCCAATGTTGCCATTAATATTATCCAAAGTAGCGCAAATATTTCTCAAATTTAAATAAATTGTAATAATTTTCAAGCTATTATGTTATAAGTTATGCATAAAAGGTAAGAAGAGGTTTAATTAGCGAAGCTGCATTTAAAAGGAGTAGCGGGTATCTGAGATTTACAAAGACATCTGACATTTTTGACGTTATGAGTTTTCATAGTAAGACATTGAATATTCTATTTCGTTGGATAAGTATGTTTTTGTGTCAAATGCAAGGTAGTGTGAGAGATGTGTTTTAGTTGATTTTATGCATATGTTATGCATTATTTGAAAAAAATATTAGCATTCCGCAATCCTTCTCTACATCAACTATAACCGTGCGTGATTTCATACTCCTCCGCCTGCGGCAAGTATCCTAAAAACGAATCACAAGTTTTTACAAGGTCTAATTATGTTGTTATTAGCAGAAACACAAGAAAACGACAGCTTAATTCATAATTTTTGTTACAGTCCAAGGCACTGTCACATAGATACAAGTTAGATGACTCGGCCTTTGAATTGAACAATGATTGAATAACATTGTTCCGAGTAATAAATATATCGTCGATACATCAACATTGCTAATGATCGTAGCGTAATGGTGATCAGTGGTCCGTACAGAGATGTGTATTAATGATGGACAGACATATAAAAATGGACCGATTAGCTCACATCTGTTATAAGATGCGATGGGAGGGCCGTAATCTAATTGCGATTTCTCGATAATTGTTTTAGGGCACGAAAATCGATGAAAAAGAAAATAGAGTCGAGCAAAGTGTAAATTAAAATTGGAAATTATAAGTTGAACAGTATTTTTTTTTCAAAAGGTAATGAGCATACAGTTCGCCTTTTGTAAGTGAAAACTGCTGCCCATGGACATCAGTCCTATTTAAGGATCGCTCTCTATGAGTTGCTATTGCTGTAGACTCATTAGTAATGCCTGGTATTAATATAATTCTTTAAAATTGGATTAAAACAGGACCTAATAAAATAGCAGTGATAGCCTAATGGTTGAAACTTGCCCTCTCGGTCGCGAAGTCCGAGGTTCAAACTCAGGCCAAGCAAATAATTTAGAAAAACCACAGATTTTTCTAAATAATTTGCTGATGTGAAATTAATAAAATAAAATATATTATATTACCTAAATAACTGCTTTTCGGTGAAAGAAAACATTGTAAGGAAATCTACACACCTGAGAGTTCTTAAAAAAAAACAGTTCTCTGAGTTATATGAAGTCCACCAATTCGCACTTGGCCAGCGCGGTGGACTGTGGCCTCAAACTCTCTCATTCAGAGAGAAGACCTGTGCCCTGCAGTGGGACAATAATGGGTTGTCACCAAATTGGTTTAAAACAGGGCCTAATACTGCTATTATTAGACAGAAATGGGAGTAGCGGTTATGCCTTAGAAGTTGTATGGCAAATGGCTCTTTTATCGTTACAACTGTAGAGAGAAATCGAAAAATATGAACCATGTAGTAAATAGTTCAACTTATTACTCTTAGACTTAGCTAAAGACAGTACAAGCAGGTATCCTATCCTACTGCGTCACGTTTAATCCAAACAGTCCAAACTACTTAAAGGAAAGATTTAAATACCTCCATCTCTCTCATGACACTCGCCTTCTTCGTTCAAATGAAAATCTTTCCCTCTTAACTCCTTCCTGTTCTTCATTATTCTATGGAAAATCCTTTACTTCAGTGGCTGTGCGCTTATGGGATTCCTTACGATTGTCATCCGTCGCGCACAGTCACTTGATTCTTTAAAAAAAACAAGGACTTCTATCTTTCCCTATAATCTGCTTCTTATTTTATTGATCTTCGCGTTTCTTTATTTTATTGTATCTTCCCTGTCTCTGCACTTCTTCTTTTATTTGCATCCTTTATTTCTCTAACGTCTACATTAGCTGCTGATATATTTATGTTTCTATTATGTCGATATGTATACCTACTTTTGTACACCCCTACCCTCTCTTGCATTTTATCTTTCCTTCAGCCACAAAGGTTGTCTGGAAGAGATCGCTATCTAAGTGATAAGACCGCCTTTTGTACATAACATTATGTATCTTTTGTTTTTGTTATATATATATATATATTGGTGTACAATAAAGAAATTTTGTATTGTATTGTATCTTACCGCCCTACTGGTAGCTTGTAACAGCCAAATGATTCATTGTCATTTTGGTATTTCACCTACAAAGTGCAGTGCGTACTGATATCTCCTGTACGTTTCAAAGGACATAGCTTAACTATAGTTAGTAGTTAAAGTATATATATGTAGTAGCTGTTACGGACGACGGCGTCAATACATAAAATAAGTTAGAATAAGTTAGAATAAGATAGGCATGTATTGTTATCCCACTCTAAATATACGCAATGTCAATAGATGTAAGAAAGAGACAGCGCTATAGGAAAGAAAGAGATGCAGAGTGGTGCCGTGTGCAAAAGTGGCTCGCACGTGATTGGTGGAGAGGCCGGTACCGCTGACTACCATACCTTGCTAATGTAAGAATCTTAATAGTACTTAAGCACGCCTAATGCATTGTTGATCATGTTGGGTATTTGGCATACATCAATAAATAAGATTGAAGAGCGAACTACGAAGTTTTTATTGAGACGCTACAATCTACACTCTACAATTTGGTCCTTCGAGCCGGATTCTGAAGATTTGGCACTCCACGACGGATTCAGAAGCGAATCTGTACTGCGGGCGATTCAGAAGCGAATCTACTCTACAGCAGATTCAGAGGCGAATCTGCGCTACTCGAGTAAGGACTGCAGCGCGTCGGATTGGATACGCCGGTCGCTATGAACACGAGAAGCCGTGTTCGCTCCGAATCTGGATACAGCGAGCCGGAGTTACCAGTAGGCACTAAGAGTGTGCTTGCACCGTCACTGCACCGCATTTATGAAGACTCGCCGCAATCGCCGTCAACTGTAGCAGGAAGTATTCCCCAAGGGAGAAGATTGGAGTACTCTCCGCCACGAGCAGCGAGAGAGACCGCGCCAGAGGCGTCAATAGGGACGTCCATTATGGGGCCGCCTGCACAACCAGTTAGCACTCCAATGAGACGTGAAGCCGCATCACCAATACGAAGACCTACGTCACCGGCGTTGAGCATTCACACTAACACGTCGAGAAAAAGCGCTGATGCAAGAATGAAGATGGCGCAATACGAGGCAGAAAAGGAACTCGCGGAGCTAGAAGAAAAGCGACTGCGCATCAGAGAGAAACTCATCAAGGCACGACTAGCCGCCGAAGTGACAGCGATAGAAGCCGAATCAGAGTACAAATCCAGCATATGCAATGAAAGAGTACGGGACTGGGTCGATAGAAGCATAGAAGAACAACGACCATCAGCACCGAAATTCAGGGAAGAGCCACAAGAGGCTCACCCCCCCGTTAAAGAGCAACGGGGGGAGAACGCCAAGTACCAGGGCATTCAACGACTAGCCGACGCATTGGAAAAAATGATTACGTCTAGGCCGCTGCCGCGTCAGACAGCAGAACTACCCATCTTTACGGGAGCCGTCGCAGAGTGGCTACCATATAAAGCCGCTATGGAAGATTCTACGAGACTCTTCAAATTCTCTCCGACGGAAAATCTTCTGCGTCTACGAAACAGCCTACGAGGGGAAGCACGAGAAACTGTACTTTCGCAGTTATTCACCGCCTCCAGTCCAGAAGTAATTATGCGAACGCTAGAAATGAAGTATGGAAGGCCAGAATTTATAATTGATCGAGCAATGGAAGAACTCAAGAAGCTCCCTAAGCTAGGAAGTGCGAGTACTGATCTATACGAGTTCGCAGTCAAGATTCAGAACATAGTCTACACAATCAAGAGTATAGACAGAAGAGGCTACCTACAGAGTCCGCTTCTTGTTCGAGACGTCATGGACAAATTGAGTCCGCATCTCGTCAGCAAATGGGCGGAGTACGCAGCCAATAATGAAGCTCGTATTATAGAAGAAAACGAAATGATCGTCCTCTCAGAGTTCTTGATGGCCGAAGCGGATCTGATGATCAGATATACCCACACAACCAGACGAGGTGTTCCAGTACCAGTAAAAAAAGAAGTGGCTCCAAAACGGGCAGCTACTAGAGGCGTATACACTGCAGAAGGCATCACATATGAAGATGAAAGAAGATGCTTTATGTGTCAGTCCGAGGGACATTACACTCCCGATTGCGCCAAACTCAAGGCACTCGACACCAACGATCGCTGGAAATGGGCCAAGGATAACAGAATGTGTTTCAAATGTATGAAACGGAAGCACAACCGATTCTCCTGCAAAGCTAAAGCCTGCGGAGTTCACGGATGTACCTACCGTCATCATGCGCTTCTACACAAGGAAAAGGCAACGGAATCGGCTCCTACGGTCAGCACTCTGAACGAATGCAAAGCAGCCGACTCAACCGCACTAGTAATGAGCGTTACAGCAAAGAATACATCTGCGGTATTGCTCAAGACCTGCAAGGTGAAGCTCAGCGGTCCACGGGGGGAGATAATTACGTACGCCCTCTTGGACGAAGGGTCCACGGTGACACTAATAGATGAAGTATTAGCAAACCAACTCACCGATGGCGGATCGAAACAGCCTTTGAACATAAGAGGTATCAACGAGCAAAAAAGAATAGAGAGCAAGGCGATCGAGATCCAAGTGAGAGGTCTAAGAGAACAAGAAACATACACCGTCACAGCCCGCACCGTACGAGGGCTACAGTTACATCAACAACGTATACCGCATAATTTAGAGCGGTATCCGTACCTGCGCAGTATACGAGAGAAGATCTGCACAGGAGAAGCCAAGCCTCGCATACTAATAGGGGCTGACAACTGGCACTTAATAGTATCGCGACAGCTACGCGCTGGCAAGAAAACAGAACCTGCCGCATCTTGGACAAAGCTGGGTTGGGTGTTGCATGGATCGGCACCAGGAAGAGCGATTTATCAAGACCAAGCAGCCGTACTTCACATCTCCACAAGTGACACACAATTACAAAAGCTCGTCGAATATTATTTCGACGTAGATTCCCTTGGTGTGTCGACCAAAGAGAGGGTTAACAAGTACGAGAAGAGGGCCAACGATATTTTCGAAGCAACTGCCAAAAGGAAGGAGGGTCATTTCGAAGTAGGCCTTCCTTGGAAGACCGACAACCCCACACTCCCCGATAGCTACGAGTCAGCTTTAAGAAGACTACACACGTTAGAGAAGAGGATGACTAAGGAGCCCACCTTTAAGGAAGTATATACGGCTCAAGTCACGAACCTTGTACAGAAGGGCTACGCGACCGAGTGCGATGGCAGCGAAATGAATAGCAATCGCAAATGGTTCTTACCTCACTTCGCCGTCACGAACCACAACAAGCCAGGGAAAGTGAGAATGGTCTTTGACGCAGCGGCCAAGGTGAAAGGAGTCTGCCTTAACGACTTCCTGCTAGAAGGGCCAGACTTATTGACTTCACTCACAAGAATACTGTTCAGGTTCAGAGAAAAAAGAATTGCCGTAACCGCAGACATCGAAGAAATGTTTCTCAGGATTAAAATAAGACCTGAGGACCAGCCAGCACAAATGTTTTTATGGCGGGACAAGCCCACCGATCCCCCAAGAAAAATGAAGATGGTATCAATGATATTCGGAGCAAGCAGCTCACCGTACCTCGCTCATAGCGTGAGGAATCGTAACGCCACAGACTTTGAGCAAGAATTCCCAGAGGCAGCTTTAGCAATTAAGGAGCGTCACTATATGGATGATTACTTAGACAGCTTCCAATCAGAAGACGAAGCTATTAAGATGGTCAAAGAAGTAATGTACATCCATCAGCGGGCCGACTTCAACTTGAGGGGGTGGAACTCAAACAATAAGAAGGTTCTTGCTAGCATTCCAGAAGAAAAGAGATCCCAGAACGTCGACGTACAGCTAGTGGCACATCACAAGGAGAAAACGTTAGGACTTCGATGGGACCCAGACTCCGACACTCTTACATTCAACACGGATATTAAGAGAGTTCCCGATGAAGTCAGGCTGCGACTAAGAGCTCCTACTAAGCGCGAAACCTTAAGCGCAGTTATGTCAGTGTACGATCCGCTGGGGCTCATCAGTCAGTACACCATCGTCGGCAAGATAATATTGCAACAATTATGGCTTAAGAAGGTGGACTGGGACCAAGAACTACCGCAAGAGGAAGCCTATCTTTTCGACGAATGGATAAAACGACTCCCAGATGTCTCAGCGCTAGCTATACCAAGGTGCTACAGTATGAACTTAACGCCGCAAGCCCATATAGAGCTTCATATTTTCGTCGACGCGAGTGAACAGGCGTATGCAACGGTGGCCTATTGGAGGATCGTATACAAAGACTTAACAGAAACCATCCAAGTAATGGCCAAGGCAAAGGTAGCTCCGCTAAAGATGCTCACCATTCCAAGACTGGAGCTTCAAGCGGCGTTGATTGGGGCGCGACTCGGAAACACGATAATAAAGGAACATACTTGGAAGCCCAGACGAGTCACCTATTGGAGTGATTCTAGAACAGTTCTGTGTTGGATAAGAAACGAGAAAAAGAAATACACTCCATTTGTCGCACACCGCCTAGCAGAGATCGCCGAACTCACACAAGCGGCTGACTGGCGGTGGGTGCCTACCACGCTCAACGTGGCAGACGACGCCACCAGATTTCAGAGCAATAAGATCGACAGTCATGATAGGTGGTTCACGGGGCCCCCATTCCTTAGGGCACCGGCAAACCAGTGGCCACAGGAGAGCGAGGATAACGAGACCGAGGAAGTGGCATGCTACGCCTATTCAGAAGATGACACTTACCCAGAGGACTCACTGCCCGATATCCGAAGGTTCTCCAGTTACTTAAAATTAATAAGAACTACTGCGCTAACACAACTCTTCATTGAGAAGCTGAAAGCCAAAAGGAAAAATAATATACATCTAGAAGTCGCACACCTGAGAGCGGCTGAACGACGTTGGCTTCAGAGAGCGCAGAGAGACTCCTTTAGAGAAGAGTTAATAAGGCTAAAACAGAATCAGCCGCTACCACGACGTAGTAGGTTAAAGAAGTTGGACGCCGTATTAGACGACGACATAATAAAGGCGAGAGGCAGAATAGGTGCTCTAAATAGTACAACGCACTCGAACCAGCCAGCGATACTCGACGGACGGCACCCGTTCACTCGTCTGCTCATCGAGAATTATCATCGCCGGGCGGGTCACGCGAATAACGAACGAGTCGTCAATGAACTCCGACAGCAATACATGATTCTACATCTGAGGCCTACAGTCAAGAAGATAGCTAGAGAATGTCAGTATTGCCGCGTATACAAGGCGGCTCCAAAAACGCCACCGAAGGGAGACCTGCCTAAAGTGAGGCTGGAACCGGGTCACCGCGCCTTCACCTACTGTGGGGTCGATTACTTTGGACCTATGATGGTGACCATCGGACGAAGACATGAAAAAAGGTGGTGTGCATTATTCACTTGCCTTACAACGAGGGCAATTCACTTAGAAATCGTCCAATCACTCTCCACGGACTCTGCTATTATGGCGCTAAGAAGGATGGCCGCCAGGAGAGGCTGGCCACTCGTCATATACTCTGACAACGCCACCAACTTCAGGGGAGCAGACGTTGAATTAAGAAATGTTTATGAGTCCTGGATTACGGTGCTACGAGATTTCAGTCTGCAATATAACACCGACTGGCGTTTTATACCACCGGGCGCGCCGCACATGGGGGGAGCTTGGGAGCGCTTAGTGCGTTCAGTAAAAGTAGCACTTAGCACTACGCTTAAAGAAAAGGCGCCCAAAGAAGAGGTACTGCAGACATTAATCACTGAGGCAGAATACAGCGTGAATGCACGACCACTCACGCACGTCTCCGTAGAACCCGACGATGAAGAAGCCCTGACGCCAAATCACTTCCTTATCGGCTCATCTATAGGACTACCACGGACGGGGCCTTGCACCGAGGCGGACCGCAGCACCTGGCGAAGAGCGCAAGCGCTAGCGGACCAGTTCTGGCAGCGATGGCTTCGAGAGTACTTGCCAACACTCATCCCGCGGGGGCAAGCGAGCACTGTAGTTCCGCAACTTCGAGAAGGCGATCTCGTCATGGTGGTCGACAGCACGCTGCCCCGCAACACTTGGCCGAGAGGAGTCATCGAGCGAGTGCACCCGGGATCAGACGGCATCATCCGGTCTGCAGATGTCCGCACTCAAGGAGGCGTATTTAAGAGACCTGCGACTAAGCTCGTCGTCCTACGGATGAAAGAGGCTACGACGTGTCTGCGCCGGGGGGAGAATGTTACGGACGACGGCGTCAATACATAAAATAAGTTAGAATAAGTTAGAATAAGATAGGCATGTATTGTTATCCCACTCTAAATATACGCAATGTCAATAGATGTAAGAAAGAGACAGCGCTATAGGAAAGAAAGAGATGCAGAGTGGTGCCGTGTGCAAAAGTGGCTCGCACGTGATTGGTGGAGAGGCCGGTACCGCTGACTACCATACCTTGCTAATGTAAGAATCTTAATAGTACTTAAGCACGCCTAATGCATTGTTGATCATGTTGGGTATTTGGCATACATCAATAAATAAGATTGAAGAGCGAACTACGAAGTTTTTATTGAGACGCTACAATCTACACTCTACAGTAGCCTAATGGTTAAAACTTGCCCTCTCTCTCGGGAGGTGCGAGGTTCAAACCCAGGCACGCACCATTGATTTTTCTGAAATTATGTGCGTATTACTAATTAATTATCACAGCTTTTCGGTGAAAGAAAGCATTGTCAGGAAACCTACACACCCGAGAGTTCTTAAAAAAAACAGTTCTCGGAGGTGTGTGAAGTTCACCAAATCCCCCTTGGCCAGCGCGATGGACTATGGCCTATAACTCACGCATTCCTAAAAAAGGCCCATGACCAGTAGAGGGACAATAATGCGTTTATGAGTTTACTAAATGAAAACCCATTTGATTGTATGAAATTGCGCTACTAGCATTACAGAACTCTGAAACAGTGTCCACATTACGTACAAGCTTGTCACGCTTGACTTGCTAGCCGTGTGCCAGATGCATACATTACAGAGGGTTACCATGAAATTAGGTATCGATTATTTATTATTCGAATTGCATTTTAATTAGGTGACTTTTCATATATTTTTATAATATAAACGAAGCAAACGAGTAGGTATGTAATCCACAAATATCCATCCGTAATTCAGTCCTGAATAAAATCAGTGTTACTAGAGGTTAGCCATAAATGCTATGCTTCTCTTAAGGACTAATTTGGAACGCCTCGGACATCACCCTTACTACACCCTTTAGACCGGCAGTGATCACTTTCTATCAGATAGACTGCATGTTAATTTCTTACTTCATTATTATCAATAAAAGGTACGTCTTACCCCTGCGTAATAATAAATGGCTTGTTTAATTATCTCTTCCATACCATATGGTGCCAACCTATTATCGTCCCACTGCTGGGCACGGGTCTTCTCTCAAAATGAGAGAGTTTTATGCCATAGTCCGTCGCGATAGCCAAGTGCAAATTGGTATAGTTCACAAACCTCCGACTGATTTATGTGCGTATTAGAAATTAATTATCACTGCTTTTCGGTAAAGGAAAACATCGTGAGGAAACCAACCGACTCGAGAGTTCTTAAAAAAAAAGTTCTCGGAGGTGTGTGAATTCCACCAATTCGCACTTGGCCAGCGCGATGGACTATGGCCTAAACTCTCTCATTCTGAGAGAGGACCCGTGCCCAGCAGTGGGCTAATAATGGGTTGATGAGAAGAAGAAGAAGAAATAAGTTTTAAGTTGTTTAAGGTTACCAGAGGCGTATTTTCAGACACTTTTTTGTAACAGTAAATAAGTGAATTACCTACATGTTACCAAGTGCTATCGCAATTTTCAAAAGCAATGACGTAACCAAGTAAAGGGCGAGCCAGACGCTGGATCGTCTCAATGTTGTAAGTGCAACCGCAGGCTAATTGCGTCCATCCTAACTTGTGATATTAACGTTTTAGGCGGTGTTTATACTGCAGCTTGATACAATTTGTTATTTTCTTTTATTTTATTTTATTTCTTTTATTTACACAATTGAGGCGACCATCATAGTCCTCGGGAGTAGCAACGCATCTGTGATTGACTTCAGATGGAACCCATGTTCTGTATGTAGTTGATTATAGATGTCCATAGGCGGCATTGATCACTTACAGTCCTCTTAATGGTAAATGGTCACTGCCGCTCATGGACGCCTGTAAACATCTTCAAATAGAACATGGGTTCTATCTGAAGTCAATCACAGACGCGTTGCTACTCCCGAGGACTAGGATGGTCGCCTCATATAAAAGTGTGCCGGCAAACACACCCTTCCATCGAAACGCAAAAAAATGCTTCACATTAGAAATAGGTGTGGCGGTGGTACTTCCCCGGTGGAACTACACTGGTTCTACCTTCAAAACAATAACTTAATATTTTAAACACAGCACATTGTAACAGAATCCTAACAAGCGGTCGTGTCTGGACAGCGCGAGCAAATTGAAATTAAAACTTAACCGAATGAGACAGCGCGATTATGGGGGAATTGCGCTTGTGAAACACGGGACCCAGCTTAATGGGTCTGTTTTCACAGGCTTAAGATGACCTGTGATGAAGAAAATGGACAAAGATTTTTATACAAACTGTAAGTATGATGCTGCTGTGTTTTTTAAAATACTATACATACTTTGGAAGTTATTTAAAGGTTCATTCATCTATAATATATTTCACAAGTGTTTCATTTGACGTTACTTAATTGTCGTCAACCCATAATCGTCCCACTGCTAGGCACGGGGCTTCTCTCAGTATGAGAGAGTTATAGGCCATAGTCCACCGCGCTGGCCAAGTGCGAATTGGTGGACCATTACTTAATTATTATGACTAAAATAATATTACAATGATTGTGATTTTAATTGCTCAAAAGTCTATCCATCAGACTTTTGAGTTTTGAGGCTAGACATACACCTCCCGTAAGTTTTCCAGTCTAATCAAATGTGGTTCCCAAACCAAATCTGCTGTCTTCTTCAGGTTAGGTCAAGGTGGTAGAACTAGTGTAGTTTCAAGGTGGTAGAGCTGTATGTAGTTGATTACTGATGTCCATGTGCGGCAGTGACCACTTACCATTAGGTGGACTACATGCTCGTTAGCTACTTCAGTCCGATAAAAAAAATACTCCACCTGTGTGAAAAGCTACTAATACTCCTTTTACCTGAACAAAGTAACTGCCGACTCAAGACCTTTTTATCCTATAGCTATTAATTCTCTGATCGATGTGGTCAGTCTATTTTAACTTCAGCCCACAATTTTCGTAAACTTATTTCGTTTATATAGTACAATAGAACTGATTTTATTAACTAACAAAATATCATAACTTTATTTGTGCTCTAACTCTTTTCTTTCAGGTAAATCATATAAAAGAGAACATTAAAACAAACCAGAGGCCTAAATCATATAACAACACACCAAATTTATTCATAGCTTCTATTGACCACGTACAAAAAATCACTTGCGAGCGTGTTAAACCCATAAATCTCATATATTCTCATATCGTTATGACCTCATATCACTTATGATTACATATTCCATATATTACGAGATTACAACCCAAAACACATCCTTCATATAGTTTTCATGGGATTACTACGCAAAATGGCATTCATGGCATATTCGCTTATCATGAATATTGTATTATGTGTAAGGCCTCCTCCCTTTTTGTCCATAATAATAAGATTTTTTATGTATTCAAGTGACTATTGGGCATTTTTAGTGATATAGGAAAGGAAATCGTGCGTACAAACTCTATGTTAAAATAAATAGTCGCTGTAAGCTGTAAGCTGAAATTAATATTTATTTTAGAATGGGCTTTAAGCTGTCCAGGTGATTAGGCTATACATGCTTTACATGATAAACAAAATAATGTATTGTATTCCTTAAATGGCTTTGTTAATGAATAACACAAACAGATATGACATAATTATATGTATATTAGGTATTAAAAATCATTTTATATGATTTTTTATTGTTATTTGCGTGATTTTTTTTATTAAGTTCATTACATATATACATACATACCACATGTATATATATATACTATACGTAATTATCACTATTGTACGTACAACTAAGTGTTATAATATAATCTTAAGTATTTAATCTCGACCACGATGCATGCCGTGGTGACCTGTTATTAAAACAGCATTTAATTTAAGCCTAATGTAGTTTTTAGTTGTAAGTGTAATATATTGTGTCCTTTTAAAATAAATAAATTAATTAATTAACATGCATTTATGTCGCAGAGGTGTAACTACTTTCAGATTGTCAGTTACAATATTATACTATGCATCAATCAGGACACAACCTCAACTAATAAGATTAACTTTTGATGAATATTAATACCATTGTCAATTCATCAATATTCAGATACAATATTAGTTAAGTCAGTATCTGAATGGGTGTTTCGTAACATAATAATAAGCTGAATGTATCTATTGACCCATAGCATCCTTAGATGCGTAGGTCGAGTTTAGTATGAATCATCGGCGAATAATCGATAGCTCTTAGATTAAATCAATGTAGAGGCAATGACTAGATCGTTTAAATTGAAATAACTTATTTACGATCTCTTTAAAAGGCAACAACTGCTAAATAACTATGAATCCGAAGCCTACAAGAAGTAAATTTTGACGTAAATCACAAGTTTAGTTAATTTATTGGATATTAACTGGAACTTAATTGTATTATTTTATATTAATATCAACATGAACATGTTTTTTTCAAAATTTATAATGCCGTAATTGAGTGTTTTTTATACTTAATCTGAGCAAGAAGATGAATGAGCTGCCAGTAATAGTCAGTAATAGTACTAAGTAGTCACCGTCTTTTTGCACCTTTCGACGTGATAATATTAAATGCCTTTCCCTTTAAATCTGTCTGTTTATAAGAGACTAGTTGACCCGACGAACTTAGTTCCGCCTAAAACTAAAAATCTTAAATTATCAGTGTTTCTCCACTACATTATACACGTATTATACATGAATACCTTCCTCTTGAATCACTCTATCTATTAAAAAAACTGCATAATAATTCGTAGCGTAGTTTTGAAAATTTAAGCATACGTAGGGACAGATCTCGAGAAGCTACTTTGTTTTATACTATGTATATTGCGATTGTCCACCTGATGGTAACTCGTTACTGTCATCGAAGTACATCCCCAAGCAACTTCATATTATGCGACCACCTTGCCAATAGCAACATTGCTATTGACAAGGTGGTCGCCTCGTATGAAATATTTTGTCATCTTTCGTCAAAACATTACAGTCCAATTGTTAAGTACGGGTCAACTCTCAGAATGAGAGAGATTTAGCTCATAGTCCACCGCGCTAACTAAGGCATTTAACCGGTACCACAATCACACTTTTTTCTAGCAGAGGTGGAAGGAAGTGGAAGGGTGTGGTCGCCGGCTCACTTTTATATCAATCAATCTTCTTACCGAGAGCCGCAACGCGTCTGTGATTGACTTCAGATAGAACCCTTTTTCTTTATAAAGCATCTTACAGATGTCAATGAGCGGTGACCACTTACTATCTGATGGACTGCATGCTCGTTGCTACTTCATTAGTATAAAAAAGGTGCATACTTTATCATTTACTATCACTTACTTTATCATTTCAACTATTTTTCTACTGTTGTTAATATTCTTATAGCTGTAATAACTCAACCGCATACCGACCCGAGTCTCCACTGATGCTCGGGTCGGCGATTCAATTTGCAAATTAGTATTGTACCTATTTGTGAAATATAAACTGCAAGAACATCGTAATAGTATTTGAACTAGAATTTTAATGCAAATAAAACGGGAACCGAAAATATTCGCAAGGAAATTATTTAGGTAATGTGATATACATATTCGAGGCATTCTAACTTAGTCTTCAAGGATAGCAACGCATCTGATCCTAACTTCAAATATAATCCAATATCATCTGATGGTGAGTGGCCTCTGCCACTTGTAATTATTTGTATTCGACCTTACATATGATTAGATTCATACATCAGCTATAATAAATACCCATATTGTTATTATAATAAAAAATAGTCCCTTTTTTATCTTACTGAAGTAGCAAACGAGCATGCACCATATGGACAGAGCATCCACCTGATGGTTAATGGTCACTACTACCCATGTACATCTGTAATCAACTTCATACAAAACATGGATTCTATCTGAAGTCAATCACAGATGCGTTGCTACTCCCGAGGACTATGATGGTCACCTCATGTGAAAGTGTCCTGGCAACCAATCACTCATCTTTTTCCCCCTCCTTTTTTTCCCTAGCTAACATGTTTGGAAATAATGTAGCTCATATCACTCTGTAAACTCAGTCGATTCCGCATATTACAAAAAGTATGGGCTGTGGCACGCGCAAAAGAAATGGTCATACGTACTAACGTACATACAAATACACTACACTCGAAAAACATTGCCCTTGTTCTGACGCAGTTGGGTAATAAAAAAACGTTTTAAATTTCGAATACATATTAAAAGATCCACCACCACCAAATTCGCACTTGGCCAGCGCGGTAGGCTATTGCCTAAAACTCTCTCATTCTGATAGAGTGCCCAGCAGCGGGACAATAATGGGTTGACGAGAGATTAGAGTAGAAATCTTAAAATTTCCTTGCGCATTAGAATGCTCCGTTGTTACATCTGGCCCATTCTTCTATACGGATGTGAGGCTTGGACAATCAAGGAAGACCTCAGGAAACGTATAGAAGCTTTCGAAATGTGAGCATATAGACGGATGCTTCGTATTGGTTGGACTCAAAAAGTAACCAATGAAGAGGTTCTCCGACGGGTAAACCAGAAACGCGAACTTTTGCAAACCGTCAAACAAAGGAAAGTTGCCTCCTTAAGACATGTCATGAGACATGACCGATGCGAGTTGCTGCAACTAATTATGATGGGAAAAGTAGCTGGCAAAAGAAAAGTGGGCCGGAGAAAGAAATCCTGGTTACGTAATATTAGAGAGTGGACCGGGATAGCGAGTGCTGCCCAATTATTTCGCCTCGCTAAAGATCGAAGAAAGTTTGCAGAATTGACAGCCAACCTTCGCTAGTCGGAGAGGCACTTTAAGAGAGAGAGAGAGATTAGAAGATATATTTTAGCACATCTAAATTTCAACAAATCTTATCTTCAACCAATACGTAGCCTACGCAGTTTGCGGTCGGTTTCTCTCTCGTGAGAACGACACGTTGGCAACGTAATTGCTGTCAAGCAGTTGTACTGAGACATTGACAGGATGGAATACACTAAATTATAAAATTATAGAAGTGTTGTTTGAAAACGGAAACGAGAGAGCTATTGATTTTGCCGTAGTATGTTGAATTAGAGTGTTATTTGTTTATGACAAGTAGTCACCCGTTGCAACGGTTGAAATTCGACCGTAATTTAAATAAAAAAACTAAACTTCAAATTGTCCAAAGTAGCAACAATATTTGCTTAATTTAAATAAATTGTAATAATTTTCGAATTATTTTGAAATACACCCATTAAAGATAAAAAAGCTTTGATTAGCTAAGCTGTATTTAAAAGCAATAGCGGGTATTTTGACAAAGACATCTGACATTTTTGACGTTACGTGTTTTCATAGTAAGACATTGAATGTTCTATTTCGTTTATTATGTATGTTTGTATCAAATGCACTGAGGTAGTGAGTGTACCGTGCTTTAATGTGATTTTATATTATGTATTACGTATTTAAAAAAAAATAGCATTGCGCAATCCTTTTCAACATCAACTGTAACCGTACGTAATTTCATACTCCAAGTATCTTAAAAACGAATCACAAGTTTTTGCTTCACGTATTAATATGTTATTACTGATTCTGATAAAAATGTCAAATATCAATAACATTAATGCACGTTACATTAACTTTAATAAATGTGTTTATGGTTGGTACCAACCGATTTGAGACAAGTCTTATACTCGTAGGATGCTGACAAAAATATCTAACTAGAAGAAATATATGTTTCCTAAAAATAATATTATGATCTATACTTTCTGTGTCAATATCACAATAAGGTGTTAACATAAGTCCAGGTGTAATATTTAAGGTCTGAAAATTCAAAAATGGGTAGAAAATTCATTTCGCCTACTGTCAATCCAGTGTTGTCTTACTGTTAAGCACACATCTTCTCTCAGAGTGCGCGATTTTAGGCCATAGTCATAAATATGGCCTAAAATCGCTCACTCTGTATGTCCAATGTCCAATCAATGTGTGAAGTTTACGAATTGTCTAAGTTTCAATTCGTAGACTTCACACAGCTCTGAGATCAGCTGTATTAGTTTTCTCATTTTCTTCTTTCACAGTAAAGGCAGTAGGTAATAATCAATGTCTTATAATCTCATAAGTTTCAATAGTGCCTGTCTGAAATTTGAACTTCAGACCTCCCGATTGAGATTGCAAGTTTTGAGTAAGCTTACAGGTGCTAGAACCAGTGTAGTTTGCCCGGGGAAGTACCACCGCAACACCAATCTCTAGCGTGAAGCAGTTCTTGCGTTCCGATGGAGGGGTGTGGTTGTCGGCGCACTTTTAAATGAGGCGACCATCTTAGTCCTCGGGAGTAGCAACGTATCTGTGATTCACTTTGGATAGAGCTTCATGTTCTATATGAAGTTGCTTACAGGAGTCCATGGGCAGCAGTGACCACTTACCATCAGGTGGACTACATACTCGTGTGCTACTTCAATGTTATAAAAAAGGCTTTACTATCAGTGCTGTCCGCCTACTTTGATCTTATTCCGAAGACTGCAGCCTTATAGTCTTAACGGTGATAATTGTTAGTTCTACTGCCTCGCAAAATATTGTCATAAATACTAATATCCCTTATAAATTAACCGAGCTCAGCATAAAACATATCGTATTACGCATTAGCGACAATACTAAAGTTTCCACTACTCGTCACGTTTACAGCCTCATACCGATAGAGACTTGATTGTTGTGTGGTCCAAAGGTGAGTGAGGGACAATATTTGTATATGTATTACAAGTGTTGGAAAGTACAATGGTGCCGCGGTGAGTGATAGGCTGAGCGGAAACAGTAATTATTTTTTTATAATTCTTAGTTTTATTGAAATTAAAAATTTGCATTTTACTTCTCACCATGTCAAACGGTCAACATGCCGGGCTGATACGCAGTAGATTTTGGGCATCAATGCCCAGGTTTTATTCACACATCATCCTAGTGTGGGGTTATTGGTGTAGAAACTGTTGTTATTATTTTATGAAAGTCCTTTCCTAAATGGACTTGCAATCCATACAGTATTAAGTGGATACGGCACTGCCCATGTTTAATTGTAATCCAAATTTAGTGTAATGTTTTTGCTTAAGGAGACCAAATTTAAAATGTGCTTTGAAAATTATTTTCAACTTTATTTAAGGGCTTTATTTTTAACAATTTCAACTCATTTACATTATTACATATTTCTGGACTTAAGACCAAGTAGCATTTGCTCTTACTAAACCTCTCCCTTAATCACCAATATCTTTTGCGATATAAATACGATCTATGCTATTTCTTATCTTGGACAAGGACATGCTTCTAGTTAACAATAAAGTGAATATCATATCCACTTCACTAACACACACAACACTAACACACTCAACCAACAATCGCTTCAACAAAATCGCTTCCGCTTATCACCATCACCGGTACCGAAGCCTCGAGACAAATTTACAACGGCTTTTCTCCGTCTCCAGATGCCCTCGCATCCACCGCGGTCACCATATCCTTAATTAAATACACCACTGATACCAACTGATTACACAGTCCGATGTGATGTGATAACAATATTTGCTTTACGAATCTGACGTCTTGTCTGTTTTAAGCGGTTTTTACACAGTTTGACTGGAAATTACTAATCTGACACTACACAAGTCATTTAGCGAAACGAATAGGTGAAATCTTATTTATACAGATTAAAATTTGTTTTACAAGCAGCTAATATGCAATCCATTATTAACTGGCATGTCCTGCTCGTAAGCAGCAGAAAGGGGCAAAAGTTCCGTATAATGATAATTCAATGTAAGTTACACATTTGTTGCTGATTCAAGTAATAAATTAGAATTGAACATAAACGTAACTGTCTCACGTAATAATAAATTAGGTGGTAGAACGTACATGGTTCGATCGGGGAGGTATCACTGTTACACCTTTTCTTCACCGCATCACTCGCCGAAGGGTGAAGTTCCATCCACACCAACTGGACTCGTGGCGGTCCTCCAGGGTTCAAGTGGTGGAATGGGCTTCGTTCTGAGGTATTCCCGGAGATGCCGGTGATGCATTGGCAACTCGTCTGGTGTTGCGAATGTCCATAGGCGACGGTGACTACTTTCCATCAAGTAGGCAGACGGCCTACCTGATGGAAAGTAGGCCTTATGGTTAGGTTAAAGTATAAAAAAAACATCTATTTCTACCGTGAAGCGATTCTTGTATTTCGATGGTATGGTGTGGCTACAAGCTCATTTTTATATGAGGCTTTATCTTCTTAATTCTCGAGAGTAGTAAAATTCAAATTAGTAAGAGTAAAATTAAGGCTTCAGGTGAAACCCTATTTTATATGAAGTTGCTTACCGATGTACCTACCGCATTTATTATAGACAATTTTGGATAAAATTTTAATAAAAGAGAACACAGGTTTCTATTCAATATTTGTGTACCATTCTCATAATGTAATTATAATAAATATAGTTATAAACTTTGTTTTTTCTCACAATGTTTGTACCATATGCCTAAAAAATAGCTATAATTTTGCATCTATTAAAACGACTTTTAGATAAAAGTGAACATAATTTTATTGTCAAAACTGGGGACCATTCTCATTTCTCTATAGTCAGGAAGTCGAATACAACTACGGTATTCCCTGCCTGTCGTGAGAGGTGACTAAAAGGGGGCTCCTGTAGTTACGGGCGGCTCGAGTGGAGCTCGAACCACCCAGCCAGCAAACCCGAGGCATATGTGGCTGCAAGTCGTCGTAGACACCAGAAGATGCAAGGGGACAATTACACGTCTCCCAAGAGACGAACCCATGAGGTATGCCGCGCTAGAGGGCACCGGTGCGTTCCATTGGAGATCCCGGGGTCCCCTGGAAGCGCTGAGGTAGGCCGCCGAGGAGGTTTTAGTGGGTTAAAAATCCCTCATAACCCGGAGTCTCTGCGAAGGCATCAGCGTAACGTAGTTTTCTTCCCCGTGAACAAAAAAAGGGATCATTCTTATAATATGATATATCGTTATTATATTTCTACAATATATCGTATTATATGTAGCACACAGTACAAAGAACAGTGTATAAGGACCATTACATTCTTGTATAATGAATGTGACACGAGTGTGGACACTAGTTACTTTTGTTACAGAGAAATGTGTCTATGTAATGAGCAAATATGAATGTTATTCATACGGGTGACCGCATTGCGGTTTTTGTGGCTATTTTGATGTAATTATATCAAAAGATCCAGTTTTTGTGCGTCTGTTTGTTTGCAGCTTCAATTTTGATATACATTTAGCATAAAAGTAACTCTACGTACGAAGAGCAGTGATAGCCTAATGGGTGAAACTTGCTTTCTCAATCGGGAGTTCCAAGGTTCAAAGCCAGGCACGCACCACTGATTTATGTGCGTATTAGATATTAATAATCATTATCTGCTTTTCAGTGAAGGAAAACATCGTGAAGAAACCTACACACCCGAGTGTTCTTTAAAAAAAAAAAAGTTCTCGGAGGTGTGTGAAGTCCACCAATTCGGACATAGCCAGCGTGGTGGACTATGGCCTAAAACTGTCTCATACCGAGAGAAGATCTGTGCCCAGCAGTGGGACAATAATGGGTTGACGATGAACTTTACGTAGGTTGGTTTTATTCTGGTATCCATTTCTCGTGCTCGGAAAATCTTTTAAAAACGAAATTTTAAAAGATTTTCTTTAAGTATGCTTTATTTTTATTAGACAGCGATCAGAGTATCAGTAGTGGCTCGGTTAAATTACACCGTTTCTACCACCTAGCAAATTGGTAAATATCGTATTTGTGGCAAAAATGCTGTTACAACTCAACATTTACTAATAGTGTTGAGTTATAACAGTTTAATAATAGTTAGTTTAATAAAACTACATAGTGCAATTACTGAAGTACCCAAGAGTATAAAAAATAACAAAGTGACAATATTTCTTTTAAAGAGCATCACTACTGTTTCATTGTCATTCCTGTCAAAACATAACAACAAACTTATCTTTGTTCAAAACAATTACATGTCATTAAAATAAACTTCTTAGGGAGTTCACAAAAAAAGATCAGTATTCCAATGGTCACCGTCCCAAACATTATCTATTACAAATCGATTGTCCTTTTGTCCAATTATTACAAAAAAGCCGGTCCGTTTGTAGGGCTTAATGCCTTAACAAAATAGACATTTCAGTACAATGCAGTCAACAGTAAACACAATTTCGCTCCACAGTATCATTCTACTGGTATTTTCTGCAATATTTCTTTAAGCGAATGCTTACTCTGTGTCCGTAATAGGCTAAATGCCGCTGTTAGTAGTTAGTAGCGACCGCAAATTTGTCAGACCACCTTGCAGCGAAATGAAATTTATGGTCCCAAAGCCAGGAAGAGGACGTAAGCCGTGCCGTTGCATAATCTCCACAATTTATGGTTACTTTTGTTGACTCTGCTGCGCTTTGTCCTTTTTGTGTTATTTCATTAACTTCGACAGTTATGAGACGTAAATTACAAATGTAAGGTAAATTGATTTAATTTTATATTACAAAATTACTTTTGTTCTAGTTTTAAAAAGTAGTTATTACTCTGTTCATATTCCTTTTACATCAACAAAGATTTTAAAATTCACCTGTTATTGACTAAAATCACTTCCTCTACCTACTTTAATTATATTTACTTACATAAATGTTTCCATCTAATCAACTTGCAAATAACTAACGCCTGACACTTTTAATACGCATAACTATAAAAAAACCATTAGTAACTGCCACTTGAACAAAATTGATTGTAATCGGAAGTAATTTAATTTGATCAATGAAATCGATTCAAGAACATCGAGCCTATCTCCAAAATCGATCACGCCCATGAAAATCTGACCGATTTGTATTCAAAATCTGCACGTGAGGCAAAGGTCGGTCCTTGTATTAGAGAGAGGAAATCCGGACTTCATTGTTACCACCTCTTGTGCACTTTACCTGACCGATAAAGGTCCATAGAACTGCGTTGTCGGCTGTATTTTTTCCTTAATTACATGGTGTCAGCTTCCTACAGCAGCCTTAAGAAAAAACAAATTTGAAATGTATGCAAATAAGATGCAACGGTCGCGTCATAGTTTTTGCGAACCAAAAAAATCCGGTTTAATTTTCTCACGTTAGCGTTTTTTTTTATGAAAATTTCTAACGAGGGTTTAATTTGAAGAACTCTTTGGGGTTTGATTTCTCGGCTTTTTTCATTGTTTTTTCTCTTACTTCTTTGTTTGCGAAAACAAAGTCTCGTAACACGGTTGTCGCAAAAAATAATTACATTGTTGATTTATGCACATTTAGATGTGCATTTTTTATCTGTTTTGAATATTGAATTATTATTTTTAAGATGAACGATCTACGTATCAGATTTCTTAGAATATTATTACATTTTATAAGGAAATTACATGATGCAATAAATTTCTCATATTTTAATCAAAAGATATTAAATATTTAAGGACCAATAATAACACGCACTTATCTTATATAATGTATATAATCTCTTATAACTACTTAAGAAGTCTATATGTTTAAAATAATTGTAAATATGGTTTAACGTTTTACATATTCGTATGTCTTGAAATTTCTTAATTAATTAGCTATAATTATTTCGCAAACAAATCCCATTCCAACATTTGTTTCTTTTCACACTTATTGGTATAACGGAAATCAATAATATCGTAACGGAAACCTGTGCATGCGTCTCATGCGATTTTTTACAGACATAGCAAACAAAGAACGACCGCATCATCTTTTGTAGCCAAAGAAATAAATTAAACTATCCTTAGGGGAGATTTTTACCGTTAAGTCTAATCTACATTAAAAAAACGTTTAAAAAATGCCCGCGGATGTCTGTGGGAACATCTCAAAAAACTAAGGACAGGAAGCGTTACGGTAAGTGTAAATATCTCAGTTGACACAAAGTTTATGAACGGATATTTATTTGAAAGATTTATATCACACCGCCCAGTGATATAATTATTCTACTGGGTTCTTTTAATGTGCAATAAATACCTTATAAAAGTAATATATTGCTATGTAAAAAGGCGTCAGGAAATAGAATTGTTATGTTTACATAAAATGTGAGATGTCCTTTATGTTTTAGAGGACTCCATTGTTTTACATTTAATAAAACTCTTACGATTAGAAGAAAAGTTATAACACTACATACATTTAAAATATTTTTTTATGGTCAGTTCCAAATGTTCAGTATAGAATTATTAATTATGATGTAGAATATTTTTTTTGTTAATATAATTGTCAATATATTGACATACAATCCATGTTTAATTCAATATTCAGTAACTTATGAAAATAAAAAAATATATATATTTAATGATTAATTAAAAAAACTTCTTAAATAACTAATAACGCAATAATTTATGAATTAAGGTAAGTTTCACCTATTACCTCATAAGCTCCATGACCACATTTCCGGTCGTTATAAGCTTCCGCTTTCACACAAAATTTTATAAAACCTCTATCTGAACCATAGAACACCTCATCAACGATATTATTGCTCTACTACTGAATCTATTTCATTCAGAAAGTGGTTCCCAATCTTCTATCATTTAGTCCAGTCTCAAAAAAATTGTGTCTTAACACTAACTAAACAACAAAAATTAAATGATATGATACAAACATACTTAATAGTTGCTGAAAGGACAAATTATAGGTGAGGAACGATAAAAATATCTGTAAAAATCCTGTGATGTAAACTATAAACGCTATGATTATAAATTCCTCAAAAATAACCTTTATAACATCAATTAAATAAAACAAAATTATAAAAATAATACCTTTTTTCAGCGATTTTCAACGAACTTATACGTAGTTGAAAAAGTGTTTCAACTATAAGTTTGAGGACCACTGCCCACATCTCAAGCCCCCAGTTTTTTCGACATCCTGAGGGTACGGTACCGTCGTAGTGTGTTTATAAAAACATATGCACATTTTTTAAGAAGCATCTCCGGTGAATCAAGGTGCATTGTGCAAGGACATACAAGGGACACGTTTTAATAATTCTATGACCGTTTTTTGTATGCGAGAGTGTTTTTTAAGATTTCTCACGCAAGCCCATTGAAGACTAGATCTGTGGGTAGATACATCCGTTGTTGATTACACTTGAGTGCATTTAATTGTGAATTCGATATGAAATATTTTGTGGATGTATTTGCAATTTTAAGTGGATGGAACATTTTGAGATTACGCTATTATTTTTTGTCCAAAAACATTCGTGTTATATACGTGAGAATGATTTTCTGTATTAAACACGACGAATTATGACGAATTTACAGTTTTATATTAGTGGTACTTATTATTTTTAACAGAGCAAAAAACTCAAAACGGAAAGCAAAAGCATAAAAATAATAAAAAAACCGCATCAAACAAAAAATATTCGTGATAATAGTTACTCATTTTCAGTTTACAATTGCATAATAATTTTAATGGGTCCCGCATATTCATTACGGTATAAAAACTGTAATTTAATATAAACTAGGTGACAGGAATCTGGGTAATGCACCGTTGTAAAAACAGTTGACAAAAACCAAAGAGTAAGGGCTACTGGTACGCAAAAAAGTTTAAAAAGGGGTGTTTAGAAACAATAGAAAAAAGGCAGCCCATTATCGGCTAACTGGCTTGGGACAAGCGGTAAATTTCGTTAAAATAGATTTATGGCTGTAGTACAATTTAGGTAACAATTCCGTTTATTCTGTAGTAAGTTATAATTGAAGCGTTTGATAATTAATTATTTATATTATTTTATTTTTGTAATTGTTAAATTTTCTTTCATCGACTGATAAATCACTGCAGAAATACATAAAATGAATTTATCGTTTGACTTACTTTTATTTAGGTTAATTTTTAGGATATTTGTAAGGTTTTCCAAGGATTTTTAATGAAATTTAATTGGGAAACTGCTCTGTTTTTATACGATTACAAAGTAGCAAACGAACATGCAGTCCACATGATGGTAAGTTGTTTGGCCAAAGGACATCTGTAAACAACTTAATATAGAATAGAGATTCGACGAACCGTGTGGCGGAGCGGTTACATACCGCTCTGACGCGCAATGGGTCCCGGGTTCGATTCCCGGCCAGACAGGTATCTGAATGTTGAGTTTAGATTCATGTTCTGGGTCTGGGTGTTTGTGTATTCGTCTTGTGTGTGTTCATGGTACCCACGATACAGGAGATAATCCTAGTGTGGGGCTATTAGTGTGGAAAGCATGTGAGTGTGAAGAGATTCTACCTCCTGTCAATCATAGATACATTGTTACTATCTACTTCTCGCCAGATATAAGGCAGTGACTCTACAAGTACTTTTTGAATTAAAAAATGAAAGCTATTAATATAATAACAGTGAATACGTAATAATAACACCGCATTCGAAAAAACCAACAATATTTCAAACATTAGTATTCCTACATGTATCATGTAAGTACATAAAATAAAATAAGTCCCAGAATACCTATCATATCAAGAAATATATTATTTTAGCAGTACATTTCTCGATACATAGTCAGTAAACAAAATCAATCCTATTCTACGATTACTCTATAATTGAAATCAAAGCAGAGTCATGAAGGTGATATTTCTAGCTAGGATATTTTACGGTTAGCTCGCTCGCCTTATAAATAATAACAAAAAGCCTTAGTATTTCATCATAGCTTTGAGAATGACACGATCTTTAGCTAAACGACAAAGCGCATACAATAGCAGCATCCCTTTCACTTCCACTCCATGATGTGTCAATTGGCTCGTCCAAGTTACTGCCCAACATTATAATATCTCATTGTTCTGGCTATAGACAATCGGGGACATTAAAAGTAATTTAAGGCAAAGAAACGCTGATTGTTCGCGGATTGATTATTGTTATGCTTTTATTACTACTTTTATGTACATGGGAGGTAATGGGTAGTGGCGGATTAGGTCATCAAAATATGAAAACCTTTTTGTGATTGTACTGATACAGAACTACCGTTTATTAGTCTTTTCAGAAAAACTTTGCGCTTGAAATTGTAGGAAGTTAGGATTCTAAAAAAAGGGAACATATGTAATCAATCGTAGATAGGTTTTTGTCCTATTAAGAGTGTGAGTTGTTGCCGATGTTAATAGGCAGTAGTGAAAATTAAGTAGATATGTCGCATTTGCTGCTTATTTAAAAAAAACTAAAACAATCTTCCAATATAAATGGAAATTAAGCAATTCTACATCGAACATGTATATCGAAATAAGTACACTTATGAAAACATTGAAACTCCATATACTAAAATAAATTTTATCATTACTTATTTGTTTTAAGACAGAAATAGTGGCATCGTTGTTAAAGTCACAGCAATCACAACTGCGTGACAAGAAATTAAAAAGAAATGTTCATTGATTTTCTGTTTCTATAATTCGTTCTGAACAAATGCTTAATATCAATTGCTTTAGCAAACGATTTATGAATTAACTTTATTGTCTACTTGATTTATACTATTGTATTTGTAACATCACAAGAGAACAAATGCCAAGTGAGTCGTGGTAATTTAATTACCTCTGTAATATTTTGAAATTATTTACCTATGAAGTAGCCACATTGATAAATGAGTCGAATATATTGTGTGCAAAGATCATAAATATCATTAAAATAAAATCGTGTCTTAATACAATTAATAATATACACTTTTATGAAATTATGTTTTACATTTATCTTCGAATCATACATATAGTAAATAAGTAAATAATGTTTTCTAAACTTCTTAACCAAACATTAAGAATTTTCCTGTGTTGTGGGTACCAAATACACATAGGTGAAAACACAAACACCCAGACCCAGAACTACAATCTAAATTCATCATTAGATTTTTGTCCGGCCGAGGTCAAACATGGAACCCGCTTAGTGTCGCGTTTTTTATAACAAAGAGTAAGAAACGAACATGCAGTCCATCTGATGGTACGTGGTCACTATCGCCTGTGAACATCTTTAAACAATGCTCGGATAAGATCTCAGGTTCGCCTAAGGTTGGACACAGATACATTACTACTCCCGAGGACTAAGGAAACGTCTGAGATACACGTAAGTATATCTCTCTTACAATAACTTTCAGACCAAAACATAGCTAACATAGCTAGATTCATATCTACTGTACTGTATGTTTTAAATGAAAACTATTTCTTTTTTTCTCATATTTTAGTCACGCGTGTACATAACTAATAAATATTTTTTATGCTTTCTCATGTCATTAATCGTTAAACGAAACGCAAGCGCACGTCATGTGACCGGGCAGATGCAAAAACAAACCCACTAACGAACTATGGACCACTCGGCAAGACATAAATTATTTAAATTTGACTTGTAATACTGCACGGGACACAGGATATGCATAAAAGGGTTGAAAAAATCCGGGGGGTGATTTTTTTTATGCTATTGCGAGGGTCAGGATTATGTTAAACTCAATGCGACATGACTTGCGACTCAAGTTTGCGATTGCGGCCTACGACACATGAGGAAATGTTTTCCGTTTATGTCCGCACGCATGTCTCCTCTACATGCGTGACAAGAAAAGTGTCTATCAAACGATTAGACACTTTTCTTGTCATGATCATGCTTGAGAATAAAAAGACCCTAAAACAAAAAAATCTACATATGTGATATTTTACTATAAATTTTTATGTTATACTTGGGTATTTTTTATTATGTTTCTTTATTTTTTTAGATAAACCACTTGATACATTATAAGCCGCATCACGCATGACGCGTAATGAATGACGCAATTTCTACTAATATTGTAACTGTCACTTTTGGGTAGCATTCGTTCCGGTGATAATGCATTGAATATTAAGTCGTCGCTTTTTCACACGATCATTCATTTAAATATTTGATATAGGTAGCAATATGCGCCTATTACCTGCGTGAAATTAAAAAAAAAACATAAGTAACAGAGAGGTCCGTGGATCGGAACCACGCTCTGCTACCATGAAGGAAAAATCGTGGTATTGGTGGTATGAAAATATTTTATTACTACAACTTTATATCGAGCAAGAGTACAAAGGCGTTATACTACAAATGTCATTGACCAAAAAGAACAGACGTCAAATACAGATAATCATACTAACTAGAACATGGTTGCGTTCCATTACAGTCTAACACCCTCCCTTGGAACACAACCCCATGTTTGATACACAATACATATGTTTATCTGAAGTAGTACCCTTGGTTAAATTATCCGCTATCATTTCATCACCTTTTATAAACAAAAACTTAATTTTTAAATTATTAACATGACTTTTCAGAAAATGATAACGGATGTCTATGTGTTTAGATCTAGGTAAATAGCAGTCATTTACAGTTAGCTTTATAGCACTTTGATTATCACTATAAATAATGAGTGGATTGTTTAGCTCATGACCGAGCTCGCCATGCAGCTGCTGCAGCCACAGCGCCTCCTGCGCCGCGGAGGACATCGCCATGTATTCTGCCTCGGCTGTCGACAAGGCAACTGTCTGTTGCTTGTGTGACCGCCACGAAATAGCACCATTCTGTAATATAAATAAATAGCCAGTGCAAGACTTGCGATCGCGTATGTCGCTGGCCCAGTCTGCATCACAATATCCTATTATGTCCTTATTACCATCTTTGGTGTAGACTAACTTGAAGTCTTTGGTGCCTTGTAAATATCTAAATATCCTCTTCACTGCAGCCCAGTGCTCACTATTTGGGTTTTTGTTGAATCTGCTCAATGTGGTCACAGCAAAAGATATATCGGGGCGAGTACCTTGAGCCAAGTAGAGTAAGGAACCAATGGCTTGTTGATAAGGACATTCAATCATATCTTCTGCTTTTTCACTGAACTTCAAGCCAACTTCAAATGGTGTTTTCACAGGTTTGCAGTCTGACATTCTGAAACGTAGTAAAATTTCTTTTATATACTTTTCCTGATCTATTATTACCTTTCCTCGGTCTCTGGTAATATGTAAGCCCACACACTGACTGGACGGTCCAAGATCCTTCATTTCAAAATATTGTTTTAATTTTTCCTTCAGAAATATTTTAGTTGACTCGTGAGCAGTAAATAACATTAAGTCATCGACCCATACAGCAATAAATGATTTATTTTTAGCATCATAATAGACACATGGATCAGTTTTTGATTGTTGCATACCTAACTCTTGCAAAGCATTTTTCAATTTGGTGTTCCACAATCTACTGGCCTGCTTAAGTCCATATATAGATTTATGTAGCTTGCATACCTGAGGTCCTTGTTTATATTGTTCAGGTTGCTGCATGTATATTTCTTTATCGATTTCACCCTGGAGAAAAGCTGACACTGCATCCATTTGATCTATTTGTAGATCATATTTAGCTGCTAATGCAAACAAATAACGGATAGTTGTATACCTGACAACTGGTGAATATATTTCTTCATAATCAGTGCCCCATTTTTGAGCATAGCCTTTAATCACAAGCCTTGCCTTATAGCGTACTACATTTCCACCTTGATCAGTTTTCTTTTTGTACACCCACTTGCAGGGTAAAGCCTTTTTACCCGGAGGAAGATCCGTTAAGCTCCATGTCTTGTTCTTCATCAAGGAACTGTATTCATTATTCATGGCTTGCCTCCATTCACTGCTTTGTGGTGATGACAAAGCCTCTTCAACAGTCTGTGGATCAGTCAAATCGGTATATAAACACATATAGTTCTCTTTATGTTCCCCTTTTTGTTTGTTTGTTGACCGTTGTGGCCTTACCGTCACATTGCTGTCATAGCGCTGTGTTACATGGTGGGGAGGATAGTATGTTTCATCTAGTTCCCCAGTATCAGTTTCATACTCACTTGAGTCTTTGCCTTTGTGTGACTGAGTGACCAATTCTGTCTGTGATGACTCATGTGTGTGTATTTTATTCTGAGTGGAACATATACTATCTGATGCGCCACTTGTCACAGAAGGCTGACTACCACAGGCTGATTGACTATCAGTTACTGGAGCATCACTTATAATGGGTACACTGACATTATTATTATACTTCTCAATAAAAGCAACATCTCTACTTTTTATTATTTTATGTGTTATAGGGTTCATTAGACGGTATCCCTTGGAGTTTTCACAATAACCTACCAAAATCATTTCATTAGACTTTTTGTCCCATTTTTGACGTTTCTCTTTGGGTATATGTACCATAGCAACTGAACCAAATATTTTTAAATGTGATAAATTGGGTTTCTTACCTCTCCATAACTCATATGGTGTTTTACCTTCCAAAGACTTTGTAGGTGACCGGTTTATAATATATGCAGCTGTTGATAAAGCTTCAGCCCAAACTTTCTTCTCCAAGTTGGCATAGAATAACATACATCTTGCTCGTTCCACTAATGTTCTATTCATTCGCTCCGCCAGCCCGTTGTGCTCGGGAGTGTAAGGGGTAGAGGTCTGATGAATAATACCATGATTAGATAAGAATTTTTCAAAATTGTAATTACAGTATTCTTTTCCATTGTCAGTGCGGAGCTTTTTAATTTTTAAATTGAATTCATTCTCTACTTTAGATTTGAAGTCTTTAAATGTCTCAAGAACATTCATTTTGTCTTTGAGAAAATACACATGGACCATGCGTGTGTAGTCATCGGTGAAAGTAATAAAATATCTCATACCTCCATATGACAAGTTTTCCATGGGGCCACATAAGTCTGAATGTATTAGTTCAAGTGGTGCTGCTGCTCTTGAACCTACATTTTTAAATGGCTTTCTTGCTTGTTTACCTTCAAAACAATTAATACAGGTTATGACATTACCTTTATCCGGAGTCAGAGTCACACCATCTACACTGTCTGGTAATTTTCTCACATCTGACATATTCAAGTGTCCCATTCTCAGATGCCACAGATAAGTGTCATTAGAATTCACAGAACTTGAGGTCAAGTGAGCCACTTCTTGGCTAGTATTCATTATATATAAGTTATTGTTTAATACTGCAGAACATATAACTTTCCCTTTAGAGTTCTGAATATCACATCCCTTATTGTTGAATGTCACATTACATCCACTCTTCACAATAGTGCTGACAGAAAGGAGATTTGCAGCTAACCCAGGAACAAAAAGAACATTCTGGACTTGTACTTTATCATTCTGGTTTAAGTATATATCAACGCATCCGACTCCCTTTACAGCTAATGGCTCTCTATTTGCTACAGTTACACTCTTTACTGATGGCTCAGTGACATTGTACAACCAATCATCTCTACTTGTCATGTGCATGGATGCACCGGAGTCAATTAACCATTTATCTTTAACATTTTGGTCGACAGTCGCTGAAAAGGCAGCTACATAACTGGAACTTTCACCTTTATTTGCTGTCTTCTTCGATTGCTTACAGAACTTGGCCAAATGACCATGTTTGTTGCAGTTATAACATCTTGGCCCCTTCGGTTTGACTGATTGGGTGTGATACTTCGATTTCTTCAGGTTTGTAAAAAAAGCAGCAGACTTAGGTGTCTTGACTTCTTGTATGAGCTTAGACTTTACGGAATCCGCACTTATTTTGATCCCCGAGCTTTCGAGACCCATAATCATAGGTTTGTATTCGTCCGGCAAGCCTGCCAGCATCAACGTTCCCAACCACTCATCGTTAACATTAAATCCAATGTTGCGCAGTTTGTGGGCAGTGTTCATGATCTTGCTCACATACTCCTCGACACTATTGCTTGATTCTAATGTCGTATTAATTAAATCTTTTAGTAAACCAACTCTTCGTGTGAGTCCACTATCATCGAAAGCTCGTTGAAGACTTTCCCACACTTCTTTTGAGGTTGAACACTCCTGTACATGGACATAATTCGAAGGATCGAGTAGTAAAATCAGCTTTGCTTTCGCCTTAATGTCCTTACTGGCATCAACGGGGCTTTTGTCAGCCGGCGGCTCGATACAACACCAAAGGTCTTCGTGCTCTAAATATGTTTTCATACTGAATTTCCAGGTCGCGAAATTTTCTCTTCCAATCAGTTTCTCCAAATTGAACATGTTGGAGCTCATTTTATTGTGGTGAAGTACAAAATAACGCCTTTTATATGACTTCACGCGAGTACCACGTTGTCGTTATAACCTCAACTATCCAATTTTAACAGAAGTTGTATTTTTTTTTTGATATTTCGACTCCAACTGTACCACACGTAATTTATCCGAACCACGCTCTGCTACCATGAAGGAAAAATCGTGGTATTGGTGGTATGAAAATATTTTATTACTACAACTTTATATCGAGCAAGAGTACAAAGGCGTTATACTACAAATGTCATTGACCAAAAAGAACAGACGTCAAATACAGATAATCATACTAACTAGAACATGGTTGCGTTCCATTACAGTCTAACAAGGAAAAGTAGCAGAATAAGAGTTGGTCAACCTGGAAGATACGAAAAACGCCACACCTACTTATAATTTAACATAGTTCTTAGGTTTCGGTGAAAGGGTGTAGATGCCGGTTAATTTATTCACGAGGCGATCTTAGGAGTCGGGAGTAGCAATGTTATATATGGAGTTAGTTAAAAATGTCCGCGCGTGTCAGTGACCAACAAGTTGGCAGACAGTCAATCGCCTCTGCCACTAACGAAAACGGATTTGCTACTGATCATTATTAAATTTAAAGTCAATTAAGTACTTGTATCAGAGGCAGTTATAGTGATAGGAAATAATTCATGAAAAAAAGGTTTACCAAGTTTTATTGTATAAGTGTAAAGATCTCTCCCATCAACATGCTTCTATAAATATAGATATCATATAAAACATGAACGGTCTATTCTCAAGAGAAAATTAAGCAAAACTCTTTACACACAGAACTAACATATAAAAGGAAACAAACCGCAAACTAAAACAGAGAGTACTTTGCTTAAGAAAATACAACCCTTGTTCGTATAAACCGAATATGAATATTATGTTTTAACGATGTAAACTTTCTTCTCAGTTTTATTTACCCTTCCATTTCATACTCCTTACTTCACAATGATTATTACCTATTTCTTTATGTTTTCAAGGTTAGTTAGGATTTATTTTCTTCTAATAGGTATAAAATACTAACCAAGATCAACATCATACTTCATATCATACTAATATTATAAAGGCGAAAGTTTGTGAGTGTTTGTTACTTCTTCACATCTAAACGGCTGGAGCGATTTTCATAAAATGTGGTAGGGAGTTAGCTGACAGTCTGGATTAACATATGGGTTACTTTTTAATGCGGAAAAATATCATAATCCCACGGGAAGTGGGATTATGATTTTTTTCCGCATTCAATAACAGATACATAGATTTTTATAACACGGGCGAAGCTACGGGGTTCAGCTTCTCTGTAATAAACTTCAGATAAGATTAGTCTTGAGGTTTCCGACAGATACATTGCTGCCCTCGAGAACTAAGTGGGAACGCCTCAGAAAATATATTTCCCTTACCTGAGTGCCGCATACTTATAAACTAGAACACAATAACGTGTTAAGACTTATTACTTGAGGTAGGTATAAGTGAGGGTATCTAGAGTTGACCGCAAACGAATCTACCTCCAAAAATATATTAGCAAATATTATTGCATTCACTTTACTATCACATTGTTAAAAACTATGATAAAAGTAATTTAGTATTTAGTTTTCATAGGCCATTAGGTACTAGTATCGTTCGATAAAAAGCATTATTAGACGACATTGACTTAATTGTGTAATATATTTTGTCTTTACATCTATCTAATGATCAACCAAAGAACGTAAAATCTTTTCATCTGGCATTAATAAAAATGCTTAGAAATCAAAAAAACTTTATCTGATTCTTCACAAATCAAGCGAAGCATAGTCCAACCCTAACCCCATAGACAGCGCTGATCAATTTCAATTTAAAATCTGTACCCTTATGCCACCGCAGGGCTATTTGAGTCCATTCGGCTCCCATCCCATTTTTTATCTCGTGACTCGTCTTTGCTAAAAAATCGCCAGGTGGTTGTAAAAAAAAATAAAAATCTGCAGTAGACATTGTTAACGTAAACCCTCGAAGGACAATATGAGTAATCCTTTAAGGGTATCTCCGGCCATGCCTAAACATGTGTAACGTCGACCGTTTCTTTGTATCCCACGAAAGGATTAAGTTTGATTACCGGTTCATGTGAGTTATATAATAAAAATCAGTTCGGTAAAGTTTACTTTGTGCAAAGTAAGAAGTTGGTTGGCGTTTATTATAAGAAATGATTTCTGAACATTGTCAGTTACTATGTTATTTTTGTAACGACTTAAACTGTCAGTCTTATTTACAACTGACAGTTTTTTAAAAACTACAAACTAGCTTTGGTGTTCACATTGCCACTAACTACTAAAAATATTTATCCTCAAATGATGAGAACAAGAAAAAAATTAAGACTTTTTCCGCAATTCTGTTAAACTGCCGTTTAATGAATTTGATTATCATAAGTAAGTAGTTAGTACTTATCAATATTAATTTCCTTTTGCTAGAAAAATCTTTCGCCGGTCTCGAACTAGTATAGCTCTGCAAGTCCGAAAACTCATTAGAAAACTATAACATTATGCCTACGTTTCACTCACACAAGGTCACGGGGAATTTAGCAATCCAAGATCACCGAGCCGCAAATTCGCAGGTGGTCCTAATTAGCCAGTGCGAACAAAATGCGATATATCACAAAGGGAGTGCCACACGTGTCCGCTAAGCATTATCGATTGTACTCACATTGTCCTCACATTGTCCTCATATTGTCCTCTTGCCGACATGCGGGCAGCGAACGGGTTATCAATGTGACGTCATGGGACAATGCGTTTTTGTACGCGCCCGCTGATAGCTTTTTACGCGTTAAGGTTCTGTCGATACGACGGCGATAATGATCGAGTTGAAGTACTGTTAGACATGTTAAATTGTATTATCTTCAATACGTTACTGTGTATCGTTTTTTTATAATAACATTTTATTTCTAGTGTATGCACGTGAGTTTCTATGTATATCAATTTCTTTGGCACGCAATACATCCTAAATGGCTTGATGATCGACTCGTTTGCAGAATGATATGATGATGAATGTCTGAAATCTGAGTTAAAGGTGGAGAAAAGTGTCATTTTTTACATTTATAACAATACGAGTGTAAAATGAAAGCTAGCAAATATACCACATTACTACTCGACCAAAACAATTAGGCGCACGACAGTTGAAACGTCATTAGAACTAGGGATTTCCAATCCCGATACGAAGTATATTCTGTTACCAAATACCAAATATGTAGGTATACCATTATTAAAACATACACCATAGTGGTGTATTTTCAATAGTCGAGAATTTATTAAAGCGCTATCAAATGTTTAATATATTCGCAGACATGGAATGTTCTCATTCTTTTTACATGTGTGTAAGAGACTGATGCCTGTTGCAACACACATTCCATTTCGGCTTTAGAGACCGGAGTACTAAGCCCAATACTCTTCTCTTGTTTAACAAAAATGCATATTTTGAATGTAACAGTCCTTTCTCCTCCACAAATAGTCTCTTTCCTACCCATTTTGATGTTTATTGACGAATAATCAACTAATTTAATAATAACTTTAAAAATTCAACAATCACTCATTAAACTAACATTACAACTAAATAACATTAAACACGTGCTGGCTAACGTAAACACCTAGACGATACACGACTGCACGTCACTAGGGAATGCGCGGGGTAAGAAGCGAGATGCGGGGTATTGAGCCACTTTTGTTTTATGCGCCTAATTGTTGTGGTCAAGTAATAAATAAATAACTGTTAAGCCAAAAACCTTACTGGTTGGAACAATCAAGTGAAGCTAAAGGCAATGATTTTAAACAGTAATTATTAAACAATGTTACTTGATGATTATTCGTCACAATAAGACATTCATCGTCACACCCAGGTGCGATTGGAGACCTGGGGTCAGCCGTAGATTCTACCTCAAAGGAAATCGTTAAGTGAAGTGTACAGATTTGCCTCTGAAGTCGAATCACGAATGATTTTAACACCTCCAACTTAATTGGGTACAACAGAACTCAAGAATGAGAGAACTCAGAATGAGAGAGTTTTTAGTCCACCGCGCTGACCAAGTGCTGGTGGACTGCACACACCTCCACAAAAAAAAATTCAAAGAATTCTCAGGTGTGCAAGTTTCCTCACGATGTTTTTCTTCACTGAAAAGCAGTGCCTGGGTTTGAACTTCGAACCTCCCGATGTAGAGGGCAAATTTCAACTATTAGGCTATCACTGCTTAATTAGATTATGGTATTTCGCATATTTCAAGTAAATGGCAATTACATAGGGATGATACAAGTCCAAAGTCAACCGTATTTCAAGATAATATAAAATTTTAAATGTAGGTACGATATCCAGTGTCCCTGTAGTTCCGGGACCAGAATAGGACTACGGTACCCTCTGCCTGTCGTAAGAGGCGACTAAAAGAGGCTTCCGGGGTTGCGGGCGGGAAGAGTGGGAGCTCGACCCGTCCGGCCAAGCGACCCCGGGAAGGACAGTGGCATGTGTGGTTGCATGCTGCCGTAAAAACCAGTAGGTGCGGTGAGCAGTTCACGCCCACCAGGGAAGAGCCCGATGGGGCACACGCTGAGGACTCCGGCGGCGGTCAATCGGAGTTCCCGGAGTCCTCTTCGCAGCGTCGAGGTCAGCCACCGGGGGGGTTTTAGTGCGGTAAGAATCCCACATAACCCGCGTCGCTCCCACGACGTCGGGTACTTTTTGAAAGTTTCCCCCTCGAAAACAAAAAAAAAAAAAAAAAGGTACGATATCCAGAATACCATATTCTGGTTCGAGGTAACCAGTATAATTCGATGGGGGAGGTACCACCGCCACACTTATTTCTAGCGTGAAGCATTTCTTACGTTTCAAAGAAAGGGTTGCTGGTATATTTTTTATATGAGACGAACATCTTAGGCCTTGAGAGTAGCAACGCATCTGTCATTGACTTAGATAGTACCTATATTCAGTCTGAAGGTGCTTACGTATGTCCATGGACGGCAGTAACCACTTACCATCAGATGGACTGCCTGATCGTTTACTACTTAATTAAATTAATTACTTAACACAAAATTATATAAAAGACAACTTGAAAATGAAAATTTTGCTTATATATGGTAAAACAACGAATAAATTATTATATATTCATTATGACGCGCTTCTACAGCTTTCACTATAAAGTATTTTCGCTCTATTGTAAATTCTCCAAAACGATTCGCTTGAGTGACCCCACAGGTCATCTATGTTTTCAATTAAAAATACCATTTTTATTCGCAACTTTCCCATGCGAACCTATCTTTTTAACAATGAACATTGGACGGTACGGCAGATGTGCGTAAGAAAAGATAAAGATAGCTAAAAAACTATGAGAACTACACTAATCCTCACCTATGACCCCAGGCTATTTGCTGTCGGACGGTAAAAAAAAAATACAGTCTCAAAGAAAGAAACTATTGTTACTAAAAAACTAGGGAGTAGAGTTACCTTGCAATTTGAATAAGTATTTTCAAACTGAGGGGTGCTATACAAAAAATGTACCCCACGAAACAAGTCCGTGTGTGATTTTTTTAAGACGAGGGCAGTAAAAAGCTGTGTGTACGACGCTAGTCATTGCAAATTGGTTTTGGTCAACTTTCTCACGATGCAGCATCTGCTTGCAAATAAGACATTTGAATCGCTCTTGCAAATACAATCTGAATTTATTATTAGTAATACAAAGGCACGTAACAGATTCAAATCTATAGCCGTTCAATTACAACTGAAAAATAATCTCATGAGCAAGTAGATGTAACATTGTGTATTGAATTGAAAAGCAGAGTAAAGTATTAATTTCATCTTGTATAGATTTTAGGACTTTAATAAAAAGATCAAATTAAAGTGATTAATTTATCAATTACTAGCCTTTGCCCGCGGCTTCGTTCGCGTGGAATTTATTCTGCCACATAAAGTTTGCAAGGTGGTAGAGTAATGGTTCAACCAGTGAGGTACCCCCGTCGCACCTATTTCTACCGTGAAGCAATTCTTGTGTTTCATTAGAAGGGTGTGGCTTCCAGCTCACTTTTATATGAGGCGATCATGATAGTCCTCGGTAGTAGCAAAGCATAAAGATGCTTTGCTACTACTATCATTTGACTTCAGATTGAACCCTCGTCCTACTTCCTAAATCTGTGTGTTTAAATTTCAAATCAAAGGCACGTATATTAATTTGAAGTAGTTTTGTCGGCAACAGATATTAATGCTTACTCTGAAATTAATCGTTTTAAAAAAAGGGTCCCAAAATGCGTGACGGTTACCAACGCGCAGTTGGCTAGCGTGGTCAACTTCGACCTAAACTACTGCTAATCTGACATATGTGCCGAGTTGTGTAACATTAAAAGGTCGATGACGATTGGATAGCATTTTTAACCTTTTCCACTGTTTCATTCACATTGACCTTTTTTTTCTTTTTTGTCGAGGGGGAAACCTTCAAAAGGTACCATACGCCGTGGGAGCGACGCAGGGTTATGTGGGATTCTTACCACTCCAGGACTCCGGGATCTTCATAGGAACGCAACTGGAGTCCTCTAAGTGCATTGCCCCATCGGGCTCCTCCCAAATGAGCGGCTGGGCCCACCACTCCATCTGACCTTTACCCCGATATGCGACCACACGTATACCACCGTCCTTCCCGGAATCGCCTAGCTGGACGGTTCAAGCTGCGAGCATCCTGGCTCTTACGACAGCATGCGACCACACATGCTGACATCCTTCCCGAAGTTGCTGACTGGGTGTTTCGAGCCCAGTCTACGCGGAACTACAGGGATGTATTAACCTTTTCCATTTTGGTCCGTGTTTTATAACCAGTCAAATATTAATTTCATAGAACTTCTTTGTATACGGCGGCGGCGCACGGCGCCTATTGCCGGTCAATCAATTGACTACGCAATATGTTATACTCGTAATATCTTCTAAACTACTTATCCAATTTACATGGTGTAAAAAGTAGATTCAATCAGTATTAGATGCTTGATTTTTTGAAATAAGTTATTTTATTAAGGATTAATATTTAGTTTGTATAAAACCCATGGAAACATCAACTTCATATTTTTTAAGTTTTCAAAGTGTAAAAAGAGTTATCGTGGGTTATACATACAATATAGACATATGCTGTCGCGGACTTTTGTTTAGGTCTATGTAAGCCAAACAATTCTACGGTACATTATATTTGGATATCTCCAACGGTTTAGGCAGCGTACGCGAAGATAGCTCTCAGAGGACAACTTTTTTTGCGACCAACCTGATATTTTTCGTTATATTATAACCTAATTACAAAAAAATATATATAAATTATAGTCCATATGTTATTCTGATGTATAATCTATACTACTGTAAAGTTTCAACCAAATCCGTTGAGTAGTTTTTGCGTGTAAGAATAACAATTTTCTTACAGGGTATCGAACGTGGACCGATAGGGTTTGTGCCGTCGGGACTGTGGACGAGTCCTATTTGCGTACCCGTGGTCCCGACAAAGAGCGTCCAGACGAACACCATGGGGATTTAGCCGATAGGAGTCCGGCATATCCTTTTAGCTGCCCCCGCACAGAGAAGAACCCATGAAGGATTCCCCACGAAAGAAAAATAAAGAGGTTGGTGGACGTTTCCAAGCTTAACTATGGCACTATTATCACTTCTTATTCAGATATACTCATAATTTAAGGCTAAATAATAGGCCATCCAACGGTCTTAAAGATCCACTGGTTTAAAAGGCCTCTGTCATACGTGTTGGTGACCTGACTGGGTGTAGATGTAACTTAGAATTAGCTAACTCATGGATTTGATTACTTAGTCGCATTCTATAACAGTCACAGGAAGAGAGTGAGTGAAGCTGTTAAATAACAATGCAAACGGCACAAAGATACGTAAGTCACCAATAAGTTTCAAGGTTACGCTTCTGCTATTTCAATATAATAACAAAACAACCACATGTATGTCATACACAAAGATAAAACTGATGTGTGGTCGCTGGTACTTTACGTTGCTTATCGCAGAGTATTTAAATTCAAGGGACTGTACACGATGCGGGCAATACGCGTGCTCATATACGTGGACGAAATACGGAATGGACCGTGGTTCCACATGGGTGTTGTAATTTACCTACTTTTGTGAAAATTAGGTAGCAAACAAGAATAGCTTGAGCAAGAACGGTGATAGCTTAAGGTTGAAACTTGCCCTCTTGATCGGGAGGTCCGTGGTTCAAACCCAGGCACGCACCACTGATTTATGTGCGTATTAGAAATTACTTATCACTGCTTTTCGGTGAAGGAAAACGTCGTGAGGAATCCTGCACACCCGAGAGTTCTTTAAAAAAAAGTTCTCGGAGGTGTGTGAAGTCCACCAATTCGCACTTGGCCAGCGCGGTGGACTATGGTCACATCTATTACCTGATAACACAAATTGTAACAGTTATGTTCTCATATAAAGGGCATTGTTAAGAAAACATAGGTATCCAATGCGTGTCAGTATTCCTCAGTGGTCGTCTAAAACACCTATCAGGCAACTTTAATTGAAGTTGATTAAGATTTCCTTACGAGTCAATAGATATATAATACATGTATATGTATCATTATAGGTATCTATAGAATAAAAAAAATAATGCCGATTTTTTCGTGTTTAGAGACCACACGGAATTAATTTTCAAAAATCCTTTCATACTGCTTATTTATGTTATGTACGGTGTTCATGTACGTTGATAGGAATATCCAAAATTTTAGACTATTGCTAACTTTCTTTGTGTTATTTGTCAGTGTTAATTTTATTAAAATTTCGAATTAACTTGTAAAAATATGATATATTTACATAGCCAATAGAGGCTTGCCTCAATAGGCGATGACATTCGATCGCGGAATCAAGTTACCGTTTATTATGGAGAGAGAAATAAAAGTTTTTGAATATCCAACGCAGATGTTTTGTCCACTTTTTGTTCGCTTTATTGAAGTGATCGGGAGTGCCGTTATGTGAATTTTTTCGCTTTTTTTACGCGATGCATCAATTTGTTGACAGATGCTTCTGCTTTGAGTATGCAAACAATAAAACCGTATGGAAATATTTTTTTATAAAAATCGTGCAGACGTTCAAATTACTTCATTTCCATAGTTATATATGACAATATGCGATTGTCGTCGTCAATCAAATTCATACAATAAATATTAAAATATTCATAAACTTATAACTTATTGACGTCGATTAATAGAGAATGAACTGATGAAGGAATTGAATATCATAAACCGATGTATTTAATAAATTGAAGTTGACATTAAGTTCTCTTGAAGAACATAATTATATGAACGTTATGAAAATTATTCCACCCATCTATTATTTAGGTCCATTGCTCGACATAGGCTTGCCCTAATGGGCGACAATTGAAGGCATATGTCGACATGCTCGGAGGATTCCGGTTATGTTCCAGCGCAGCGCTGAGGATGGCCACCGCGAGGGTTTTTGTGAAGTCAAAATTCCACATAACCCGGCGTTGGTCCTACGGCGTCGGGTACCTTTTGAAAGTTTTCTCCCTCAAAAACTAAAAAAAAGGCATATGTCGACATATGAGGTCACTATCTTAACCAAGACGTCGCGTTTGTCAGCTATCCGGCAGTGACCACTTACCTTCCAGAGGACTGTATACCCGTTCGCTGCAATGTTGTTTAGGGTACAACCCATTATTGTTCCACTACTGGGCACGGGTCTTTCCTTAGAATGAGAGGAGTTTACAGCATCGCAATATTAAAAGTTGTCATCACCAGCTCTTACCTTCCACAAATCTATATTGGAGGAGATCATGTGGACGTATTTTTATAAGATTGAAGTAACACACGAGCTATTAAGGAAACTAAGTATATCTATAAGTCACTTCATATAGAACATATTTGCAATTTCTATTCTAAGTCATTCAGAGGACTCAAATGGTCGCCACACATTAAAGTGATGAAACTGCGTTAGTACTCTAGTATGAATCTATAGAACTATTATTGATATTCTAGCATCGGATGTTCAATTGTTTTAAGCCACCCAAACGCCTCCAAAGCTTGAAAGCAAAGAAAACAATCTAATAAAAATACATAATCTAATAAGACAATGCTTACGCAACTATTTGCTAAAACACCCATCTAACCGTTGACCCCGCAGCATGAGTCACGGTTGTATCAAAATTTAATGGATGCGTTGCAAAACCTGCGTGGGCGGGCGGCGCTCGTCCTTATTTCATTGTATTGATTCTGCTTCGATTTGATTTCTTAATTATTTCCGTCTATACAGTATAATAACATCCAATTACTCTTGCTGTGAAATATTATGGTTAAGTATTTTAGTTCAATAAGAGAACCTAGTGGGCAACTTACCTATTCAAGAAAACTAATGAACTCAAAGGTTGATCTTTATTAAAACACTTACACGTGATATTTAATGAACTGTAAAATAAATTGGTAGTTTTTTTTTAACAATACCTATACTTTATGCGTGGAATATTTCGTTTTATATTTTCTATAAAAATCTTTAATAAAAATGTCACAGTAAATTAATATCAATAAAAACAAATAAAAATGTCTGTAAAATTAGATAATCCTCAAAGACCTCCATCACTATAAATTCCATGTAAAAACTTATTAGTCTGTTAGAGTAGCTAAGATTTTATATTGGAATCTCCTCTCAAGTTATTTAAAATCTAACTAGAATAGGCGTAATACTAATTCTAATATAAAAAAAACGTTCGTAGTTTTTTGTCTTATTTTCGTTACTGTAAAAGTACGTATGAAGTAAAGTTGTACCAAATAATAAATTAAGTAAAATCAATTTTGCTTAATTGAAAATAATAAACAATATCTCGTTCCAAACTACTCATACATCCCGCCCCCGCATACCGACTAACTAATTTTTCCCATTCACAAATCATCAACTGAATCTTTGAACGCCTCGACTTTCGTATCTCATGCAAATTCGACCGACTGGCAATGAGCTCGTTTATATGTTACGACCAATTTATAATTACAATCGTGTACATCGCATCGTAAGGAATAAAGCCCTTATTATAAGTACGTTAGAAGTTAAGTTTTGATTTCATGAAGTTTTAAAAGTAGATTGTATCTTTGCCAAAATATGTATATTATGATGCAAATGTGAGGTGAGACGGACGGACGGACTTAGAACAATAAGAGGCGTGGGCCGGATTAACTCATTAAAGTTAACATCGCCTGGACGCCTTGACCGATATCCATTTTGAGTGGCTGGAACCACAAAGGTTGTGAGAACATGTACTTGGAATCCTGTTGGAATTTTAAACGGTTGGGCCTATGCTATTATAGATTCAAATTGCCAATGAATTCAGTTACTTGTCTGTCTATTATACCCATTCTTGTAATAAAGCATTGTTGCCGATATACCTACCTTAATCAAAAGATTGCCTACATGTTCAAGTATCAGATAATACTAGACCATATGAATATCCTATACAGAAAGTTTTAAATTATCTAATTTATAAAATTTTGGGGGTTAAGAAACTGGAACTACAGATTTAACATTATCTTATGTTGATATTATATATTTTTATTAGAAGGCCCTTATACCGAATTATTTTTGTGTGTTTATTTGTTATAAAATCAATTTTACTAATTTTTAACTATTTTCACATAGGTATAAAAATTGTCCTTTTGTTCGAGATCCCAAGTTGGCAAATCTATATTAACTACGACTTACTACTATACTATATTAATATGTGTGGTTTGTAGATTTTTTACTGGCTCTTTTTGATAAAGTTGTTGTACATTGTTGTACATAAAATTGTTGTACAGTATATTGAAGTTAAATAAAATCGGTAAATTTGAGATTCGATCCTTGCCGCTTCGATTTTTTAAAGTTTTATGAGTATTAGAAAGTAATTATTATTTTTTTAAACAGTGAACGAAAACATTGGAGGGAAATTGAAACGGCTCTTTTTAAAAAGGATGTGTGATGACTTTCAAAATACTGGTGAACTATGGCTTAAAGCCTTAATCTGAGAGGAGACCTGTGCATAGCAGACTTCGGTGGATTAACAAGAACATGTTCTGTTAAATAATTGACGAGGAGAAATCTACATATTAATAAGTAAATCAAAAACTTGTAAACCGTTTTAAGATACTTGCCGCAGACGGAAGAGTATGAAATTAAGCACGGTTATAGTTGATGTAGAGAAGGATTACGCAATGCCAATTGTTTTTTTTTTTCAAATAATGCGGAAAACATACATAAAGTCAACTAAAAACACATTACACACACTACCCAGCATTTGACACAAATACATACATATTAAACGAAATAAAACATTCATCTTACTATGAAAACACATAACATCAAAAATGTCAGATGTATTTGTCAAAATACCCGCTATTGCTATTAAACCTTTTTTTACCTTTAACAAATATGTTTAAAACAACTTGAAAATTATTACAATTTATTTGAATTTGAGAAATATACGTGATATTTTGGACGATTTGAAGTTTAGTTTTTAATTTAAATTATGGTCGAATTTCGACCGTTGCAACGGGTGACTAGTTATGGTAATTATAGGTACCTAAGTTATCTACTTGTAGCTTATATTTCAAAGATCTATGTGCTAGAACGAAAATGCAGAACCCATATTAGATCGTTTATATATTTGTACACGTGTCCGTCCTTCGATTACAGACAGTTTGTTTCCAATGTACTTTATCGAGTTTCATATATAAAAAAAATAAACGGTTTGTTGAACTCATTATGTCAAACATATGTTTTATTAGTGCAATGTACACATTATCTATTATAACTATATATACAGATTATACCTAACTTAAAATTTTAGCTAGGATACATGGACACATAATGGACATCTAATGTAAGTACTAATATAGGTTATGACACGGTTTCAGGTTGCCGTCACACTGGAGCGATGCGCGCCCCGACGGGACATCCTGATCACACCGCGTGTCCGCGTCCACGCTACACTCGCGAGCAACAAAAATATACCCTCTGAAATAACATATAAAAAATTCACCTATATATAATATATGTATACATTTTTAACATGGTTCCACGTGAGCCAAGTGTAGATACACAAAAAATCATAAGGCAAGGCACAATAAATGTTATTTCACATTGAGGTTTCCTTATAGATCTGACCAGAAAGTCTTTGTTCATATGTTCATCAAGTCATTCTTCAAACGATGCCATACATATAGTTTTGAAGAATTTTGTTCCACATCGATGTTGTTTAATGAACTAATATAGGTTATGACACGGTTTCAGGTTGCCGTCACACAGGCATGATGCGCGCCCTGACGGGACATCCTGATCATGCCGAGTGTCCGCGTCCCCGCTACTCTCCTACAATTATAACCAACGCAACAAAAATATAACCTCTGAAGTAAAAAAAAATATAACACACCTATATAATTATACTCGTATATATGTAGGTATATGGTCGTTTCTTTAACGAGCTTTCTTATAAGCAAGTATAGAAGTACAAAACACACAAGGAAAACTAATGGACATAATTTCACACTAAGGTTTCCTTGACCTGAACTGAAAGTTATTTTATGGCATATTTTTGTGCAACAACGATTTTGGGTATTATGAAAGTTAGCAAAAACTGCTGTTATATACAGAAGCAATTTGCTTAAATCACTAACAAAGAAAAAAAAATGATTTATAGGAATTCAACACTTCATCAATATATTAAAATAATAATGTTACAATTACATAATATTTATTTCAAACAAATAGTATGACTTTATTGTGTTTCACTAAATAGTTTCTTCAATAATAATATAGACTTGCCTTATCGGCCAGCCTTGGATCACAAAAGTTCAGAGCTAAAAAATCGAATTTAAATAGTAAGAAAGAGTACAGATAAGGCATATCACTCCCTACCGGTACACCTCATTAAGTTCAGAGATCGTTTGTACCCTAAATTGGTTATTTTACATTACACATAATTTTACCCAGAGGTACTTTCTTATTTTACTTTTGAGTGGGTGATATCATCAATTCGAATTTTCAGATCATACTATTGTGCCCCATCTACACTTGATTCTACACAGAGTTCACTTATATTTTTACCAAACAAACAATGACCACAAACGAACATATATATCGTTTCTACGATCACACGATTAGATAACATTCCGACATTATACTTTTCCCGTCCACAAGTGTACAGTGTAATGGTGCGACCATCGGCGCAATTACCCTATTGGCAACAATTGTTGTGCGACGCTGTCCGTCGGTCTGCATATCAATTTTATTACTCCTCGTATCTAATAGCCATGAATGCAGTTGTCTATTCTGTTGACTATCTGAATGATGTACTTAGATTTTCTGTTTTAGGTGTGTTTCGGTAGTTGTGTGTATCCATGGCACCCATGACATGGAAGAATAATGTTGTTTCTAAATAACAAAGAGTGAAATAACGTGAAAATTTTGAAAGTGGTAGAACCAGTGTAGTTCGACCGGGGAGCATTCCTTGCGTTTCGAAGGGTGTGGTTGCCGGCACATTTTTATATGAGGCGACCAGCATAGTCCTCGGGAGTAGCAACGCATCTGTGATTGACTTCAGATAGGACCCATGTTCTGTATGAAGTTGATTAAAAATCTCCATGGGCGCCAGTGGCCACTTACCATCAAGTGGACTGCATGCTCGTTTGCTCCTTCAGTCAGACAAAAAAAAAATAGAAATTGTAATTAACTATAAGAGCGATGAGAAAGGGCTCTTCAAAAAGAGTGCCAAAGAGCTCTTAAATCCGGTGATACTTAGGCGACTTCTCTGGTGTTGCTAATCTAAGCGACGGTGCCTACTTTTCATCAGGTCGATCTGCCTTATCCTTCAAACAAATCATTAATTTTCTAAAAATTCTAATCATCTACCTAATATAATTACCACCTCTGTGAGCGCTGGGGCTGCAGCCGACCATGCTCAGATTTTGAAGCGCCGCAAATATAGTAATTTATTAGACAATTATTTGTTTGCGGCGCTTGCAATAGAGACCATGGGTCCATGGTCATCTGACATGAAAAAAATCATGTCAGATATGTCTACCAGACTTGTTATAGCTTCTGGGGACCAAAAGGCTGGCGGCTACTTTGCACAAAGATTAAGTCTAGCTGTACAGCAAGGTAATGCCGCCAGTGTTTTGGGAACCATGCCTCACACGGCAATTTTAGATGGCTTATTTTATTTATAATAATAAGTTCTTTTCTGTTATTTATTTATAAATTTAGTTTTTATATCATCTACCTAAATAACTCTAAGCGTTAATCAGTAAATACTAAAACATATGGGTAATATAGCTAAACAATAAAAAAATACGCTTTAGTAAAATACGGTCAGCAAAAACTACTACTTATTAGTACAAGGTCTTAACAAACTACCCGCCAAATTACATTAAGAGGGACGTGCATAAAACGCGGTCTGTTGGCTTATGGACCGCATTTGTATCGCTCCAGCGAACCCCATGTCCATAGATCAAGTCCGATACTTATTAGCAATAGATCAAACGCAATACCTATTGATTGGATAGGATGAATGTCTTAAATAGAACCGCTCGTTATATGCCTAATAACGGGAATGGCGCTAATTCTATATACTAGTCGCCCATCGCAACGGTCGAAATTCGACCGCAATTCAACTCAAAAACTAAATTTTCGACTAGGTATGCATTTCATAGTAAGACATTGAATGTTCTATTTCGTTTATTATGTATGTGTTTGTGACAAATGCAAGGTAGTGTGTGTAATGTGATTTTAGTTGATTTTATCTATGTTTTAAGCATTATTTGAAAACAATATTAACATCCTGCACTCCTTCTCTACGTCCACTATAACCGTGCAAAGTTTCATAATAATCCGTACACGGCATATTACATAAAAATGCTTCACAAGTTTTTACACGTAATATAGTTGAGAAAGACTGATAATTATAGATTTTTGACTTTTAGGCGGAACGAAGTTCGTCGTGCCAACTAGTCGTAAATAAAATAAATTTATTTTATTATTTGTGCTCGGATCTAAATTTTGTTTTGTTTTTATAATAATAATAATTAGTAAATTAGTATTATTAGTAAATTAGTAAAAGACGAGCAGGATATTTTTTTTATACGTATGGTGTATTATTTATTACTCTATATTTAAAGTTTGCGGATACAAACATCATGAAATTGAATTTCTATGTATAAAGATAATACACAATACAAGAATAATCTTTGTTTTGCGTATCAATATTACTGACACTTAAAGAGGATCTGAAAATAACCGACGAATTTCCGACTAGAGTCCGATAAGTGATGTACGGGTTATCTATATCACCAATTGATTGTGACGGATTGCCGGACAGACTTATTGCTGGATCAACGGATGTCACGCTTGATGGGAATTGTTCATTTTGTTTTTAAGTATTTTGTTTGGCGATGTTTTGTTTTTTATCTGACTGAAGTAGCAACGAGCATGCAGTCCACCTGGTGGTAAGTGGTCACTGCCGTCCACGGACATCTGTAATCAACTACATACAGAACATGGGTTCCATCTGAAGTCTATCACAGATCCGTTGCTACTCCCGAGGACTATGATGATCGCCTCATGTGGAACTGTTCTATTAAAACGCAAGAAATGCTACACGTTGGAAATAGGGGTGGCGGTGGTACTTCCCCGGTCGAACTACACTGGTTCTACCACCTTGTAGATACTACAGTTATAGTATTTATATGTAATTTTGTCTCTTGTTCTATTGACGGCCCGCTGATAGAGCGATTTGATTTGTAAAGAGATTCTCGGTTCGATGTTAGCAAATAAATTAACTGGATAATGAATCTGTTATACATACGTAATAAATGTAGATTTTAGAATAATATAATTAAGTAAAATAACATCATACTCATTCCTAACAATTATGACGTAGAAATGCTGGTACGAAACCATGACAGTCGGAATCATTTATCCATTTCATTGAAGCAAGAATGCAGTCCACCTGATGTGGTTTTGAAGTGGTCACTGCCGCCCATGGACATCGCAAACAATTTCATGTAGAAAATGGGTTCTAATTGAAGTCCATCACAGACGCGTTGTTACTCCCGAGGACTATGATGGTCGCTTCATGGGTGCAACCCATTATTTTCCCACTGCTGAGCACGGGTTTTCTCTCAGAATAAGAGAGTTTTAGGTCATAGTCCACCTCGCTGGCCAAGTGCGAATTTATGGAAATCACATACCTCAGAGAACTTATTTTTTAAAAAACTTTTGGGTGTGTAGGTTTTGTCACGATGTTTTCCTCCACCGAAAAGCAGTGATAATTAATTTCTAGTACGCATATAATTTTAGAAAAATAAGTGGTGCATGCCTGGGTTTGAACCTCGAACTTCCCGACGGAGAGGGCAAGTTTTAGCCATTAGGCTATTACTGCCCTATCGCTTCATATATAAATGTAACCTATAAAAATCCTATAAAAAAAGGAATTCTGATTGTAGTGTATCTACAATCCAATCATGGAGAGCTTCACCATATTGAATCTAGCATTTGAATTGTTTCTATTGTAATATAATATCGTATCGAAAGGTCTTTAAGCGAACGACGTCATTAATAATTTTGAATGTTATTATTATTATTATTATTATCACTTTTTTGAATATAATTGCATTGTTCTATGATCGGTGTATAATTTTAATACTAACAGCTAATAAGTAATTACTAACAATATTATTATTATAATATGGATCTTGTCTGAGTTAATGGATAACTAAAATGTATACTAATATTATAAAGCTGAAGAGTTTGTTTGTTTGTTTGTTTGAACGCGCTAATCTCAGGAACTACTGGTTCGAATTGAAAAGTTCTTTTTATGCTGAAAAGACCATTTATCGAGGAAGGCTTTAGGCCTAATATATATATCTATATATATATATATATATATATATATATATTTACAAACGCGAGTGAAACCGGGACAACTGCTAGTAAAAAAATAAAATAAATGTTAATATGAGTAGTTTAACTTCATCTAAAAATATTTCTGCTATTCCGAGTGTTAAGCTTACAATTTGAATACAAGAAATTACCATACAAGACCCAAAGCTCAACTCAGCTGCATCTTTAACAAACGAGTTACTTGCTAGATTCTGCTAAATCTTACCTTTCCTTAAAACAAGGGCACAGATCAGAGAAATTATAAAAGGGCCAACTTTATAAATGTATCTATTAGATATTGATGAAGTTTTCACACTTATTTTTTTGTGATTAAGTAGAATGTCCAAGGAATACGAAAGTACACAGGTATGAGAAACCGAGATGAACTTATGCATTTCAGGTAGATTTCTGTTACTGCCAAGATTGATTTTAAACTCAGTCGTGGTGACCATAATCTCAGTATATTTTATACCGGCTTATACTTATAAGAAAAATATGTAAGTAACATAATTTTGTGACTTTATCTAAAATTAACTGCAAATAGATTAATTCAATGTATGTTATTAATTTTAGATCAAAAATAACTTATAGATTATTTCACACTGCTGTTACATATTTTTTTTGTCTATTGTTTTATCGAAACGATATTAAATCTTTCATTTTGTTTTGAAAATCCATTTCAGCGTGTTGAAATATGTTAGATATGGACTACGTGTATAATTAAGTTTGCTTCTAAAATTTTCATTGTATTTTTAAAGTATGTCAACATATATTGTATATTTTCTGACGTAAGGTAAGAAAAACGGCGCAGGCAGCAAACGTTTAATTAATAGGACCTTCTGGTATCTATATTCTGTGATGTAGTGAACATCTCTAATGAAAACGTACGACTCTTTGATAACCCGTTAAGGTGCTACGGAACCCGCTGCAAATTGGCCTGAAGACCACTAATTTACAAGCATTGTCCGTTTTGTCGTATTTGTGGTTTTGTTAAACTAAGTGTTGATGTTGTTAAATTGTTTATGGTTGATAGAACAAAGTTACAGTAATAGAAGCAATTTTTTTGTTAAGTACTTTTAGCTAATATAATGACGTATCTAATAATCTTAATATTGAATTATTAGTTACTTATTTCTTGAACTATCATATACCTGCAAATCTGTGTAACCAATACTTTAATGAATGTTTTCATTTAAATTATAAATGTAGCCCTTCTATAAATTTGAGTATTAACGGACTCATTTATGATGACAAATTATGTCAGTCAGGGTCCAAGAAATATTCATCATAAATTGACGTATAATTAAATTAGAACAAAACATTTATTTTTCCATTTATCTCCTCATTAGAAGAAAAATAAAAATGATGTTACTAGATAAATGCTCAATTAATTTAGAAGAAAGTTATGAAATTTTTAGATACATAGGTGCCTGCGGAGATTTTTCCCGAGAAATTCCCATGCTTGTAAAGCCTTAGTACAGCTAAATTGAGACGTTTACGCATATTGACAGTAAAATGGGGAATCGAACTGCGGGCGACGACGCCATAGTGAAATTTGTCCCGTTACGGAAGTGTAACAGACGGGCAACATAAACGCTTGTTAAAAAATATGTAATTAAATTTAACTTAAATATAAGTACATTTTAATTTTAATTTAAATATATCTAAGTAATTACTTTTTCATCAAATTTTTTACATTACATTTAGGAAATAAGATAAGCGTTGAGTAAAAAGATATTCCTCCATTTGTCGAGATTTGTTAAAAACAATAGCTCCACTTACCACTAGCTTTAGTGGAAAATGGATGTGATGATATTATTTTTAAAATTATGTTTATATCGATTTTTCTGCACTTCCCAAAGGTTGGCTGGTAGAGAATGCTTTTTAGCATTAAGCCCGCCTATTGTACTACAATTTTTATTAGTGCAATAAAGTGTAAATAAATAAATATAAACATAATTTTAAATATAATATCATCATAGTTTATATGTATGCAGTCCACCTGATGGTAAGTGATTGTTGCCACTATTGACAAGCTGTAAGGAGCTTCATTCTGATCATTAGTACTGTCTGAAGTGAATCATAGATACCTTACTATTCTCGAGGATTAAGATAATCGATACCTATCAAAATAAACCGGCAACTACTCCTAAAAACTAAAACACAAGAGCGTCTTCAAGCTAGTAATAGTTGTGGCTGTGGTAACTTCTCGGTCGAACCATATACATACGTTCTACCACCTTGAATACAGAATATATTAATAAAGTTATGTACAAACGAATTAAACAGACTATATTAGTATAATATACAATAACTACTGCCAACGAAGTATGTTGTATATTTTAAAGGATTATTTATGTTCATTTAAATGCAATTGTAATAAAAATCCAGTTCCATAAAAAAATCATGCTCCTGTTAATGCCATTATAAAAATATTGTCATAAGAAAAAAACGGTTGTTTGGAATAAATACCGGCGTTTAAAAATCGCTCGTCTACACAATCACACACGCAGGTCACATCGAGGGCCCACTCCGCGCGTCGCTGATTTATTGCAAATGGCGCGAAAGCGAAAACGCTCGTAAAATGCTGTTTATAGACCGCTGTTTGGTCAGGCACAATTACATCCTGTATGAAGAGCCTTTACGCAAATCACGCGTTTATTACGCACCTATGTCTGTGGCATAATGTTTGTTTTTGTTTATATAGGTTATGATGTATTTTTTATATGACATGATTCAGAGGTACATGATTGTTTTTGTTTAATCTTTTGTTCTCATATCAGTTACATATTTGTTTATTTTGATACCCTTTATGACCTTATGTAAGGCAGCAATGTCTACTTTATGAGTTATATTTTTTTTGCAATCAAGAATCCGCGAGTTCCAATGTTTATCAGGTGACCGTTTGAAATCAGATGTATAAAATCTCAAAAACTATACCATTTTCTTTGTGATCGATAGATGCAGAACAAGGCGATAGTCCATAAAACATAAAAAGGGGTGTAATACCTACTTATACTGCCGCAGCTTTGTATGCTTCGATCATGTTTACTGCAGTAATGCACAGCCTACATGTTAACATAAGTCTTTAACTAGGTGTGTTCAAACTCCAGGAAAATCACACCGGTAGTTTTTGCGTTAAAAAAAGTAAACGTTAAAACATACATCCTGACAAACTTACGCATTTTCACTATTAATAAAAATAAGTCTATTACCACGTTAACCTACTCATTATTTTACTCTGTCCATAAATAATATTACCATCTATTAAATACTCGTCTAAAATCAACTTCATTCCGTCGAAGATTTCCTAACCTTTCCATCATAAACAAGCTAGCTCGCTGCGCGTGAGAGAGTCGGACTGTCCGGCACGATCTCCACACACGGCGCTGCCTTCGCTTTGTGATGTCATTGCGGGGAATTTATCGCCCGAGTAAAGCGATGCCCGAGTATAGTCATTAGGATATCATATCTAGAGAGTGCATTCGTATTGGAGTCGATGAATTCAAGCTACATGTTTGTAATTTTATGCGATTTTTTTTTGTTTCAAAATAGTATGTTGAAAGTTCGAGTTGGTACTAAAAAAACATGCAATTTACCTCATAATAAGTGATTAGTGCAGTGGCAATTCCAAATGTAAATAGAATTATTAAAGTATTATTTATTAGGTTATTCTCGCTGCTTCGCCAGCTGCGGTCGGGTTTGCCACGGTAATGACTACCATATATTTTAATCAAGATCATAATCTAGTTGTTTGCCAAATTTCATTCTAATCCAAATGATAGTTTTTGCTGAAAGAGTAACAAACATACATACATTCTCACAAATTTTCCATTTATAATGTTATTACAATCAAGATTAATGCCGCGTTAATCCACTCATTTTTTCATTCTGCTTATAAATTATATTATAATCTATTAAATAGTCGTCTAAAATCAACTTCATCTCGTCGAAGATTTCCTAACCTTTCCATCATAAACAAGCTAGCTCGCTGCGCGTGAGAGAGTTGGACTGTCCGGCACGATCTCCACACACGGCGCTGCCTTCGCTTTGTGATGTCATTGCGGGGAATTTATCGCCCGAGTAAAGCGATGCCCGAGTATAGTCATTAGGATATCATATCTAGAGAGTGCTTTCGTATTTGGGTTGGTAAGTTCAAGCGAAATGGTTGTAATTTATAGATTTCTTTTGTTTAAAAAATAACTTGTTGAAAAATTCAAGTATTAATCGCCCATGCACTCCACATCATAATAGGTGATTAGTGCCTCCCCAATCCCAAATTGAATTGAAGTTAATTGTTCAAATATTGTGTAACTTGCAGGAAAGTAACAAACTCACACACCTTGTAAACTTTCACATTTATAATATATGTATATATATTATGTAGGTGATATTGTTCTATTGATATTCAAAATTATTTTCATTGACTTTGCTTTAGCCAACAATAGAAGGGACGGCGATGCCCCATTGAAATCAAACCTTGAAATAACTATTCACAAATGTATAAATGATTCAATATCCTCGCCAAATTATACATGTTTTCTTCTGTCAGTGCTAAGAAATTGCCTGTTTCACACCAGACATTATTCTAAACTTTTAGTATACAAACAAACTTTAAACTGCTAATCCATCGTGGGAGCGGGTCGCGGTATGACTTAGGTGGCCATATATTTTTCTCATAAAAATAGGACGCTTGCAAAGTATTGTAAAATATATATATATTGTACAGATGATAATACACTATAATATATTGTTTATAATACGTTTATGATAAAAAATACACTATCAAAAAACCGAGAAATATAAAATAACTATAACATCCATAGTTATTTTATATTTCTCGGTTTTTTCATAGTGTATTTTTTATCATAAACGTATTATAAATAATATATTTTAGTGTATTACAAGAAATCAATTAAAAAACATTGAATTTAATTTTAAAAACAGAAATACAGCTGGAAATGTTTTCCTTCGATGGGAACAGGGGGAACTGTCTGCTTAGCTGAATGGCACCACGTAAGAGAAGCATCTATGCGTTCAACCAAAGATATACCCTACATGTGCAATAAAGCCATTGATTAGATTTTATTGAGTAAAAATCTCATATAACTTGGCCTTCCCCATAAATGTCGGGTTTCTTTTTACACACTTCCCCCTGAACCAAAAAAGGGGGAAGGCAAAGGAAAAGCGGTATTGTCCCAGCCAAACAAAGACGTATGGTCACGGTAGGTATGACGGACGTCACGACCGTTACACACGAGCGTGTACTCGCCTAGCCTACATAGACGTGCAGTAATTACGTGGAACCTAGTGTGAGACGACACGGTTTTGATGATGAGCCACTTAGGAACTCTACGGACAATTACTGATGGTTCATCTGACAGCTACATAGTGTCAATACACGAATCTGACACGGGAAACACTTAAACGAATGTATAAAAAACAAATGGTCTTAAAGTTGAAATGCCTAAACCATATTTCCACATTGTTCTTAAAACGAGATGGCGTGTGTAATTAATGTTTGTGTATAAAATTCTAGATATATAGAACAGTGATAGCCTAATGATTGAAACTTGCCCTCTCGATCGGGAGGACCGAAGTTCAAACCTATGATTTTTCTAAATTATGTGCTAGTTAGAAATTAATTATCACTGCTTTTCGGTGAAGGAAAACATCGCGGGGAAACCTAGAGTACACCCGAGAGTTCTTTAAAAAAAGTTCCCGAAGGTGTGTAAAGTCCACCAATTCGCACTTGGCCAGCGCGGTGGGCTATGGCCTAAAAAACTCTCTCATTCTTAGAGAAGACCCGTGCCCAGCAGTGGGACAATAGTGGGTTTGCACCAAAGTATATATTCTGGTAAAATATACTACTTAGATACTTAATATCTACTGAAACGCAAATAAACTACTAATTATAAATCTTGTGAGCCAACTATTTCTTAGTTAAACAATATTAAAACTTTCAATTAGTGTTTATCATCCAATTATACATGTTAATACATGTCAGAAATTATTGAGACAATTTCTAGAAAACTATAACTTAAAGGCAGAGATGAAAAATTTTCATCCCAATAACGCCTTTAACTCTATATACAAAATAAAACTTTGAAAGGATATGATACTACTCATTTCATTATGTCCTTGATTGTAGTAAATTTTGCTATTAAAGGCGTTAAAACGCTTTTTGTATGTACCTGTCGACAATAATACCAAAACCATGGTTTAATCGCCACTAACGTTTAAGCAATTTGTATGTAATTGAAGTCATTAGATTGTCAACGAAATGAATGGACACAAAAAGAAGATTATGCCTGCAAATATGGAACAAGAAACGTAAGTATAGGTAACACTTTATTATAATCCTGTCGCAGTCGTGTGTGGGCTTAGTGTCCAATTCGGTCACCAATTACATACACGTATTTCTATAATATTACATATATGAAAAGCTGATAAATTTCGTTTTTTTTGTGTGTTACATTGGCCATTTACCGTGTGTTTAAATATTTGTACGGTCTAGATTGACTGCTTTAAATATCACTTAATAAATTGATTAATGTAGCAGAATTGGAAAAAGAAATGGATTCATAAAACCCGAAACATACAAAATTTAAATACCGACGGCGCTTTTTACTGGACAATTTTACAAAAATATGATATTCTATTACTTTTTATATTTAACGTAGGAACGTTAAAATTAAATATAAAAAGTGTTAGAATATCATATTTTTGTACTTAATATTTCAGTACTTTCACCCTACACATAATTTTAATCTCAATTATGAAGGAATTTTTCACATCTTTTCAAAATAAAACTTTAACATTTCAACTCCTAGCAAAATTAATGAACTTTGACCTCTAGATTTTGCATATCGCAAAACCTTGCTCCAAATCCGCGTCTCACAGCTGGTTCGCGGGGCGTCTCGGGTTAACGAGTTGCGCAAGAGGTCCGTCCCATCGATCACGAGCAGCATTGTGGACCCTCCCCGGCCCATTGACAAATACCGGGGACACGATAGGACTAGCGGTCTAGCGGATGGTGTTATGCCATTGATGTCAATTTTATATTATAAGTAATCATTTTTATTTGGGAATGAAAAATATTACTTTGACTTTAGCAAATAGAGATTTTATTAGACAAACAATAAAAAAAATATATGTTATGTACTTTTACTTTGTATTGAAGTTCTTGTTGTTATCATATATTTTACGAGCTTAATATGGATTTCAGTAGCCTATGTTTTTATATATTCAATCATACGATATTTATCTCAAGAAATTTCAAGAAAATAAAAACAAAAAATAAAACTTTAACATCACAACTCCAAGCAAATGCACTTTGACGTCTAGATTTTCCATATCGCAAAACCTTGCTCCAAATCCGCGTCTCGCAGCTGGTTCGCGGGGCGTCTCGGGTTAACGAGTTGCGCAAGAGGTCCGTCCCATCGATCACGAGCAGCATTGTGGACCCTCCCCGGCCCATTGACAAATACCGGGGACACGCTAGGACTAGCGGTCTAGCGGATGGTGTTATGCTATCAATATCAATTTTATCATGAAATGAATTGTTAGTGGATTATTTTGATTATAACTTATCTTAAGCAGAGACTTAAACAACAAACATACATACAATATGTCTTCCGGTATACACTTCGTAGGTATAGTAAGTACAAATTTAACGAATTATTTTTTCTTTCTATGCTTTCTTTCTCAGACAGAATTACCCTAATAAATCTGCAAGCTTGCTGCGTTAAGTTAGAGTAGACTCTACGTTGATTGGTCAGAAATGCAAGCTGATTAGACCAAAACCTGTATTTTTTATAACAAGGACATAACATAATAGCTCACTGATTTACTTACTTGAGAAATACAAATTCTTGTATTGATGTATTTTAACAAATATAAGTTACTGGTATATTCCACATTATCCATACATTGTACTTGTAAAGCAAGGTGAATAAAGTTCTGGACCATCCAACAACGCGGATTTATTAAATATTGATAAGTCTAAGCGGTTTTGGCTGAGCTATCATTTAGAAATTAAACCAACTAAAAGCTTCCGACAAGGCTTAACTGTTACCTAATGGCAACGCTTATCATGGCGTTCATAGCGCGCCAGCTATCACACATCTATAGATCGATCACGTTTGGTTTTCTTACCATACGGCTACGAAACACGTTTGGCGAATTCAGATTAATAACGCTACGATTGATAGGGAAATTTCGAGGCCTTGTAAGATCAGGCACATGGTACAGAGCGATTAAAGCTTTAATAGAATGTTTTGTGGCTCTCGAAATGATGGCAAATAAAGGATTTATACACCTGCGCACATAACTATAAGATAAATTTTATGGTAATACGCTAAAACAATTTTATAGTAATAAAAGAAACATATATACAACATATTTGAAAAAAGACAATGTTTCCTTACTCAAAACTATTTATATTTTTAATGTTAGCGTAATTTATGGCCACGTTTAATTAATTAATTTTGCGACTAGATACAAACCATAAAAATATAGCAATTTCAATTTTGCCCGACAATATTTTACCAGACACAAGTGGTTCATTCTCGTTTTCCAATTCATGGCCAAAGTAGATCACAATGTTCGAAAGTAAATTGATTGACAGCCCGACACAATACAATAAGCGGTAAACAATTAGGTACTTATTCTCGATTATTCCTATATTCAATGATCGCGCAACACTGAATATATTTAAAACGGCCCAAAGGTCGCAAACTCTTGACTTTGTTTTGATGCCATTGTTAGATAAAAAGTTTGCGCGATCGCTTGCGTCACCTGGCGCAAACGTCAAATTATTATGATATATTTCAGCGCATTACCGATACCGTATAATCCTGATCTCTCGCATCATATTTTGATTTATTAAAACACAGGCTGTGCTAAGTTTCATTTTACAATAAAGAAATCCAGAATTTCATTTGTAGATTACTTTTTTACGCGATTATACTTAGCACAAGACAACTTCTGCGATTAAAAAACAATTACAAGCATCTTAAATTACAAGAAAAATCGATGATGAACCAATAAATGGTTGGTAAAATATGATTTTATCACCCTTAAGTTTAAAGGTAATCGGAAATGTCTTAGAAATAACCAATAAAAAATATAACAAAATTTTCAAGAAAATGTGTGCATTGTTATAATATTACGGGTAATAGGATTTTTCGTTAATTCCTCTAACATGTCGTTTTAAGAAACATGTGTTCTTAATTATTTTGACTAATTTTTTGACTATTTTACAAGAATTTCATGCAAAAATTGTTACTATCTCTGCATCCTGCAGAGGTAGTAACAGAGTCTGCTTATGCCCCTGAGTTTATAGGCGTATTCCAACACGTTGTAAATTCTTTACTTTCTGATGCTTATTCTAGACATTTAAGGCTCCTTGAGAGTCCTCGACTCTTCTCTAGTACAATCGATGCAACAACCGATAGCCCGCATCTCCTACACTCAGGGCCATTTGCGACACAGCAAATGCCAAAATAAGGTTAAAGGTAATAATTGTTGTGTACAGCCTTTTGGCATTCCCTGTGTGATTTATGCAGGAATTTACAGATGATATGATATGATTGGAGGTGTTGATCAATGAACAATGGAAAAAATAATATTTGGCCGATGTGATCTGAACGGAATATTCTCAGTACAGAGCTTAATGGTTTATGGCTCTCGTGTCAAAGGTCCGGCGGTACATAACGACTGCTGCCACTTGTTGACTCTAATACCTATTAAATATACATAGAAACAGGTTTCCCGTGGAAACATATGGGTTTCCTTGAATACACTAAAATTATCATATAATAATTATATTAAATATTTTGTTCATATGTCAAAATGATAGACGAGTTTTGTTTTATATATATGTGACTCTTTTTTTTTTATAGTAATTTTAACGGTTGACTTGTCATGCTTACATTTATGTTAGCTAACTTTAATTTACAATTTAAAATTTGTTGACCTTACCGTACCTTTAATTTATTTTTAAATATTTAAAAAAATAATTAATTCTTGTGTATATTTCTTAATTTATTAAAAAAATAATTTATATAATTAGAAAACACGTTACCTGTGACTAAATATAACGGTAAAATTGTTAAATTATACATACACTCGGACATACGTAAAAAAGTAATTACCACGTCTACTTAAAAGCTTCGCTTATATGATTTCATTACGTAAAAATGTTCAAACATACCTATATTACGGTCGAAGGTACAAAGGGCCGCGGTATATGAACCGCGACAGTGGGTCAGTGAGCCAGGCCGTTCCTGTAGGAAAGGGCTAATGCCCTATGCGCAGGAGTCATACATTATAAATTCAGTATAGTTCTACTGGTTGTGTAAAACTTTTACTGGCTGTATTTTTAAAGAAGTGAAGTAAGAATATATGTGTCATAATAAGTAGACGCTGTAGCCCATGCACATTTGTAGACTCGGAAAAGGAAAAGGGCTTGCTCATAAGCCAAAGTTTTTAGCGAGAGACTTCCTTCGGTCTTATTCAACATATCCTTGTCTTTAACCCATTACTATCCCACTGCTGGGCTCGATATTTTCAATTGTTCTTGTTTAAATTAGTCTTACTTATATGTATTATACTGTTATGTAGGTGGCAGTTTATAGATGAATAGGTGTTTTTCAGTTTTAACGCCAAAAGTACTAATTAGATATAAATAAAATTTGGCACACAGATAATTTATGATTAGGTTTCACGCGTACAGTACGTGTCAATACGCTTAATCCTAATAATATACGCTTTACTTTATTTACCGCAAATATGACTCAAACAAACGTACTTGTTTCAGAAAACTATCAACAGTTGTGTTAAGCGCATTCTTATCTAAGGTGTTCCAACTTAATCTCAGGGATGCAGCGGTAGCAACTCAGAGAAGAATCGGGCATTCCCGCGCGTTGATTACAGATGTACATGGGCGGTAGGGCTACTTATCATCACATAGTTCGGTTTGCACGCTCGTTTTTGCCACGGACGTCCAAGTTGTGGAATGAGCTTCCTCCTGAGGTATTCCCTAAGCGCTATGATATGGGGTTCTTCAAAAAAGGTGCGAAATGTGCTCTCCTTCCAAGCTGCATTGGTGACTCCTCTAGTGTTGCGAATGTCCATAGGCGACGGTGACTACTTTCCATCCGGTAGCCCGTCTTATCGTTAGGTTAAAGGATAAAAAAAATGGAGTGACTGCTGGTGTGCTACATTCTTATCATATAAAAATGATTAAATGCTAGTACCGAATTAATATTTAAACCCTATTTTACTGTACTGTAAAACATACTATATAGAAAACCGTTCGAGTTTCAGTGGGTCACTGAGGCGGACCGCTTCCCGAGGGAAAGGGCGAATGTCCTAGCGTAAATGACTCACAAGCACGGTCCTGCGAAGTTTCTGTTATTTATTCCTTTAAAGCCACGTGGCAGAGCTCCCACCTCAAAGATTGGAAGTTCCCGATACGGTCCTCGGCCATTTAGGCGGTGTTAATATACAAAGTAATTTTCCCAAGGTGCACTGTATCTACTGGTCGATTAGAGAAAAAATTACAGGTTCGATCCTCGGTAATGTAAAGATTTTGTTTTTGTATGTGTCTACTATACAATTTTAATTTAATTAGTGTCTTTTTCAAAAGAGTAGTATTTAAGAAAGGATTTTGAGTCAGTTTTGGTATTGAGATAGAAATCTTAAGCATTACATGGAAAATACAGTGACTAGTATGACATTACTTCGGGAAATAATATAAAAAGTGCTCAAAAATGTTTATATTCAATTTTATTTTTAATTTCAAGTATATATATTGAGATGCTTTAATAAAAAAATCATATAGATTGTAAATACTTTACTTATATACCTTCGTTTCCTGGTTCAAAAAGTGTATTAATCTTTTATCCTCTATTAAATGAGTATGTTTAACACCATACCTGGCGGAAATGTCATCAACTAGCTCTAACCTATTTAAAAAATAATTTGTTGCGAACTCTATTTATCACTTCATAGAGTCTAGTACGAGTTCATAGGGTCTAGAATAGCTAAATAAATAAGTTCGCAAGCTCACCGGCCGGCAGTCCACGCGCTGTCCGCTCGTTCATTGAGCTCTTCCCATGACATTATCCATAGCCTTTCCACGTTTGACCTATAACCGGACACAATCCAAACAAATCTTAACTCTATACTCTCTCTAACAGAGGCAGAGTTCCATTACTCGTAACGGGCTCTTAAGATGTTGCTGTATTGGGTGTTAAAATGGCGCATCTGAGGCTCCGATGGCCCCAGAGATGGACCTCGCGTTTTATTTCCACCAAGGAAGACACGACTTTAGTACGATGCATGGGGAAATATGGCCCCAAGTCCGCTCAACCGTATTTCACTGGGGTCGCTTGGGGTCACCCGCGCGGACATTATTAAACTGTTACTCTTCTAGAATCGTGAGACGTGACTTATGCAGATGTTTAAGTAGTGGTTTGACTGATAGTTTCACGTGTGCAGTGGTCGTTTCTCATGTGAATCTGCCTTGCACGATTCGCGATGTTCGCAAAATTAGTTGGAAAGTTTCCTTCTAACCTTATTCGGTGGGGCCCAAATTGGCCTTTGTAATCCCAGCGTGTTGAGAAATCACGTAGAAATGCAATACGTGGTCCACAGTATATCTTTTTAATTTATGATGATTTATTTATGTTACATGCAATTAGCATGTATAATATCACATTCTTGCAGATTTTGGATACAATGTTTGTATTACCTACTATCTATTTGTTTTTACTATTCATTGTGGAACGTAACTCTGCTATGCGAAGGAGACTGGGGCATACTTGGAGCATACCTGGAGCATACTGGAGCACCACGCAACTCCAGTACAGATTAGTACATACTAATTAAATACAGTGCAGTGATAGCCTAATGGTTGAAACTTGCCCTTTCGATCGGGAGGTCTGAGGTTCAAACCACTGATTTTTCTAAAATTATGTGCGTATTAGAAATTAATTATCACTGCTTTTCGGTGAAGGAAAAAAACGGGAGAATACTTAAACAGCCGAGAGTTCAACAAAACTTAAATATAACGAAATGAAATGCTTTTATTGACTTTCGACTTTCTAACAGAACTAAAATAATTAAAAATCGTCATATAATTGAAATAACCAATCTCTTCTCTTATTTCCTCAGTTTCCTAAAAAAAAAAACACATCTTGTTAAGACGGATATCATCGACTACAATAGCTTTACCAAAACGGGGACAAGTCTCACGACAAATTTATCTAACAAGCGCCTAGAAAGATCGCTCTTTTCCTGAAGATCACAAAAACGTTCGAAGCCGCTCACCAGGTACTAGGAATGCAATTAATACACTTTTTGCATTCCAATCAGGAAGCTAAGTGTAACTGTAAGAGGCGAAATGTGGGAAAATTGGCGGGAACAATGGAGAGATGGTGGTTTTTTCGGTTGGAAGAGCGACGTCGAACGTAATTGCGCACAACTCATATGCCATATGAGACGGCCGGGTCACACCACTCACGGTTATGTTCGTTTAATTGACTATTCCTAGCTAATAGTTAAAAGATAGTTACAATTTAATAAAATGTAAGGTAACTTTACAAGCATTACACGATATAAACAATTTAATTAATTTTAACCAACGGAGTTAGATCTTTATTTAAACATACATATAGGGTTTCATCGTGTACCACCTCCATACCTATTTTGGAGTGAAGCAGTTCTTGCGTTTCAGTAGAAGAGTGTGGTTGCCTACTCAATTTTATATGTGGTTACCGTCTTAGTCTTTGCAATAACAACACATCTGTTATTGACTTTAAATAAAGCCCCTGATTTATATGACGTTGCTTCTACAACATTTACCATCAGGTGGACTGCATTCTATTATGCTACTTCAGTTGCATAAAAAACGTATTTTGGTGTGAATTTATTGATTTGCGTACGAATAACGAGTACAATTTAATGCAATAAAATGTAATAACATTACACAAATGAGCCGTTAATGTAACGTCCAAAGAAAAAAAAATGATTTTATTTATTAACTTGTAAAATTTAAATATATGTATTTTTTGCTTACATAATACACACTATCAACATCAAAACCCCTTAATCAAAACTAAAAGCAACATAACCAACGTTTAACCGTGCCAACGGGCGCCCTCATAAGTTTTTCACGAGGAAAAGCGTACACAATACACCGGTGCTGAACAAGAAGCTGAGAAAATCAACTCATTACCATGGACTGGACAGTTATTGTCTGTTGATCACACCATTATGCAGTCTTCCTCATTCCACGCGTTAATTGTCATGGATTCACGTCAATTGGCCGGCTTTGTTTGTCCTTCCTATGCATTATAACGGTCATTGATTAATGAGTTGATTTTTTATACACATATCTTTAAGAATTACAACTGGCAACGAAATGACTTACGCATGTAAATCTGTGATTTAAATAAAATTTATACATGTCTATGTAAATATAAATAACTAAAATTGTTTATTAAAATGTTTGATTTAGTTAAACGTCAACTATTTTGAATAATTGACTATTTTAGACTATTTTAAATGTCTTTTAAATGTCTACGGAAAATTAAGGTGGTCCCTTCAAGACATTTAATTATGTAGACTAGGTCTATACATTTTAATCATTATTAATCCATATTATCCAACAATTAATAAAATAAAACAATATTATAATAATAATTATAATTATACATAATATGTTCAAACAATGCAATATTAACACTTTTGCTATTAATTTCCAGGTAAATAAAACATTAAAATCTACTTTTATGATACCCATTCCATATTTAAAAAGACGAATCAATAGAAAGGATAATTAGCGAACAAACTTTAAAGTTATTTTTCAAATCCGAAATGAAAGTTACAAGACAAACCGACAAATATGAGTTTTATTTTTAATTGAATTTCAGAAGTACCTTATTGTGTAAACCCTATTCACATTTTAATAGTTGGTAGCTGTTATTTGTTGAGATTTTTTTTAATTAACAGGTAAAGTTAGAACTTAAATGAGTCCATTTTATCAAGCCTGCTTATTATTTCAATCCCATATAGACTGATAAAAATATACACATTCAGCATTAAACTGCGTACTTATATGGTACATGTTGCATATACATTAAGGAAGTAAAGTAATGACATTATTTCACCAGGAAACTGTCTTACATACAAACCTATTCCTTAAGTAACATACATTTCTTTGGCCTCAACATGGCACCTACGTTTCCAAATTTACGCAATTGACATAACTATATATTGAGTTAATGTATTCATTCCAAATACTGAAATCAATGCAATTGATGACGTAACTATATATTCAGTTTACGATTTAACCACGGTAATGGTATCTACAGTATTCCAACTTCTTACAAACGCACGAAACGCAAGTTGTACCTACGCGCCACGATTTTGGTATGCACTCGGTACCCAACAGCTAGCGAATGTGCCGTAGTGGCCAGCGGGCGATGTGACATTTTCTAAGCAGTGGATCTTTTTATTTAAATAATAATGTAGTGAAGAGCAGTTGTATACTATATTAGGCTGTTTTTGATTGCTTTAATTGTGCATAAACACGTCCAGTGTTAATATTTTTATTTTGGTTGGTAAAATATTATTCAGTGTGAAATTTATAGCTATTGTTTGTGTACGATTTATTATTCTCTTAAGTATTAAAATAACGCGTTGTTTTTTACCTTAATCTACTGAATAAAATAGATAATAAGTAAAAAAGAAAGTCAAGTATACAGATGTATTAAAATACTTTAGGCGAGTAGCCCTTATTGGAACTCTCGTCCAGCGCGTCTGTAGGAATAAAATTCAAGGACACGGCATAGTTAGACTACTGTATGATATTAATACTGTGATTTAACTAACCAAAGTATTGCGTGCTCGTTATTCGCTGCCCACAAATCATTGGCTCTAAACGTGTTTATTAACGTCAATTTGTTCTCGCGTCGGTCGTGTCGTGATCGTCGCCAATTAATACGATTTTTCGTCACCCACGAGCGACCAGGGAGTGTGAATAGAAGCGTTCCCATGCGCCTTTCCCTTTTAAATTTTATTGTTGATGCCTTTTTAATTAAGTCAAAATAGTGAAATTCCTCATGTTTTGCAGATGTTCGGTTTTAAAAAACTCAAGTATAACCTAAGGTTATTCTAAGCTTTTTTCTATACTATTATAGGATACGGCTGTTCCTTTTTTAAGCATTGATAAAACACATAACATGAATGATTTAGTAATTAGCAAAAGAAATCATACGTAAAAAAATGCTCTTTTATAGTGTACCTATATAGCGTACTATTATATCTGTTTCACGCAGCAATATTTTCTAAACGAACGGTCACACACTCTAAGTTTAGAAAATTTTGTTAGTTGAATTATTAATATGAGATGTTCTATGTTAAATCTTTGGGGTATCAATGTATCTGTTATCATTAAAATATGGACAGACTTTTTTTTGCATTTTTGGATACAAGCAGGCTATCCTAATGAGTCAGAATACAACTGTAAAAGGACATGTCCAATAAATCCAAATGGAATTCAGATTTATTAGTAGCGAACCTACCCCGCGTGGCGACGATCCGCATGGCGCAGCGGTTACCATACCGGTATCCCGGTTCGATTCCCGGCCAGACAGGTATCTGAATGATGAGTTTAGATTCCCATTATAGGTCTGGGTGTTTGTGTATTCGACTTGTGTGTGTCCATGGTACCCACGACACAGGAGAAAATCCTACTGTGGGGCTATGAGTGTAGAAAGCGTGTAGAAACTTTTAAAGCGTGTAGAACCTACGTAACACACCCCTGAAGCTCTGTCTATTTATTTTTCTTGAAGCTCTTCAAACTAGAACAACTTATATAAGGCCGAGAAGGAAACTATAAAGGTACCACACCTTTGCAAAAAGCTACAAAGGTATCTAAGATCTTTGTATGACGAAATAATATTCATAATTCAAGTTTAGTCATTAGTAGCATATTATTATTATTTTAAAGGAATTATCCATTTATATATGAAGCTTTTTCGACGACCCGCGTGGCGCAGCGGTTACCGTACCGGTCTGACACGCAGTGGGTCCCGGGTTCGATTCCCGGCCAGACAGGTATCTGAACGATGAGTTTAGATTCTTGTTCTGGGTCTGGGTGTTTCTGTATTCGTCTTTGTGTGTGTCCATGGCACCCACGACACAGGAGAAAATCCTACTGTGGGGCTATGAGTGTAGCAAGCGTTTTTTTTTTTTTTTTGTACATATTACGTTACTACGTTGTGAACCAACATTGTTTCAAAAATATGATAAACGGCTCAGTTATTTGTATTTTAGCGGTACACAGTCATTAGGCGAGGTGATGCGCTGATATTTAGTCGTCCGCGGCTTACGCCACTCGCGGATGACACGACCGCGGGTCCGCGGTACAGTGCCACCAGTCTGCTTAACTTACCTTTAATAATCATTTATTATTCATTTATTTCCGATGAACTGAAGAAGACAGCGGGAAACCGTTGGATTCAGACGGCACAGGACCGGTTAGAGTGTCGCCATCTAGGGAAGGCCTATGTTCAGCAGTGGACATCAAAAGGCTGACGGATGGATGGATGGATTCATTTATATTTGACAAATTAACCAAGAAAACACAAAAGGCAGTTAAACTTCTCAATAGTTTCAAAAATATGATAAATGGCTCAGTTATTTGTATTTTAGCGGTACACAGTCGTTAGGCGAGGTGATGCGCTGATATTTAGTCGTCCGCAGCTTACGCCACTCGCGGATGACACGACCGCGGGTCCGCGGTACAGTGCCACCAGTCTGCTTAATTTATCTTTAATATTCATTTATATTTGACAAATTAACCAAGAAAACAAAAAAGGCAGTTAAACTTCTCAATATTTTCAAAAATATGACAAATGGCTCAGTTATTTGTATTTTAGCGGTACACAGTCATTAGGCGAGGTGATGCGCTGATATTTAGTCGTCCGCGGCTTACGCCACTCGCGGATGACACGACCGTGGGTAAGCGGCACAGTGCCACCAATCTGCTTAATTTATCTTCAATATTCAGTTAAATGTGATCTATTAACTTAATTAACTTAATTAAATTGTTAAGGAAAATAGAAAAGGTTGTTTTCTTTTAAGTGTTAATAATTGAATAATGATTCATATGTGCATCGATTAATGACGCTTATAAAACAGTATATTTATCAATAGTTATTAAACGTAAAATCGGCCGATATAGTTTTTGTCGTATCCGTTAACTCACATTAAAATTTAAAAATGTATTAAGCATCCTTACTAATACCTAAGTGAATAAGTGCACCAATTAATCTACCGGTATTAGAAATTTCCTTAATGTATATAAACTTCTTCAAGATTTTATTTCTCCCTTACAAGCTGGGTATCTATCCTCTGCATCCAACGGTTGACCACTGTCTTTCTCAAGTCAGTTACCAACTCAAGCAATACAAGTTCAAGCCAAGCACATTTTTGCTAAGATTTGATCACCTGTTAAACTGCATGCATGCTAAACACATGTTTAGTATTTGACATGCATTCATCGATTAAGTTTTAACGTTTTCTATATTTTAAACGCAATCCGTGCCACTGGCTCCGCAAGGTCTCCGCGGGCGGCGAGTTCGTGTGGTCGTGCCCGAAGCCAGATTAAACTATTGCACCTCACCGACATTTCGGTCGCCATGGTAACCGAAAATACACGACTTTGTACCTAAACTCATTATCGCCTGTATAACCGAAGCCGAAAGCTTATTTTGCAGAAGACAAACCTAGGGTCCCGTCGTGCTCTTATGAAACAGACCGTATATTTAGGAGGACCTGTCGAATGTTCGCACGAATCCTATGGTTGCGCTAACTGAAGAGGTAGCGAAACAAATGATAATTGGCTAGTAGGAACGAAGGTTATTAATATGGGAATCATTTCTATGAAATCTGTGTGGAATTGTTCTTCCCTCTGTAAAGGTTTAAATGTTGCAAGAACTATTACAAGCCATAACTTAAGAGTCAAATTCGTAGCATATCTGTGTATTAAGAAACAATTACTGAGTGCTTAAGTGTTTAGTTACTCGGCAATCACAAATATTTGAGGAATTATTTAAAACGTAGATACCTATACCTAAATAGGAATTAGGTTATTATGAAAGTTTCATAAATTTTATTGTATGTATTTATATGTATTAAACACATAGAAGTCGCTACGCGCCTCTCATTAGTATTTTATTAAATACTTTGGTATTATCTTTTTAATTACATTACATTATAAATACAAAAGTTTGTAAAGATGTATGTGTGTTTATAAATCTCTCGCGGAAAAAATCCTGGTCAGAATTCGCTGCAATTTGATACACACTAAATAAATTAACATACAGAATATTAATTTCCGGAATTGACGCTGCCGAAATGGGCACCTCCGAGGGAATAATGTAATCTTTTATTATACATGTACTTATGATTGACTTAAAATTAATTATAATTGATATTATTACGCATTTTTATCACTATTTACCTGACAACCGACCCGCGTGGCTGAGCGGCCACCATACTACCGGTCTGACACGCTGTGCGTTTTGGGTTCGATTTCCGGCCAGACAGGTATTTGAATGATGACTTTAGATTTCTGTTCTGGGTCTGGGTGTTTGTGTATTCGTCTTTGTATGTCCATGCCACCGACGACAGGAGAAAATCCTACTATGGTCTGTCAGTGTGGAAAGTATGTTTGTTTATTTACCTATTTATATTTTCATCTATTTATCAATATGGAAGCTGTCGACGTGTATAAATAAAATCACACTTGTAGTCAGCCTTTCAATTAATTAATTTACATACTAGCTGATCCAGCGATCTTTGTTCCACCTAAAAGTAAAAAATCCAAAATTATCCGTATTCCTCCACTACATTAAAGATCTAAGCATACGTAGGGACAGACAGCGAGAAGCGACTTTATTTTATACTATGTATTGATAATAATACACGTTGTTAGTTAATAATCACTTCAAATGATGGTCAACGAAACTAGCAATCCAATCACATACGTATTAACGTTCAGACTTAAAACTTAAAACTTTATATCCAGCAGTTTAGCACCTGTAATTGAGTATATTTTATTTATAACTGGAAAATTGCACCTCGAGCATTTCATCGACAGTCATGGATTGTATGCCCACAAATGAATGGTGTGAGTATTGATGTATATAGAGTTGTTTTTACCATTTGGTATTATATCATGGTTATATCTTTAAGCCTTTTATATGTTGAAGCATTAGGCAATATTTATTTAGGTTTTGTTACCCTTTCACGCAAAAACTGTTAATTTAATTTGGCGTAAGGAAAAATAACCCTCTTTAAATAGTTTTTTTTTTGTTGTAACTTTCCAAAAATAAAAAATCAGAATTGCAAAGCTCTAAAGAGATATATCGTGAGATTTGCAGCAGAATATCTCTGAAGCATGTATGCGTGCCAGGTCCGCAATGAAGACAGCAATGGCAATATTAATTCATTGCTCGGGAGGAACACGCCGAGCGCACTATCTGCGCTTCCTGCGTGCCCAGTACACGCTCTGAGGACACGCTCTATCTAAGATTGACAGCGACTTTTATAAAAGACGACGGTTACTTGTTTTATAAAAAATCACACCTCCATACATTTTAACACACTCGCAAAGTTCCAAACAGATATATCGTGAGATTTGCAGCAGAATATCTCTGAAGCATGTATGCGTGCTAGGTCCGCAATGAAGACAGTAATGGCAATATTAATTCATTGCTCGGGAGGAACACGCCGAGCGCACTATCTGCGCTTCCTGCGTGCCCAGTACACGCTCTGTTTAAAATTGACAGCGACTTTCATAAAAGATGACGGTTACTTGTTTTATGAAAAATCACACCCCCATACATTTTAACACACTCGCAAAGCTCCATCAGATATATCGTGAGATTTGCAGCAGAATATCCCTGAAGCATGTATGCGTGCCAGGTCCGCAATGAAGACAGCAATGGCAATATTAATTCATTGCTCGGGAGGAACATGCCGAGCGCACTATCTGCGCTTCCTGCGTGCCCAGTACACGCTCTAAGAATGTACTAGCTTGACATTGGTTTTTATATAACAATCACGCTATTTGTTTTATAATAAACCACACCTGAATACATTATAACACACACACAAAATTCTAAAGAATATCGTAAGCTTTGCAGCAGAATATCCCTGAAGCATGTTTGCGTGCTAGGTCCGCAATGAAGACAGCAATGGCAATATTAATTCATTGCTTTTGAGGAACACGCCGAGGAGCGCACTATCTGCGCTTCCTGCGTGCCCAGTACACGCTCTGGGGACACGCTCTGTTTAAGATTGACAACGACTTTTATAAAAGACGACGGTTACTTGTTTTATAAAAAATCACACCTCCATACATTTTAACATACTCGCAAAGCTCCAAACAGATACTCGTATATCGTGAGATTTGCAGCAGAATATCCCCGAAGCATGTATGCGTGCCAGGTCCGCAATGAAGACCGCAATGGCAATATTAATTCATTGCTCGGGAGGAACACGCCGAGCGCACTATCTGCGCTTCCTGCGTGCCCAGTACACGCTCTGGGGACGGTTCACACGGCTTAGTAGATCGAAGGTCCGTGTTAATTAAGTGCGAAAGACCCGCTCATCCGATATTGTAAGCGTTATAACGTATCGTTGATCTTAAGTAACGGAACTCAACTCACGGAAAGTCCAGGAGTATTGGTGTATTGTTTCGCGTCAGGGCTGTGTTTTATAACGGGTTGTCGCAAACTATTTAAGGTTGTAATCTTTTATTTTGTAAATATATTTTAGCACCTTCCAATGAATGGTAATGTTGCCCTGAAATGAAAGAAAATCTAGCCACAATTGCAACATTTGAGCCCTGTGTATTTAGCTCATTACAATATTGATTAAAAGATAACTTCACTTCAACAACGTGGATTGAAGACGGCTACGAGCATAATTAGGATCTATTAGGACTTCAATATTCAAATGTATATTGTATTGTAATAGGCAGATCTTCGAGATATAGCATGTATGTACCAAGGGTTCGAACCTTGAACCGTCAAAGTGGAAGATCAAATTTACCACTGGACTATATCGACACCAAATCGTGACTAAAAGTATCCACTAACATGATTTTGAAAACATACGACCTAAAAACGATTACCGTCAAAAGGCACGGCGTGTATTGATTATAAGATTACTCTTTATAATTTATAGTTTAATGGTGCAGTACCGTTGCATCATTGTTAATTTCAACGTCTACGGTAATAGATAAATAAATCATTTGTTGTAGAAATTTCGCCCAAAGCTTGGCCACGATGCCCTCGATAATCTTAGTCCTGGAGGTAATTTAATAAACGCATATTCATTGAAAATTATCGTGTTTGTCTTGCTTTGGCGCACGTAGCGCCATCTTGTGGGCAATAAATCAATCAGGTTTATATTTAAGGCTCTACAGAATCATTTAGGAGTCTAAATCAAGCGTAGGCTCGGTACAGATTGTAGATTAAAGTCGTAAATGGACAGGAATTATTTTGGAACGGACCCGCTTGAAAACTGAACGCCTAATAAAGTTAATAAAAAAATGCTAAACTAATAACTTTGTACGAGATTTAATAATTAGAAATATGTCGTAGGTGTTACTGTATTTTTTTATTAATTAAACTATTACTTAAAAAAGCAATTGAATGTTTCCGTTGTTTTTTGTCTTTTTGAGAACTAAACTTAGCGACGTGGCAGAGACACTAACTGCTATAAAGTAATCACCGTCTCACATCATCTATCACAACACCACAGGAGACATCTATATGTAGTACTGCATTAGAAAATTAGAACTTTCCGTATTTTTTTTTACACTAATGGATGTTGTTGACTACATGTTGCCTAGTAGGTAGGTATTAATATTCGACTCCAATAACTGAAAAGTATAATATAATTGTACGTACAATGCCATACATAAAGTACCTAGTTTATTACTGAGAAATATTTAAAGTTATGAATATTGTATGTATTATGTATCGCATGGAGGACGTGGTACTCGTACCTACGAGCCGTGACGTGTTTATGGTACCCGATATATTATTGAAAAACTTTTAACTAGCGATGGTAAACACGATATAGTTCCATGTATTCCAATAAAACTGGTACACGCATCGAATGAAGTACGAGTAAAGTGTTATAGTACAAGAAATATTATTTTGGAGAGACTTGTGACTAGCGATTATAAAAACAATATAGCGCCGTGTATTTCCAATAAAACTGTTACACGCATCGCATGGAGCACGTGGTACTCGTACTAGCCGTGACGTGTTTTGCTCGTAGGAATGTTATTGCGAATCAAGATAGTGTAGGTTCAAATACCATTAATAACTATGAGGATGTTTAACATGTATACTACATTTGGGTCATTTAATAGACAGTCTTGTATATGTGTACGAGATATGATTTCGAATTTCTTGAGATTACATGAAGGATATTTAAGTAATAATTGCAGTATTCAAATGGTATACTTTTGAATAGTAATTAGGAATCGTGGATAAGCAGGAAAGTTTTATACACAAATCTGAATATAATAAATAGAAATATTTTTATCTAGGTAGGTAACATGATAACACATGACAATGGCATATGATATGTAAAATCAGACAAAGATCAACACAGAATTATTGACACTTATAGCAAATGTTTCGAGGGCCATGAAATTTCACTGCATGCAATGTGCATCAAATTCACTGAAAATCCAGTCGAAATCGATCCAACTAAAAAATAAATAAGCCTTCGACGGTCTATACAATATAGAGTACATATTATATCTTTCCATTTACAACTTAAGGAATATGTAAAATATTTATAAATATCGACAAAAAAATAAAAAAACGAACACTAGATTTCTTCCTAGACACATAGTAAATAATTTAGCTCAATTATAAGGCAATCTATCTGACATAAAGTCCAGGTATCAATCTAATCTGCGCCGAACCGCATTCGCACTCTGCAGCGGCCGCGCGCTCACGACTCTTATATTTACAGTGCTTTAGATAACATGTCTAATGCAAAATATTAATTCAAGAAACATACTTACATACGTTTTAATGTAGAACCTGCAACTATTCACATAATTTTGTATAGATTAACATATGATACTCAATACTGTATTAGACGTACTCGAAACGGACAAAGTTGCACGAATAATCTAGTATTAGGCTAAAATCATATATTCCTTATCCTTACATTTTATGAAAGAAAGAAAGAAAGAAAGAAAGATCTTTATTTAGTCAATTTTTGGGTTACAATAATATTGATTACATATAATGTTAAAAAACAAAAAAAAGAAATGGGCGCCAAAAATTGAATATGCCGGTTAAGGCGTTCTAAATGTATGGCACACACATACTCGTATTTATCATTAAAAGACTTACAATTATTATGGTATGGAGATGGGTGTGTGTGTGGTGAGAAAGTCTTATGGTGTGTGTGCAGGGAAAGGTGAAAAGTCAATGACGCACAAATCCACTTGAAACAAGAGTTTATTGCGCGATCACAATAATACCTTAGGGTCCATAGCATGCACTAACACTAGTTAAAACTAAACAATTGTCCACACTTAAATCTACCATATTTAACAAGAAGGAGTAAGAGAAACGATCAAGCGTCCTAGGCACTAAACTTAAACACTAAAAATAGTCTTTAAACACTAGGCACACAAGCGATAGTCTATATAGTTCGGAAGCACAAAATAGCAGTTTAGGCACTAAAGCAAACACTACGCGGAGATCGTAGTGGTTAGCCGGGCGTAACGAGCGACACAGGTACAGCGCGGGACGAGGGTTAGCCGACTGCCGAGCGGGCGCGGCCGGAGCGGTGAAGCCGCGAGCCGGTGAGGTATGAGACGGCGGGGGGCGACCGCTGGCGCGATGCGCGCGCGCAGACAATAGCGGCCGCGGCCGACCGCTCGGCAGCACTCCAACACACACCTAGTGTCCCGGGTTTGAGTCCGGGGTGTGGTGTTGAGGAGTATGTGCGTGTATGAATGTGTCGCTGCTTTGTGTATGTTATGTATGTGTATGTATATGTATGTGTGTATGTATATAAATATAATTACATAACATAATATTTATAATGTGTTCGTGTATGTGAATAGTGTAATAATAAGAAATAAATTACATACACGTAAAATATGTAATGTGGGTGAAGTGCCCACATCACTCCCCCCCAGAGACCGTGTCTACGGTCGATAGAAGTCCGGAAAACGAACTCGGCGGCCAGAGCGAGTTGTTCGGCCGCCTCCCGGAGCGTGGACATTCGACCGTAGGATGGGAGGAGGATCAGGTGATGGAGCAGGAGTGGGTGTAGGAGCAGGTGTAGGTGCGGGAGGGTGGCTAGGAGTAGGGACGGGATTAATAGGGGTGGATGGGTCCACGAGTAGGTAGGCCGGTTTGAGGCGGTCTACGCTTACTGTGACTTTCTTACCCTTAACCAATATTTGGAATGTCTTGTCCCTACGTTCGAGCACTTGATAAGGCCCTGTATAGGGTGGTTGTAGGGACCCTCTCGTTGCATCGTCTCGTAAAAAGACGTGGCTCGACACCTGCAACTCCTTGTGCACGAAGATCTTGTTCGTGGTGTGGCGAGCAGCGGGAGCGGGTCGGATCTTAGCCGCTATGTGTCTTAGGCGCGTCGTGAACTCCGAGATATCTGTGGTTTCGGGAGCTGTTGCCTGGAAGAATTCTCCAGGCAGACGTAGTGGCTCACCGTACACCGTAACGATGTCGGTTGGACACCCGAATCTGGATATCCAGGAGACGAGTGCCTTACCGACCGTCTCCGCGGTGATGTCCACCATCGGAGTGACCTCGGGCCACCGAGTGAAGCGGTCCACCGCCGTCAAGCAGTAGCGGTAGCCCTGAGATGGTGGTAGGGGACCGACTTTGGCAAAGGGAGATCTCCCGCCAGGCTAGGTGATCAAGCCTGGGGAGCGGCCGTGCTCCGACAGTTGATGTTCGGAACTTGTATATATGCAGGATTCTGAGAATGCTTCGATAGCGTGTTTCAGAATACTAGTAGCGCCATCTCTTGATGAGTAGCGAGAGGTCGCCACATCACCCCCTGCTCAGACCGGAGGTCGATACGTTCCGCGAGTCTTCGCTGCAAGTACCGTTGGATCGCCCTCTATCTGCGGTGAGTCGAGATGGGAGGGCGAAGTCAGGTCTTGGGATGCCCTCTATCCACGGTGAGTCGGGATGTGAGGGTGGAGCGAAGCGTGGAGGCGAGCAATGGCTGCTCAAGCCGTCCGTGATGTCGCGGAGAGCAGCTGGACCAGGCACAGGAAGCTTTATCCGGATGAGCTGCGATGCACCTGATGAGCTGCTGTTTGGATGTGGAGAAGCTGCGGTCCATCCAGGGAGTGAGGTTGCCACCATCAGAAGAGACGTGTTCTTAGTCTGGGGTCACCACTTTGGCAAAGGGAGATCTCCCGCCAGGCTAGGTGATCATGCCTGGGGAGCGGCCGTGCTCCGACAGTTGATGTTCGGAACTTGTATATATGCAGGATTCTGAGAATGCTTCGATAGCGTGTTTCAGAATACTAGTAGCGCCATCTCTTGATGAGTAGCGAGAGGTCGCCACAATGGTACATAATATTCAGAATTGTCGAAAAAAATACATTAAAAATTGCTTGTCAAATCAAAAAACCTGTAATAGAGAGTTCTTTCAAGACATGCAGTAAATAATTTTGCTCGATTATAAGGTAATCTATCTGACATAAAGTCCAGCTATCAATCTAATCTGCGCCGAACCGCATTCGCACTCTGCAGCGGCCGCGCGCTCACGACTCTTATATTTACAGTGCTTTAGATAACGTGTCTAATGCAAAATATTAATTCAAGAAACATACGCCTGTTAGGCTGCCTACGAGCTTATTATTAAGAAATATTTCTGTCATTGAAAAAATTCAACGTATATATAAAATTATGATTTACTAAATTATTAACTCTTTTAATTTGCAATAACTTGTCTATGAAAGTGTCTAGAATTATATCTGATTTTAATGTAAAACCTACAATTATTCGCAAAATATTGTATAGTTTAACATATGATACTCACTGCCGTTTTAGACGTGCTCGAAGCGGGCGAAGCTGCGCGAATAATCTAGCATTAGGCTAAAATCATATATTCCTTATCCTTACATTTTATGGTACAGAATATTCAGATTATCGAATCAAAAACCTGTAATAGAGAGTCCTTTCAAGACATGCAGTAAATAGTATTTTTTTTTATCTGACTGAAGTAGCAAACGAGCATTCAGTCCACCTGGTGGTAAGTGCTCACTGCCGCCCATGGACATCTGTAATCAACTTCATAGAAAACATAGGTTCTATCTGAAGTCAATCACAAATGCGTTGCTACTCCCGAGGACTATGATGGTCGCTTCATATAAAAGCGTGCCGGCAGCCACACCCTTCCATCGAAACGCAAGAAATGCATCATGTCGAACTACACTAGATCTACCTCCATCAAAACCAAATAAATTATTAACACTGTTAATCTTATTGATGTAAATGTGAAAGTTTGTTAGGATACGTGTATTTGTTTCTCATTCACGTAGAAACTATCGGTACGATTTTGGTGAAATTTGGCACACACATAGTTTAATACCTAGATTAACACTTGGGTACTTACTCTTTACATTAATAGTCAATAATTTGTCAATGAAACTGTTTAAAATTACATAAGGAACAAAAAACAAATATTTGCGTTCACTCTGTAACATAATTGACCGATTTCTGATTATCTTAGTCCTATATTTTATCGCCTAAATGAATAAAAAGACATGCAATCTTTGAAATATGAACTATGAAAAAAAATATTATATTTTTGTAAATCTAAGTTGAAGCTTTTAATTTTAAAAGAGTTCAGCTATGTCCAAGATTCGATAAAATCTTTATTTTTACGTTATTTCAACATGATCCAAAAAAAAAATATTAGCATTTTAACATCCTACTTGTAGGCCGGTAAAATACTCTAATTATAAAAATATTTTTTCTCTGACTTAGTAAAATAGTTACTTAATAAATTTAGTGTTCGAGCAGCCTAACGTAATAAACAGCCTGTAGCCAGTAGTGCAGTGTTTAACTCGCCAACGATCGAGGCACTGCAGCCATCGATCAGCCCACAGATACCATGTTAGTGGACTGCGCCACATCACTAAATTTATAATATCTATCTAGCAAAAGTATAATATCCTATTGGTATTATAAATACTAAAGTTTGTGACGATATATGTATATTTGTAACTTTCTTAAAAAAAAACATGCCATCCAAATACACACACACACACGCTTTCTAAACTCATAGCCCCACACTAGGATTTCCTCCTGTATCGTGGGCGTGTTACACACACAAGACGAATACACAAACACCCAGCCTCAGAACATGAATCTAAACTCATCATTCAGATACCTGTCTGGCCGCGAATCGAACCCGGAACTCTTTGCGCGTGAGACCTGTTTGGTAACCGCTGCACCACGCGGGTCGTCAAATGCTCAAAATTTGATGAAATCTGGCTCACAGATAGTTTTTGGCCTGGATTAATCCATGGCGTACACATTAGCGTGGTAGGTGTGACCGAAGCAGGCATAGTCGCGGAACTAACCTAGTGCGTTATCTTTGATTAAAAATCCTGCCTTGTTATCTGCGTCTATTAACCACAGTTAAGCATTAAAAGCGTTTTATATCAATATATATGAAATAGTTCCTAACTAAATCTAGTGTATGATAAGCCTAACGTAATAAACAGCCTGTAGCCAGTAGTGCAGTGTTTAACTCGCCAACGGTCGGGACACTGCAGCCATCTATCAGCCCACAGATACCGTGTTAGTGGACCGCGCTACATCACTACATTTATTATGTTTGCTAACAAACATAAGTAAGATAGCCTTTCTTATTTTATTTCTCTTGTCAACCCATTACTGTCCCACTGCTGGGCACGGGTCTTTTCTCTGAATGAAAGAGTTTAGGCCATAGTCCACCGCGCTGGTCAAGTGCGAATTGGTGGACTTTTCAATCAACATTTACCTAAAACAAACTACTCATCCGGTATTGTATCGTACTTGAGATTAATGTAATTAGCATTTATGGCATGCACATATCCACCTTGAATATCGCAGAGAAAAAACGTAGATACTGAAAATATCTCAATAAATATGAGTGATACATTATTCCTCTTTAAAATAAGTACCAACTTTTTAAGTAGTAAGCAAAAACTAAACAATAGCTCTAAAATTGTTGGCTTTCTCATTTTGAACACGCCAAAAAAGACGTTTCTAATATTACAAAACCATCTTTTGTTCAAAATAATATGCCCGAAAAGTAAAAATGCTCTTCAATACCTACATACGAATTTACCAAACATTTAGGATAATTTACGTGAAGTATAAAATAGGAATACCACTTTTACGTTTCTCGCCTAGGACCTTTTTTTTTTTGTTTTCCAGGGGGAAACTTTCAAAAAGTACCCGACGTCGTGGGAGCGACGCGGCTTATGTGGGATTCTTACCGCACTAAAACCCCCCCCGGTGGCCGACCTGGACGCTGCGAAGAGGACTCCGGGAACTCCAGTTAACCGCCGCCGGTGTCCTCAGCGTGTGCCCCATCGGGCTCTTCTCTGGTGGGCGTACCGATGCATGTTATCAGAGCAAGCTTATTTTAAGTAGGTAGAACCTAAAAATTTAACCTATATGTGTCTAACTGTATGTTATAACAGCATGTCATAACATAAAATTAACAGCTGGCTGAATTTTTCAGCTAGAAAGCTTCAGTCGGTGTACTCTTAAATTTATTAAATACCTCTTGGGCTTTTTAGTCAGCTTAGTCGGCCATTTTAAACTTGTATGCATACCACCCGATGATAAGTGACCTCTGCTTCCCATATACATCCATCCATCAGCCCTTTGATGTCTACTTCTGGACGTAGGCCTACCCTAAATATACAATATAGATTTACACGTTGGTAACTATCACTTATTAAAGAAGCCCAGTGCATAGTCTTACAACGTAAGATACATAAATAGTCAATACCAGTCGCGCCATTTAGGGGAAGTCTACGTCCAGCAGTGGATATGAAAGAGCTAATGAATGGAAACGAGTATATATAACATTCGGATGGACTATAAAGAATTGATACTTAATGAAGCATATGCTGTATATACTAAGCAGAGCGATACAACATATTCACCAACTATCTGCTATGGTTCTTGGCAATTATCAGACTTAATATCGGACTAAGTACACTCCCCATAGACGTGTAAACACGGTCTGGGCGCGGTACCTCAATGGGACATGCATTGCGCCCACGCATTTGAATCCATTAGCCGGTGATTAAGTTGTAAGTGTGGGCAGAGGTTTTGTGCTCCAATAGACGAACTGTAACTTGTAACGGAAGTTCTTTGATCCGAAATGTGGGTTAGGAAGTGTTAGCAATTGGGCATTGTCCGTACTTGTACAATCAGGACTAGAGATGAGCTCGATGGCTTCAATCTTATACTATTTATGGGTAAGTGGAAGTCTAGTGTTAGTTGAGGACATTCAGCAGTCCATTTGTCAATAATTGTCGTTTATAAAACAAACAATTCTATGTACATTATATACAAAATAAATTATTAAAAATAAATGATTATTTCTTTATATTATATCTAAAAGAAAAATACTAATTATAAGTAAAACAATAAATCCATACCGCTGCCTCTTGGAAGTGTCCCAAGATTGCTTGCGGCATTACCTCGTTGTATGGCCAAACTGTTACGTTGGCAAAATACGCACTAGCCCTTGGCCCTGAAACGTCAACCAAGAGCGAAGACAGCTCTTTGAAAAATCGTCGTGCTTCTGGCCCCCGAGCACCTAGTGTCTCTAGAAGTAGAAGTTAAATAAAATTTCGATGTCAATCTACCGTTTAAAAATAACTGCCTTTATCTTGGGCTATATACCTTTTTGCATAATCAAATAAAAATATACAAGTTTGATTGTCTTTGTCAGTTAGGTTTTCTCGGGAACTACTAATCGTAAGGAAATTCGTTCATGATTGACAATTCTTTCACGTAAAGTTACAGGGCTACAGAAACACGTAAACTTATGACAAAATTGTCGAATTTTCTAATAGGAAATCCAATAAATACACCAGTTACAGTGCAAGAGAAGACACTTATATTATTATTTAGATACTGAAGAACTAATTAACAGAACATTCACTTTACAATTAACCAATAATTTATTACTTCTTGTACCTGTTATCACTTGTACTAATCCTCTCTTATCTAATGCCAACAAATTGTTCATAAAACAATTATTCATGTCCCAAAGTCCCAAAGAGAAAGTTCTTGAAGTGACATGAACAAATGACAGGTCACTGGCAGGTTGCAGGTCGCGCGTGCTCCGTGCAAGGCGTGTAAGTGGACGCACGCTTATGACCAGAGATGTTTTGTGCTTATAAATACAAGAAATAAATTATATTTAGTATTTGTCATGTACCGCAAAGGTGCTGAACTCGTGGTATGAACGCAGCTCTATTATGCTCAAACCGTAAATATAACGCAAAAAAGCAAAAAGCAAGCGAATATGGTTCTCCTACAAGCTCTCCTTAGAAATAGATTGGTGAAATGAATATCAGTGTCATACCACACACATCAAACTAGAACATAACAATTCTACACGGGTCGGCGAAGAAGATACAGTACCTAATGTGAATTGTATGGAACCACCAATTTGATCTTTTAAAGCACTAAGGAAAGCATTTGGAAGTTTATAGTAAAGAACCATCCCCAATTTCATCTGGAGGCACGGCAGTGCCCCCGCCAAGTCGAGCAAAAAATCATCATTTTTGCTTAGCAGTGAAGATTTTACTTGCTAATTATTTATGCAAATTGTATCAAAGCGAAAATAACAATTTGCCGGATCGTGTTACGCATGTATATGATTCTACCGGGCAGATAACACCCTTCCACCTATTTCTGGCCTCAAGCGGTTCTTGCGTTTTGGAACTATGTTTCTGTTTGTTATTTCGGAATTAAGTTAACAGATATAGCAATTGCATAACTGGCCAAGTGCCTCTCATACAGGCACCGTGGAAAATCGTAAATTTAAGTTTTTTATATACAAACCATAGAATTATTAAGTGAATCACCTCCTTCATCCTTAACAGAGTCGTTATGTAGTAAATAAAAGTTGTGGCCATGGTGCCTCCCCAGTCGAACCACCAAGGATTTCACCACCTCATAAATCAGTATTACGTCTATATCATAAACAATTCCATTTGTTTTATAAGCTTACAGTTGCAACAAGTGGTACAAGTCAATAATAATTAAAACAGTGGGATGTAAACGACAAATAATTCAATGTTCTTGTCCGGACTCATTTGTCCAACGTAATCACTATGCACAAATTGGTCTTAGACTGGCTCAGTACTTGGAATAATTTATAGACCTGCTTTGGTTTTGTGACAGTTATTTTGTGAAACTATTAGCTCCAGACAAGCCTACAATTAGCTATGGAAATCGTTGCAAATGATCAAACCCCTACAAAGGCCACCTACGTTAAAAAGTTACCATGTTTATTATGTGTCATTAGTTCTGTTATTCGATTTTAGCCATAAGTAAGAGTCATTGAATTGCAAAACTTAGTTGTCACTAATCTGTCATTAACTTCCGGGTTTGATAAGTGAATAACGTATGTTTATTTATTTATTTATTATTTATTTATTTAATATAGGTCACTAACATACTGATCACTGTTACATGGTAAAGATGTTATTAATGAAAGTAATAACATAAGTGGCAGTACAATTATAAGCGACGACTGCATGCAATACATCGCAACTTTTAAGGCCAAATAATTAAATATGGTGATAAATGACTTTTTTTTTCTATGGGTGTTTGTGTGTATAAGTACCCTAGAGATATCTTCTTTAATTGCCAACATTGTCACCACCGCACACGACAGTGTGATGGTGACAGCGATGGCCTAACGTGGAGTTTTTTTTTAACATAATAAGTCTTTATTTTTCTTAAATAAAGACTTATTATGTTAAAAAAAAGAAGTACTATTGTGACAAAAGGCACGGACGATCAGTCTGTGGAGTTTTTTTGTTTTATGATAAAAAAAACAGGATATCGCAGTATAGTATTTTATTAATAGGACGTGTTAATCTACTTATTAATATAATTTCTTAATCCTAATCGATTCGCGTAAAATCTTCAAGACGTTTTTTCATAAAAATATTTCTAACTTAAAACTTCTATTACATAAAACAATTATGACGTTACCTGTCTATCATATTATATCCAACATAATTATATTTTGATCAGGTGTGGGTTTGGACCAGACAGTAATATCACCCCTGTGTACGTATCATGGCCAAACTAATTAGTTAGATTGGTAGTGGGCTGCTAATTTATAATTATCTTGTTAATACTAGTTAAATAAAACATTTATGGGGTGATATTTTTTAAAGATTGAATATTTATTTGATCATTGTTGCCCAAACATTTGGACTAAAATAATATAAAACAGGATTTCTACCCGAAATTACAAATAAGTAGCCACTGCTGGGGACTAAAATCATAATGGTAAGTCTTATACGTTAGTCAGAAACCACGTTATCAGAGCTGGACGACCCGCGTGGCGGAGCAGTTACCATACCGGTCTGACGCGCAATGGGTCCCGGGTTTAATTCCTGGCCAGACAGGTATCTGAATGATGAGTTTAGATTCATGTTCTGGGTCTGGTTGTTTAAAGTATTCGTCTTGTGTGTGTCCATGGTACCAACGACACAGGAGATTATCCTACTGGGGGGCTATGAGTGCGTGTGTGTGTGTGTGTATTTGTTTATTATATCAAATCTGCAGCATGAAAGATTTAAATCGTATACTTCAGAAACTCCATTTAAAATCAACACACTTGCAAATCGACCATCCGAAAATTCTTTCAAGCATCTCGAAACAAAAGGCGATTACGATATTACAATCCAATAATAACACACTTAGCACATCTGAAGTACTCAATCGGTACAGCGATATTTCATCCTGACATTTTTCTAGTATTACAAAACACCGCCTACATCGTATTGTATTCAATTCAATTACAATGCTTGAATATATGCCATCTTCGAACAATGATACTGAACACCTCGCTTATTTCAAGACGATAAAGTTTAATTTCGTCAGACAGACAAAATTACGTGAGAAATCATTTCGTTATAACTTTCATCTGTTTCCGAGATATATTTTGGAATTTGCGAATTTGTGTAGTGAGTCATGGTGTAGGCTGATATAATTGCTTCACGGTTTGATTTTGTATTGATTTCCTGTCTATTTAAACTCATTAAACTACCTATACTAGCTTTTGCTCTAGGCTCCGCCCGCGCGACTTAATTATGGAGTATCATGTCCTTATTCTAGGCCATAAAACTAGGAGTATCTTTATCTGCATCCTGAATTTCGTACATCGGCAGTTATTGCTTCAAAAAAAAAATGTTTTTATTGCTTTACAATGTTATAAGTTTTGATCCACAAAAGCTGCGAAAGCTTCATGCATATGAAGTAAAATTACTATGTTTCAGAGCATTTTTCTGTTTTCACAATATTTTATTCTTAATTTATTTAAACTGGTTGATAAATTTGTAACTATGGGTATATCTGGTTTTGTTGTAAGTTATTTCATGTAAAATATATGTAATATTTTAATAAAATTTTGTACTTATGCCTATGGTATAAAATATTCCTACTTAATATAAAAAAATATCATGAAATTTTTAAAAGCGTCCATTGTCATGTATTATTTATCCTTCACTTATTTTTAACTGAACCATTTTTAAGTCATAAGTCGTGATTTTGCTAAATTAACTAAGTATAGATTTCTCAGAAAGGTCATTTTCCTCATCATAAAACTGTAAAGATAGTGCAAATCATCAGCTTAAGCATACAAAACAGTCTTATCTCTCGTTAAATCCCTACAAAAGTTGCTAAAAAGATCCAGACGTTGTATCTCGGTACATTCGAATAGAAAAATGTTTAATCCTACGAACGAATAGATGTAGTAGCTCTAAAATAAATGCCTCCAAGTTTTACTCTTGAAATAAACGATTGAAGTAGAAAAGATTTTGTTATTATTTACAACAAAGCTGTAGGAAACACTGGCCGGTTTTCGAAATTATACTCGTAAGTAAAGAACTAATTGCGACGTTACAATTTTGTTCACTTTATGCACATTCATTGAAATCAGGCATAATGGGTGTAGGAAACATGCTATTCTGCGGAAAAATGGATTATAATATTGTACTACGTAGTCCTGGTTGTGTTTCCATATTTACGGTAATTACTATCGAAGTCTTATATGACATAATGCCTAAATAATATATCAAAATTATAAATAACATAACAAAAATATTATAGAAATTAAATCCTTTCCTTCCTTATTTTTTTCTATTAATCTGGTGCATTAATTTAATATACAATTTAAAAATACACTATAATACACATTATATCATAGTAATATATATCACAGCACAATTATAAATAAACGTAAAAAACAGGGAGTATGCCCTCACTGAATCTAAATTCCTTATTGCAATTATTCTGTTGCAAATCTCTTGCAGTAATGTATATTAATACGTTTAAAAAATAACATTCCCTCTGTACCCGAGCATCCAGTTGTCTCAGTGATGACCATCAGCGACCATCAACGACCCCGGGACGGTCATTTACAAACACGACCATGGGAACAGCCTGATAACGCATCGCACGTACCGCTCGATTAGAGTAAAACGTTTTTGTTCGCAATTACATATTTTCCACCTGTGCTACTGAGCTTGGGAATCAATTATTTTTGTAATAAATTTATAGACTTTTTGTAAAAAAGACAACGTCTTGGACCTAATTGGACTGTATCATAATTACGTCCTTAGGTAATTTATATTCGTCCTTGTAGCCTCGGGGTCAGAATAGGGCTACGGTATCCCCTGCCTGTCGTAAGAGGCGACTAAAAGGGGCTTCCAGGGTTGCAGATGGCTAGAGAGGGAGCTCGAACCGTTCGGTCAGGCAATCCCGGGAAGGACGGCGGCATGTGTGGTCGCATACCGCCGTAAAGACTAGACGGAGCGGTGGGCCCAGCCGCCCATCTGGGAGGAGCCCGATGGGGTAGCGCGCGGAGGATTCCGGTTGAAGTCGTTTCGAGATTCCGGAGTCCTCCTTTTCAGCACCGGGGACGGCCACCGGGGGAGGTTTTAGTGCAGTAAAAAATCCCACATAACCCTGCGTCGCTCCCACGGCGTCGGGTACCTTTTGAAGGTTTCCCACTCGAAAACAAAAAAAGAAAGGAAATTTATATTATGTCTCTGTAGTTAAGGGATCAGAATAAGGTATAGAGGCGACTAAAAGGATTTTCCGGTGTTGCGAACGGCGAGAGTGGGAGCACGAGCCGTTCAGTCAAGCGGCCCCGGGAAGAACAGCGGCAATTGTGGTCGCATATCGCCGTAAAGAACACCAGGTGCGATGAGCGTCCTCCCACCAGGGAGGAGCCCGAAAGGGGCATCGCGCTCGGAGGACTCTGGTTGTATTCCGTAGGAGATCCCGGAGTCCTTCACGCAGCGCTGACGACAGCCACCGGGGGGGTTTTAGTGCAGTAAAAATAACCCTGTGTCGCTCCCACAGCGTAATGTACCTTTTGAAGGTTTTCTCTAGATAACAAAAAAAAGGTAATTTATATTTTTCTAGATTAAATATGACATAACAATTTTAATATTTTTAACTAGTGCCGTTTGTTAGGACCTTGAATAACACCATCCCATGGATGTCGTAGGAAACCGCTAAGGAACAAAATCCAGGAGATGGGTAGCGTCTTTAAGTGTAACATTAATATCCACGGTCACCAACTCGCATGTCAGGCGTGATGGCTATTGCCAAAACCAATAAGGGGGTATTGGTGGTTTCTTGTGATTTTGCTTTGTTGCTTGTGTCCAGCAACAACCTCGAAAGTTTAATGGCGAATGGGACATTTACTATCAGTTAATTAAGTTAAATTAATTTTCTCGACGTAATATTTAACTTTTTTTACGAACTATTTTAATTTTGACACTTAGGATTTATTATCTACTATGTTAATAGATTTTGAATATTTCTTTCGTTTATTTTAACATCAGAAAATCCTTAATTGATACTCAACTTCCAAAATGACCAACATTAGTACTCAATTACCACATTTATTCTTAAATTAATTTTAAAAGATAAAAAAGATAGTCAACTATCTTTTACCCACATAACAGTAATCGCGTAGATCGCGGACATGTGCGAGCGAGAGGGAGATACCATCGGTTCTCAGGACAGCGACGTGCACTTCCGAATCGCTTATCGGTGCCATCAATTATGGCTACCCTTGCTTATTTTTCTAACTAAACGTAGAACGAAACGGTTTGAGACCTAATGTCAGGCAAAGAAAATATTGCTGCTTGAATTGAATAACACTTTTCAAAAACTCGAATTCTACAAGAGAGCCAGAAGATACTCTTTTTATCATGAAGTTAAATGATAAAATAAATTAAAGGCCATTAACTACGTTGTAGTTATAGCTAATTTCAATTCAATCCTTCTCAGGCTCGATTCTAGAGGTTTTTTGAATAAAACTGTATGTTTGACTCAAAATTGATGAATTATGAATTGTACGGTTATTCATACGTAATATGTCTACTCTACTACTACTACTACTACTACTTTTCCTTCACATTAAGTAAATAGAAAATATGCAGAACAGATTATAAGTATACCTTTACCTATGTAACCTATCCTACTTAAGTAACGAACTCCATATCTAACTTTACACACATTTCCCTCTTTACTTTCTTGTCATGCTTACCTCTTCTATGTACGAATTGCTAGCAACATATCACTTCTTAATGATTAGACCACTAATTATATGCGTGTGCTCTACATTGTATTTTATTATCTTTAATTATACTGTACAGGTCAGAAGTACAGCGTTGTTATAGTAAGCATTAAAAATACTCTATTACATATCTACAGCAAGAAATAACTTAAAAATATAATATATACTTCATTCTTAATGAAGAAAAGGTTATTAACTTTATTAATCGCGTACCTATTTATTTTTAATCATAACTTTGTTCTTACAAGTACCAGAGCGATACGGTGTCATTATATTATGACGAATTTAACCAATTTATTATTATGTTAATTTAGAAAAATAAAATTAGTATTTCTAGCGTTTAACATTGATCTAAAATAACTAATCTGTTAAACCTGATTTATTCTTTCCGAGAATTAAAAGACTTTTCCTATCACGCAGTTCCTACCCGCACGCGGGATATTCATCAATGTGGTCTCGTCAGGACTGGCGTGTATGATACAATAGAAATATCTTTAAAACGAAAAAAGGCAAGTGGTACATGGCAAAGTTTCACACTCGGGCTGGCAGACCCGCGTGACAAGAAAATATCCTGAAACGCATATACTTATAAATGCACTGCACTCATAGACCCACACTAGAATTTTCTCCTGTCTCGTGGGTGCCATGGATATATATTATATACAAAGACGAATAAACTAACACATAGACCCACAACATAAACTTAAATTCATCATTCAGCTACCTGTCTGGCCGGAAATCGATCCCGGAACCCACTTGTATTAGTCAAACCGATAAGATGACCGCTCTACCAAACGGGTCGTCTATACTCAAAACATAAGATTCCGAATTGGTTTATACAAAAAATATTATTTAATTATGTTATGTTCTTTAAATTTAGCAACGTGGATTGGACATCTACTTACCTACATAATCTAAGTAACATGTAAGTACTAAGTGCATTTCTTTACCTACCTATCCCCTAGAACCGTAATAAGACGTTGACAACGTGAAAGTCTGTCTGTCTGTCATCGGGTAACAAGTTAATGATGTACGAGCTCTTGAGTTCGCAAATTGGGCCATTTCTTTTATGTTGCCATTCTTCGGTAGATAACGATGCCTGTAATTGTTATAGATGAAGTAAATAAATAGACTCCGATTATATATTTAAGTCGTACTTTTACATAAAAATAATTTCTCATCGAAAAAAAATGCATGAATTTCAATTGGAAACATTTTTTTGATGTAAAACCGTATAATAAATTAGCATCATCTCTCTTCCTGTTTATGATGTATGAAACTACTAAAGGATTCCACTAATAAGTTGGGTAGCAACATAATTCTGTTATGTGATCTCCTATTATCACCAAAGCGAACAGGTAAGCCTTGCATCCACTGCGAAACACCTTTTTCTGTATCCACCAACACATATTTTGGGTTAATAGATTACTTACACTGCATACTTATTGATTAATGTCAGTCCATATCCGTACTAGTTCATATTATTTTATGTTCCATTTATTTTAACCATTTAAGTCAAAAAACTTTTGCATTAGCATTCTATTCCCTTACATTGTCTATGTTTAAAGTGCATAAAAGAAATGCAATTGTTATTGTAATTGTATGTTTAGAAATTTATAACACAGATCTGGAAGCATATAAAAATGGAAGGTTAATTACATTTCAGTAGTTAGGTCGCGACGGCACCACAAATATATCTCTTTTTACCATATGTAGTATGGAGTCATGTTATGATTCGTGCAGTATGAGTTACACTATTCGCATTTGGTCTAAGACATACTTGTATGAAACGGTTTAAATTATCAACATCAATGTTGCTTTAATGAACTTTAAGAAAGATTCACCATTCAAATTTCAATCTATCTAAACGTATCTGAACTTGCTTCTAGTTACTCCTATATTAAAAAATGAAACACTAAATGTATCATTATATACAATATATCAATACGACTACGTTTTTTGATTTCACAATGTTTACTTACAAAAATAGCCAGTTGAGCTATCTTATGCATCTCCATACCAGGAGTCATCTGCACAAGGCTACACCAAGCACGCGTTGACAAAAAATAATCGACGAGCGTCACAGCATCTACATGACAATATAACATTGACCCCAGTCCCCGCCTGACTCTTAACCTGCGCTCGACCTATTGGGACGTGCAACCTTAGTTGTTACACAGTATTAAACATACTCAGCTCTGCGCTAACTGTCGCGTATTGAGACTAAATGTGTATAAAAAGCGCCAAGTATTGTATGAGACAAAATATTGCTTCCAGGAAAATAGTGTTAAAAAACTTTTCTATTCTAAATTACAATTTAGAATTGCGAATTTAGGGTATAACTTTTTAAAATTGAAATGAAAAAAAAGTGTTCAAAATCAGAAGTGATGAGATATGAAACTAATCTTATCTCAATGCATATACTAAGCATTCAGATCTGTACGTATCTCAACTTGCCTCTAGAATTAGATATAGTCATGTAATATACGCCTTATTTCGGAGTTTCTTATGTACCGTAGATTGTATAAGTAGTATAATACGAATACTCCCTTTTTGATGTCAAAATAGTCAATGCCTATTAAAATAGCCAGTCGGACTATCTTATCCTGCATCTCCATAGCAGGAGTCATCGAACACGCGTGACCAAAAATAATCGACGAGCGTCACAGCATCTACATGACAATATAACATTGACCCCAGTCCCCGCCTGACTCTTAACCTGCGCTCGACCTATTGGGACGTGCAACCTTAGTTGTTACACAGTATTAAACATACTCAGCTCTGCGCTAACTGTCGCGTATTGCGACTAAATGTGTATAAAAAGCGCCAAGTATTGTATGAGACAAAAATGTTGCTGAAAAAAAAATCGTAAATTTCATAATTTGGAATTGCTAATTTAAGGAAACACATTTTAATTGAGCTGAAAAAATGTATTTAATCTTTAATTGATAATAATTAATTTTAATTAATTAATAATTTTAATTAATAATTAATTAATTTTAATTTAATGGTTCCATATAAAAGTAATATTATATGGAACCAATCGTATTTGAATTTACCTATATGCTGATCTCAAGCAAAAAATACTATTATGTCCTCCTTATTCCCGTTATCATCGGATCAATATATAATTAAAATCCTCATAAAATTACATAAAAGTTCAAACTTTTATGTCATTTTATGAATAAATATATTAACAAAAGTTAAGCTTATTTTAGGGTTCCTAAGTAATAACTTTACCATGTTTAAGATTTCGCTTATTGCAATATGCTACAAGCCTTACTGGGTGCGATAAAATCCAATAAAACTATACGTATGAACAAAAAATGTTACAGCCAACGAAAACAAAATACATGCCAAAAATAAATTATATCATTAAATTTGGTCAGTATATTGTGTATTGGGCAAACTTGGCCAATACTCTATCGGTCCCGTTTTACCTCCTGTAAGAGAGTTATGGATCTCGCTTGCCCCCTGCCCCCAGATTTGCGTCAGTCCGTAGAACAATTATGCCGTATGTTACTGTCACAGTCGTGTTCATTAACATTAATATTGTATCAGGATATTACGAAGGTGAAGTTTAGGTATAAGGTTCCATAATTGTGTCTAATTTAAACGACGTTGTACCAGAGGTCATTTTAATACCAACCTGCTGTATGCATTGTGCATTTTATTTTTGCTATATAAAGAGATTCATTCTAATTTAGCTACAATTTTAACTGTAAAATATAAATAGGTTCCCTAGTAATACCATGTTAAAATGGATCACATTTCAAATAATATTTAATTTAATTTATAGTTTTTCTTCAATTCGATCCGTTATGATCCAGCAAACAATAATTCAAAATAACTATAGAAATTTTGTATTCACTCATAGGTACAGTTTCAATCTTGTTTTATATTTAGATGTACGATTGTTACAAAATCAAAAGTCTAACATAATGTTTAAATCGATGTTTCGTTTATCACTACATATTATAAAATAAAGACGCTTTGCGCTGTCTGTCCCTATGTATGCTTAGATGTTTGAAACTTCGCTACGTATTTCAATGTTTTTTAATAGATAGAGTGATTCAAAAGGAAGGTTTTTATGTATAATACATGCATAATACAGTTAAGGATCACTGATAATTTTACAGTTTTAACTTTTAGGCGGAATGAAGTTCGCCGGGTCAACTAGTGTTATAGATATATTTTGTGGTTTAATTAGTTGGTTGATATTGTGTCACAAAAATCGTCACTTTACAATTACGTCTATCGTACGCGATAGACTAAGCTTATCTACTTTAAAATAAATTTAAATCAAAGGCATTTATAGCCCTTGCCAATCTTATGAGCGATGGAAAACCAAACAATCAGTCGTGGAGAGCAACGTTTATCAAGAGAAAGTCGGAAGCGCTCAACGATTTTACGACATTCTGTCCCAGGAATCTCAGATGGCTCGTAAACATATGTCCAGAACAGTTTATATTGTTATTACTAGTATAAGCTATATGTAGTAATAGCTTAGTGTTATGAAGTGTAGCTTCTCACGTTAGTAGTCCAAGGTTCAACTCCCAGCTTTAGATTTTTTTGTTATATTATATATTAGTATTATGGCCACTATCCCCCCCTAATAACTATCAGGAGGATTATTAATTTTATATATATTTATTTTATAAATAGCCAACCTTTTTTTTGACCTCCACTGTTAAACCGCCTCTTAAAACATTCTTGTTGCCAAGAACAATGTGTGGCGTAAAAATAAATTGTAAGGTTATCTTTCAAGGGTTTTCTTATTTATATTATCTCTAACTACTAACCTCTATCAAAACCACAGTAAAATTAAACCCTAACGGTCCCCAACATCTAACGGCTTCCTATTCAGAAATATGTAATCGCGGCACCAATTTAGCAAATTAGAAAAGTTTATGGAAAAGAAGAAAGTGGAAGCCGCAAGAAAAACCGCGTATGTCAATAAATCTAGCAGGCAATCCCCAATTCGTTTCCTTATTTCCATCTGTACCTCCACAATATTATTATATTACAATAATAAGAGAATAATAAGCGAGTGTGACCGCAAGGAGTTCACGATAATAATAGCGTTCACCTTGCACACAATGGTGGCTAGGAAATATATTATGTCATTGAAGGCCCGGTGTTTTGACTTACTGTTAACAACTTCTAATCTGAGATTTATGTTATATGTCATACACCTACGTGTATATGTTATGCAAATATTTGCCCGAGATGTTGATTTTAAAATATACTACTACATGTGTTTGAATATGCAGGTCGCGTTGTTTTATTGTCTGAATATTTTAATATATTACAACACCGTTATTAAATAATGTTTATGCAAATGCTCGTTAAATTTGTAAAATTATAGTTTTACATTTAACAATCAATCCACTGATTTATTAATTGCAATGCACTTAGCTTATTTTAGTGTGTACTTTTTAATCTTTTAAATTAAAATAACAATTTTAAATAATAAAATTATAATTTTAGTTAACCCTTTGTTAGAATGTGTGTTACACTTCTTTATATTAATTTGTATTATTCCATTATTTCATAAATCCATATTTTCTCCTAATCTCACGTGGATTATCGATTTTAATTCCATCATCCAAATGAATAAGCAAATTAAATACCGTTGATCAAATTCAAAATTAGTTTAGCAAACAAACCGTTAACGTGGTTGTGTCACCGGGCTTAGATTTTTTCATAGCGAAATGTTTATGTATGAAGGTGTCAAAACACTCTGTCGAGCACAAATTGCCGGCGGCCCACTAAGGGCATCTATTTGAATACCATTCCGAATACATGTGGTCTAATACCACCGCACAATGGGAGCAAGAAGCCCTCCTGGATCTGATCACTCCCTTCCAGATAGCCTTGTATGAAGATTTATTGCATGCATAAGCTTATTGAATTTTAATGGTCATTATACCATTGTCCCTCTAAATCGCAATTCAAGATTCTGGAGGTTAGAAAATTATTCATAAATTCATAACAATGTTATCGGCGCATACAAAGGTCGAACCGTGAGAGTTTTAAAATCGATTGCTTTCCGATTGAAAATTTGAAGCTATTAAGTCGCTGATAAATCTCAGGTCAGCGTTGAATGTCAGATCGACCGGAACGTAACACCTTCACTTATAACGTTTGTATTTTTATTCAATACTACCATTGTCTTGGGACATTGTATGAATATTTTTTCTTTAGTATTACACAAATTCTGACCGAGCACATTTTTTTACCAGTTTAAAGTACAAAACGAGAATTTAATCCACCTGATGGTAAGTGGTTACTGCCGTCCATGGACATCCGTTAACAGCGTCTTAACAAACAAGGTTTCCATCTGCCAACAAACGTGTTGCTGCTCTCGAGGACTTAGATCTTAATTAAGGCCTTATGCAAAAGTGACCGGCAACTAAACTCACACCGGCAAAGACATTTGGACACATCTGTCAAATCTGGTTTTATCACGAATTAAAATGATGACAATTTAAATTTATTCTGCACGTCTTGGCATTCTGAACTGGGCCTCATATGACTAAGCACTTAGGAATTGCTTTTGAAAACCAAATTCATGTAAACGGAACCGGATATCGAAGTTGTTGGTATTCCAAAAGTTCACACGCGCTCCACGAAAATATGTACTTACGTTTTACACTAAACTCTATTGTATTGTAATAAGACTTAGGACTTCGCTATTGCATGTTACATTGGCATGTGAATCAGGCCATTTTAACCCTTATGTTCTTGGAGATAGAGGTGAAGTGAGAGGTCTTCGTGAAAAGATGTGAAGTCGTATAGGTCAAGCGGACTCGTCCTAGCGCGACGGGACGCAAATGTCACCATCCCGGACATAAAGACCTATGCAACGTGCAGTAATGCACCGAAATACTAAAAGTGCATCGCGGAATCTGAAAGGAATACATGTCGTCTGTACCAATTTATTTAAATTTTGTTAAACGTTAAATGTGGTACAAAAGCGGAATTAATGCGAGAAGTATTCGTACCTGTCAACCATTGGTGGTAAGTTAGTTTCCGAAGGTGGTAGAACCAGTGTAGTTTGACCGGGGAGGTACCACCGCCACACCTATTTCTAGCGTGAAGCAGTTCTTGTGTTTTGATGGAAGGGTGTGGTTGCCGGCACACTTTTATATGAGGCGACCATCTTAGCCCTCGGGAGTATCAACGCATCTGTGATTGACTTCAGGTAGAACCCATGTTCTGTATAAGGTTGATTACAGATGTCTATGAGCGGCAGTGACCACTTACCATCAGGTGGACTGCATGCTCGTTTGCTACTTCAGTTAGATAAAAAAAATTGGGCTAAGCTGAAAAGAATATTTGTCCTACTAATGACATTCTAAGACTTTTGGGGTTTAACTCTAGATTCACCATCCCCATTTATCTTAGTGATAGTCGTAGCAGGCCTTATTCAAAATATATCAGAGTAAAGCACTACTATTATTTTAATATCAGATGTATTTTAAAAAAAGTATATTAACGTATGTTACCTTAGTTCTCAGACCAAAGCCTCTGCGGCCAATTTCAACAGGAATCCTGAATTACTTCAAATTGCAGGTAAAACTTTGCCACGTACCTTGCATGTAATCATTCAACGCAAAGACCAGGATGTAAAAATTAATATTATGCTGGATTTTCCCTAACATTATTTTTCAACCCCAATTTTAGCCGATCAAACACACTTGAAATGTCTACAGGCCCTTGGTCTAAGTTCTGTTTCTTTGAATGACATTACTCAACAACAGTAGGTTAATGATGACCAATCAACAACCATTAAACAGTATTAGTCCTGTTTAACGGTTATTAGTAAGTGTAACAACGTGAACTCGGCAATGTAGTTAGTTTCGTGTTTCTATAGCAACGCTGTGGGTTAAACGGCCAGCCATAGAGGCCGACTTCGTTATCGGTCAACGAATGCCCTTTGCGAAGATGGGCTGGTACGGATTACCACGTTTTTACTCATTTTAAGAATTTGTGCCAAAACTAAGACTTGAACTTAAATGTTCATCTATAATGTAAAAGTTACTAAGAATAAATCTCCTATCCAAATACTAGTTTTAAGATTTTGCAAAAAGAACATTAAGGTCTTTCTTTTATTTGTCATGGCTGGTGTAAAAGACGAACTTATAATCCCCCTGATTATAATTGATCACTGCCACTCATTGTCACTGACTCAATAAGTAATTCCATATAGACCTGCGGTTTTATCTGAAGTTTCTTGTGGGGATTAATATAGTCGCCTCATGTAAAAGTTAGCCGGCAACGACACCCTTCAACCAAACAACTATTTCTAGCGTGAAGAATTTCTTGCGTTTCGTTGAAAGGGTGTGGTTGCCGGTACACTTTTATATGAGGCGACCATCATAGTCCTCGGGAGTAGCAACGAGTCTGTGATTGACTTTAGGTAGAATGCATGTTCAATATGAAGTGGATTACAGATGTCCATGGGCGGCAGGGACCATTTACCATCAGGTGGACTGCATGGTCATTTGCCACTTAAATCAAATTAAAAAAAACACTGCTTCACGCTAAGCATAGCTCTGACAGCGAAACCTTCACTCTCAAACCGGACTTTTCCTAGCACCTTGCTGAGTTATATCCTCATGCAGGTGGACTGCTCCTCGACCGACACACATTTGAGATAATTTCATCACTTTCGCATAGCAACGCGGGCCACTAGCAGAAGGCCGACGTCGTTATCGGTCAACAGTTGACCTTTGCGAAGATGGGTCTACAACTCTACACCGACATACCACACGCTTGCAATTTACCTTTATAAGCCAGTCAAACAAGTGTTTTGAAGTTAAATTTCGTTATTAATGAGTCTATTTCGATTCCAATACTAAACGTGCATCTCAAAACATTTTGATAAGTACACGTCTTTACGCGAATATTTACAGCTTATTGAGCTAAGACTAATTCAGATCTTTTTATGCTTAATTTCTTTATCATCGATTGAACCTTAGAGTAGGCAGCATATCAATCTTACACAGAATTGGGGTCAATTCCTAACAAGGTTTAATAATTGGTGTCAAACTATATTTCGGTTCTGGGTCTAAGTAGTCGAGAATAAAAAAAAATGCATACACATCCTAACCACGATAACTAGGAAATTCTAGTTAAAGGCTACCTATTTAAAAAGTATACTTCCAGACAAGAAGAAACAAAAATATTCTCTCAAAATATTTAGCCTACTAATAACTTTAACACTATCAAAATGGTTAATTTTAGAAAGTCGAGAATTGTACCGAGACTTAAAATGTCATACGTATAAATTGATAAGTGTCGGTATATGACAGACGCACATGAAGTGCACGGGCCGCGTCCTGCGGGCAGCGCGTGGGCGCCGATGCACGAGATTATGCACGCCCGTGACATCCGATAGCTGACCTGGAGAACACTTCGCTTTGCACGGAAAAAACATTACACCTTCATATTAACGTATTCGTGTCAGTAGTCTTACCTCTATTATAGGACGGGACGTAGGAAACTCTGGCATTGTATTACTTTTACATCTACCGCTAAACCTAAATATAATTTTCATTGATTTTATTTATGAATCTTTAAATATATTTACTTATCACCTAATATATTATATATATGTTATACATATATTGTGTAATTTTATAATCATTTTATGCAGTTCATCTGATGTTAAATGGTCACAGGGACGCCTGTAATTTACTCAAGACAAGATTAGAGTATTACCTGAGGATGGCTGCAAATGCGTTTCTACCCCCTAGAAATAAGTTGATAACTCGATTAAGTTGACATACACAACTTCAAATGAGAAATCATCAGAGTTAAAAATTCCCCATCAACCCATTATTGTCCACTGCTAGGCACGGGTCTTCTCTCAGAATGAGAGAGTTTAGGCCATAGTCCACCGCGCTGGCCAAGTGCGAATTGGTGGACTTCACACACCTCCGAGAACTTTTTTTTTAAGAACTCTCGGGTAGTGTAGGTTTCCTCACGATGTTTTCCTTCGCCGAAAAGCAGTGATAATTAATTTATAATACGCACATAAATCAGTGGTGCGTGCCTGGGTTTGAACCTCGGACCTCCCGATCAAAAGGGCAAGTTTCAACCATTAGGCTATCACTGCTCTTAAAGTTAAAAATTATCCTCTATCAAATAAGATAAATCCTATTATAATTCGCTAAAGTAGAGCATAATCTCTTGCTCGCATTGAATCGCCATAGTCCAATCCATAATTGATACAGGGATGTTAAAAACCAATAGCGGGTTAAGGATTTACGATCAGTTAATGTGCATGTGCGGGGTTATCAACATTTATTATGATAATGACCGCCTTGGATAATGTTTTAATATGCGCCAGAGAGCCTGCGCCGGGTATGAACTGAATTAAATATGTTCTGAACATGTGTTAATATACTTATGTATGAGCTTTACAACTTAGCCCTTAAGGATAGCAACGCACGTGAAGTTATAGTTGTTTGGTAATGAAATGAAATGTCTTTATTTTGCATAGGCCTGCGGGGGCACTTACAAATTGTCAGTTACATTTTTTTCTTACACTACCACCGGATCGGAATACGATATTTTTTACGGTAAATACGGTACGGTACGGTAAATACGGTATTTTTTATGATTTAATATTATGTGTAATCAATGTTGTTTAACATTTCATTAGCAAAAGAAGTTTGTCATAAATATAAGAAAATTCAGGACTGTAATTGTTATATGAATGTGATAACTATATATAATATTAAGTTAAAATGCTCTCTTTACAAATTAATATATAATTAAGTTGTCAAACATTTAAAGAGATCGATGCTGTTATGTTTTATCTGTATATTTTTCGAGCCTGTTACAAGTGTCTCTGACTGCTTACCGGGAAGCCCCGACTACTAGATTATAAGGATTTTCTTAAATAAGCATTTTTTGTGTATTTTTTTTTCGTTTGTTTTTGTTATTTTTATTATTTCTTCTCGGTATATCAACGACATTGCATGTATTTTTTAAATATTTATAGCACAGACAACTTTGATCGCTTAGTCCAGACATGTATTGTTACAATAAAAATAAACAAAATACTACTTTTGAATTTCGAATCTGTCATTTTTATACGATTCTTTTCGTATTATGGCGCCAATATATTGTAAATTGTTTTTGGATACTAAAATGAAGTGGGGTGATAAAGAAAACGAAAAGTAGATATGGAGCCAAACACAATTTCTAATATCTTTTCAATGTGTTTATGAAATAAATACCAAATGTTACTTTTTGACACGGACTGTGTACATGCATACGTCCTTTAAATTAAAAACATTGAAAAAAAATGTTTATTACTTCCCTCCTCATCCTCCTCCTCCTAGTCCTTCAAAGGATCGTTTTTCCAAATAGGCACACGCGACACTTAAAGCTTAATTAAATTTATCACTAAATAGTATAAAACAAAGTCGCTTCCAGTTCTCTGACCCTATGTATGCTTAGATTTTTAAAACTACGCTATGGACTTTAATGCAGTTTTTTTTAATAGTTTTAATGTGTATAATACATGCATAATGCAGTGGAGTAACACTGCTAATTTTAGGTGGAACGAAGTTCGTCGGGTCAACTACTTAATAATATAGCAAAATTTAATCTTTATGGTTTCGCTGATCACTGGAACAGAGCCTTAACGCTGACCAATATAAACAAACCACAAATTCAACAGTCACAATCATTCATCACATCACAAGGTTGCAGTCGTCATGAAATTGTCTAAATTCCCGCATGGAATACATCACAGGCTATTGCGGAATTAGGGCTTGCAAATCTAAACCTTATTGTCTTTGATGTGACCTTTGTGTTTAGTAAATATGTAGAAGTCGCGCATAATTTATACTGTGGCTTATGTTACGTAAATCTTGATGTCTATTTGTATTAAGTTAAAAAGTGTAATTAAAATCTGTATAATTATCATTACTAGTCACCCGTAGCATCGGCCGAAATTCGACCGTAATTTAAATTAAAAATCAAATGTCATCTGACATTCTTGACGTTGTGTCTTTTCATTTTCATTTACTAAGTACATATGTGTTTGTGACAAATGCAAGGCAGTGTGTGTAATGTGTTTTTAGTTGATTTTATATATGAAAAATGCATTATTTGAAAAAAATATTAACATTCTGCACTCCTTCTCTACGTCCACTATAACCGTGCAAAATTTCATACTAATCCGTCCGCGGCATATTACTTAAAAATCCGTCACAAATTTTTGCTTCACGTATTAATATAATAATTATCAATTTGTAATCATTCCGGGGGGGTGACTCATTCAGTCCATAGGCGACGGTAACCACTTTCCATCAGGTGACCATCTGCCTTATCGTTAGGTACAAATATAAAAAAGTCACTACTACTAGTACTATTACATTTTTTTCTGATATTACTATATTACTGAATTATTGGAAAACATTTAGTATTTCTATAGTATATCATTAGTAGTATATCATTTTATAATCACCGTGTAAAATTTTTGACCAATTTTCCTGTCCTTAAACTTAGGATTTTTTAATGATAACACCAATGAAACTTATCATACGGATTCTATATGTGTATATACTCAAAGAATAAGGTCAGGTTTATTGTTCGTTGACACGGATGAACAAATAAGAAGCCTTTGAACTACATTTCACAGACGTTAGCTTTTGTGTCTTAAGTATTTCTTAGTTATGTTTCTATTGCTCTCACGAACACATTTTTTTTCTAAAAATAGAAATTTGTAGAAAATATTAGCAGTACATGACTAGTCTCTAGCAATACTAGTCTAGCAATACTTGACAGAATATTATCTACACTTTTTATGGCTAATTAGCCGGAAAATATGTACACTAGATTCTGGACGCAAAAGCACAGAAGTACACATACAGAAAAACTCGAGATGCAGAAAAAAATAGTTTAACCACGGTACAAATATAACTGTTTAAACGGGAATTGAATCTGTCACCCTACCTGACTGAGTATCACTGTCATTGCATCGCTCACTATAATATTGTGAGTTCCTGAAACATTGTTTATTTATTTTATCACAAAATTATGAACATATAGACTCTACCTTATAAAATGTATAAAATATCTAGCAACTTCACAATATCTGATATTAGACTAGTATTATCGCGGATTTGATCAATTATAATACTTAACGGGTACTCACGATATGCGGTTTATAAATTCTCATAGAATTCTTTTAGCCGATATCTTGACAAAAAAAATCTATAAGATTTCATAAACCGCATATCGCGAGTACCCGTTAAGTATTATAACTTGACAATATTCATTTATTCCCAATATCACAGATAATGTCATTAATCCATACTTTATCACTATTACTATGATTGAGTTAGTTTGTAAATGTGGTGTAAATTATTCAAAGCCTATAATTTTAAGCATTACCACCCAGTAACAGAATTAAGATTTGTGTAATGCATTGCGATAATTATAACATGGAAGACAGAAGGAAATAAATAAATAAGAAAAGAGACAATACATCGCGTTTTAAAATTTGAGATATTTCAAAATCGACTAATACTTTACATAGGATACTGGGCTCAGCCGCCCATCTGGGAGGAGCCCGACGGAGCAATGCGCTCAAAGGATTCCGGTTGCGTTCCCTTGGAGATCCCGGAGTCCTCTTTGTAGCGCTGAGGACGGCCAACGGGGGGTTTTAGTGCGATAAAGATCCCACATAACCCTGCGTCGCTTCCATGGCGTCGGGTACCTTTTGAAGGTTTCCCCCCCGAGAACAAAAAAAAAGGATACTGGGGATTGTTTAATTAACTACATTTTTTATACATCGGAGTAGCAATGATAGTTTGCACCATCTGATGGTAAGTAATCTTTATTTAAATTGTAATTGTGTCTATATTTTCCTGTATTTTTAAATAAAATAAATAAAATTGTTATAACACAAAGTTATAACAATTTTAATTATTTCATATTTATATTATATTTCATATTATATTTAATTTCATAACCGGTTAATTACTACTATCGGTTAACTTACTCATATCTTTAGGGTACATAAGATTTTTTTGTGCACACTTTTGCAGCATTGCTATATTGTATTTTTGACAACATTGTAGCAGCAAATGAGTCCACCTGATGATAAGTAGTCGCTGCCACCCATATTCATCTGTAATCAATCTTAGACAAGATCAGAGTCTTAACTTTAAATTTTGTTCGACCGGGGAAGTACCAAAGCCACACCTAAGTATTTCAAGCATGAAGCATTTCTTGCGTTTCGATGGAAAGGTATAGTTGCCGGCACACTTTCACATGAGGCAACCATCACAGTCCTCGGAAGTAGCAACGCATCTGTCATTGACTTCAGATGGAACCCATGTTCTGTATGAAGTTGATTACAGATGTCCATGGGCGGCAGTGACCACTTACCATCAGGACTGCATGCTCGTTTGCTCCTTCAGTTAGATAAAAAAATCTGCGCTTAGTTACAGATGTGTTGCTACCCCTGAAAACTAAATTAGACTGTTACGTAGTTTGGACATATTTTTTTTACATTTCCACTTACCTTCTTAACAAAGCAACAAAGGTAGGTACTTGAAACCAAATCAATATTTCGCAGGCGACTCAAACCAAAACACCATGAGTTTAACTACAAAAGGAATAAACTTTCCTCTAGTTACGAGTGAAGTTACCGAAGAGTTTAAAGTTGGCTGAACTTTTCAATCAAGCCCCTATGCGGTGGCCCGTGTAGGGTAAATTAGGGGGCACTAGCCGCTGAGGTAACTTCGCGCTAAACTTTTAAGATCTGATTGAAGTGAAAACTACTTTCTATGTTAGGTACTAGTGAGAAAGTATTTGGAATTTTGATGTCATCCTTACGCTTCGAACAAATTTCCTTTTGACCTTTTTCAAAAAAAAAAATTATGTAACACAAGATTTCTTAATTTTATTGATAAGTCGCCTCGTTTATCAATTTAGCAAAAAACATCTTTAAATCTTAATAGTGTTTCAAACAACCATGTTTATTCATACATGATTATTTAAAACAATATTAAGATTTTGCCTTAGGTCTTTTTTGATGATCAAAAACTTAATTTTATTTAAAAACAAAAACTTAATTTCATTTAAGATCCATATTCATTACTAACTACAAAAAGCTTTAAATGTACACTACACCCATACATCAGTTATGTGTAGTTGTCGTATAATAATACAATAAAAAAAAAATCTCAGTTTATATAATGTTAATATAACCATCTAAACTGGCCGTGTAAGCCATGGTTCCCAAAAGATAACGGTATTAAGCTTAGATGTATGATCAGACACAAGCCTACAAGAATAAATAAAGATAGATATTACAAGTAATTATATCTTTATTACTGCATTCTCAGAGTAATTCAAATGTACTTAACTCTAAGAAACTAGAACATTCGTTTCCTTTGTAATTAACTTCCCGAAGGAAAGAGGTTACTCATACATCACATACATCTTTCTATAACTATTACCGACACTCGCAAAACTTAGTTTCCAGAAATTGTAAAAGATAAGTGAATTTATTATCTGTTAGTATCCGTGAGCATCGTATACCCTCTTCGTGTTAGATCTGCCCTTTAAATACCCGCTACTCCGACTGAGATAGAGAATTGTTCTGTGGGAGAATTTTCAACTATAAGCTTTGAATTATACGACATAACGGTTAAGAATGCCTTTTAATTTTCTACTAAAATAGACAAACCATATTTTTATATGATATTTTTTGATATCGTACTTTCATATCGATATCGTTTATTATTCCGATATCATATATGACAATATGATATCGGAGTCACATCATGTTTTCATATGGTAGTTTACCACACATTGAGTAAATTTAATTAAGCTAATGTATGTAATGTGTGTTCATAGAAGTGACTTGAAAAGTTTTATTTGGAAATAAAGAACTTTAACCCTATATAGTCTGATAAGGAAATAATGCACTGATAACCTAGTTGCTTTTTTATACGTAAACCTGACGGTAAGGCAGATCTTTCATCAGTTAGAGGCTTCCTGATGGAAAGTAGTCACCGTCGCCTATGGACATTTGCAATACTAGAGGATCGCCAATGCATCGCCGGCTTTGAAGGAAAGCACTTTTCACACCTTTTTTAAAGAGTCACATATATGTATGTGTGAAAGTCGGTTTCTAAATCAGTAGTAGGTACATACTTCAAATACCATAAACACATTTACTTTTTAAACATCAATGATCGATTGATGAATTAAAGGATTCAGATTCGATTCCTGGCCAGACTTTCATCTTTTTTTTTAATTTATTAATATAGAATACAGTAACTAATGTTACTGTACCTGTACAGTAAGTAATGTTACGGTATCTAAATTACAGATTTAAACTGTCATCGATCTACACGTTTATGTTCACGTCATACAGGCAATTCTAATATGATAGGGCTATCATTGTAAAAAAAAAATATTTATTACTTTTTTATATGATTGAAAGAGCAAACGAGCATGCAGTCCATCAGATGGTAAGTGGTTACTGCCCATGGGCACCTGGAAGCAACTTCACATAGAATATGATTTCTATCTAAAGTCTATCACAGATGTGTTGCTACTCTCGAGGACTTAGATGGTCGCCTCATATTAAGTGTGTCCAACCACACCTTCCCATCGAAATGCAAAAGCTGCTTTACGTCAGAAATGTGTGGCGTTGGTAACCTCCCCGGACGACATTGGTTCTACGACCTGGTGAAATGAAATTCAAGGCATCATGTATCATGTTGTACCATTGTAAAAAAAGGACACCAATTCGCACTTGGCCAGCGCGGTGGACTATGGCGTAAAACTCTCTCATTATGAGAAAGGACCCGTGCCCAGCAGCGGGACAATAATGGGTTGTACCCCATTGTAAAAAAGTCTTATTTATAACTTTTTTTCTATTTTAGTGCGATATGTGAGATTTTATGTTTTATAGGACGCGATATTATACTAAAGATTTCACGGTCATGTGACTAACATGATCTTATTTTAAGACCAAAATATCGTATAAGTTAACACAAAATAAATTAAGAAATATTAAATAGAGTTCTTTAGGTATATCAAAAAGATCTTTTGGTTATACCTATCAGAACTTTACGCATATCCAAAGGATCATTGCTCATACCTATCAGAACTTTAATAAATGTGTTTACATCTCAAAATTTCTTTACCCAAATATCGTTCCAAAGTGTATCCATTTCACAATGTGTCACAGAATAAAGACATTTATTTTTGGTCATGCCTTACATACACGAACATAAATCCCGCTAATTACAATGTGGACACTGACCACACTTTGTATGCTTCAGTGATGTCACGAATGATATTATTAGTTCGCGAATACGAATGAGAACGCTATTATCCCTCCGCAAATGCGAATATCGTCGTATGAATATTGTTTTTTTTTAGCTTCTGGTATTTGGAGCTGAAGGATTTGGGAACCCTTTTTGTCGATAAACTGCAGTTCGACTTGTAACTTAAAAAAAGAACTTAAAACGCTTTCTACACTCATAGCCCCATAGTAGGATTTTCTCCTGTGTCGTGGGTGCCATGGACACACACAAAGACGAAGACACAAACACCCAGACCCAGAACAAGAATCTAAACTCATCATTCAGATACCTGACTGGCCGGGAATCGAACCCGGGACCCACTGCGCGTCAACCCGGTATGGTAACTCGGCCACTTGTAAAGATTTTGCGACCTTTTGTTGCAAAGCACTCAATATTCGCAAAACATTCGCACAATGCTTCCGAATGCAAATATCTTAAAGTATGCGAATGCGAATTCAAATATTCGTTACATCACTAATGTGCCCATTTGCAGTGCATTTAACTCGTCCGAAATTTTATTTTCGGTACTCAAATAGTCGGAATTTGGCTCCCGGACGCATCGGAATATACCGGAATATACCGGAATATATATATGTCCTCTTTGTTTGTGTCCTTCGGTTGGCTTATTTTTAATTTGGACGTTAACGTGTCGATGGACGCTGTTTAGGACAAAGTATTGTAAATTGGTTGTCTTATTCGTTTATTAGCCTATTTCCAAATAAACGCATAACGTATTTTGTTAGTCCGAGTATAGAATCAATGATAATTTAACTTCTACCCTACACATTTAGAATAGAAATATTTCTGCAATTTGTGCCTTGTGTAGTGTGTTGTCAACACATTATTGTTTCACTACTGGACACGGGTCTTCTCTCAGAATGAGAGAGTTATAGGTCATAGTTCACCGCGCTAGCCAAGTGCGAATTAGTGTACACTTGTGTAGTGTGCCTAACCAATATTGTAATAATTTGTTATTCTAGAAAATTCTCGTGTAAGTCATTATTGTATATTCTTTTAAGAATAAAGATATCTCAAACCTCAATTACGGGTTACCGGACTTTTTTTTCAATTTGAAGTGGCAACGAACATGTAGTCCAACTGATGATAAGTAGTCACTGCCGATACTGGACATTAGTAAAAAATAAATATAGAACTGAGATTTACCTGAAGTCAACAACAGCGTGCGTATGAGAACTAAGATGATCGCCTCATATAAAAGTGTTACAATCAGTCATAGTTTACAAGATATAAAACCAAATATATATAAAATTTTGCCAACTCTATAATTGATTTTAGACTAATATTATCGCGGAATTTACGGATTTGAATACTTTACGGGTACTCACGATATGTGGTTTTTGAATTGTTTTCGAATTCTTTTTGCCGATATTTCGACCCAGTTACATGGATCGTGGTGACCGCTAAACTGCGGTGGCGAGGAAAAACCGTCGACAAGCACTAGTGATAGATTAACCTATCTACCCTAGGTCTAGTTCGTTTTTCTTGTTTAGGACAGGTCTGTACTTATTTTAATTTTACGTTGTCGCCACTAATTCTTTTAACCTAATCGTTACTTCATAGATATTTCCATACCTTATAGGTAACCTTTTTTACTCAGATTACCTTTGCAATCTTATATGTTTTCACCTTTAAAGAATATAGATTTCAACAACAATGGGAGTTGCCAAAGACTTTTGATGAGAAGAGCTTTCGCTTCGTATCATGAATAGGCATCCTAAGGCGATTTGCTGAGGATTACCAAATGTAGAGCGAGCATAGAAAAACCGTAAGAATACCGATTATTATATATTATTTAGACTATGTTTTGTGTTGATAGAGACAACTTTTCATCTTAGATAATCACTTGTTTTTGTCCAACATCGTAAAGCAAATAGAGGAAAATATAATAAATTCGTATTTGTTTTTAAGTCACGCTTTTAGGCTCAAGCTCATTTAAATATAATTATGAAGCACATACACTGTTTATTTGTATAAAAGAAAAAATATAATATATGAATTTGCCCTTATATTGCTACGAATACACTTTTTTAGAAATGTATGTGTTCCTATTAGATATTATATCTAATTATATTGAAGAATGAAATAGATATATAATTTAAGGCACAATAACTAAAATCCCACGTTCGTTGTCGGCCAATGGACAATACAACGTCACTGAAGAATCACATAAGACTAAAATAGCATTCTCGGTCTAAATATCAAACAATATGGTCTCATAGCGCTCTCCGAACGTCCAAGAAAATTCCTATGTTTTACATTTTTTAAACCACGGAAAATAGCCGCTGGATTCCACGTTTAATCCGATGTTGTGTTTCCTTAACACGTGCCGTCGTAAAAAACGTGAATTCTACAAAATTTCTTCATCCACGCTAACACGAGACATTGAATACCTATTTTAACTGAATCCTGACACCTGGTCGCCACAAAGAGCAATGATCGATCGTGTCATTTGGCACGCACCATCGGTCAACTGAGATTTGCACAAAATCGGTAAAGTGATGCGAATTGAAATTATCGATACTAACACTGATCATATTAGAAGTGCTGGTAGTTTCTAACTTATATCCGTGGAGTAATTAGAACCGTTCGGTTCTAATTACTCCACGGATATTCGGTTCTAATTATTCCAACCACTCCATAATAACGTTAGTTAAATAAAACTGAACTAAACGTGAATCACATATTTTTGTGTATTATAAATTTATAATGTAATGTCCTTTTTCTTTACACTTCATATGACGCATTCTTTAAGAATATTACTATTAAGAATATAACGCTATATTATATTATTATATCTATTGCAATTACTTTGCCTGTCTGAATACAAGTTTTAATTATTATATGGTGTCAATTTAGTCTTCTATTTTTTGTTTTATTATTTTAAAAAAAGTAAAGTTGTTCTATTAAATGTTGATACGCGAAATGAACTAGTGAAAAATAAATACAAAATTCACATCGTATAGTAACATACATATTATATGAGATTTGAATTACATGAAACTGTAATAATAACAGTGTGTCTACTGCTATTGCAACTTTACCTTTTACTTAGAAAGGAGACATTTATGTTAAGTCGATATCGATATTGGAAAAGTTTCCGAACACCATCACTACTTAATAGTGACAAGTTTAATACGTATTATTGACCCGAAGATCAATGATCCATGGGTATTTGGGCGAATAAAATTATGCAAAATCATCGTGGTATTGTTGCTTGTATTGACCTTTTTACTTTATCCCGAGAAATATTGAGCTTTATGTCATAATCGGCGAAGCGATCGTGGCCATTGTCGCAATGTGCATGCTATGTCATTGTGTTAACCGTTGTTACTGTTAATAATATTTTTAAATACCTAAAATTGGAAGAGGAAACTGTTTAGAAATTAAGCTTTTATTAATTAAGCCAGAATACTTAATTTTGTTTAAATATTTACGTACGATCCATGCAATTTGCACTAAGTAGTCCGATGCTTCAAATAACGTTAATGAATAATAAACTTAAAAGAAAAAGTCACTAGAAATGTGTAACATGTAGGAAATGTCACAACATCAACTAGTCATATTTACGATACAATGAAAAATGATATTTATTTTTATGATTCCGACTACGACTAATTTATTTTCATATCATCTCCATAAATATTTTCGTCTTCAATAGCTTTTTCACTAGCAAGGAGACATGTGTCAAGAGTCTGCATCATTGCATTTTTAAATCCTTCAGACAGTCCGTTAGTGTAAAGCTATAAGCAGTACAGTTAATTAAAGCCAAAGTACCTATAAATACGTGTTTCGTTCAACAATTCAGCAAGTGCATCACGTTCCGACCGGTCATCTGGCTCGGAGCCAGATAAAATACATAAAAAAACATAAATGCGTCTGTTTGTCCGTCGACTCGGGCATCGGTCATCGGCTCGGGCAATACTCGGAGAAACATTCGCATTACTCATGCGAAAATAAGTACAAATAGAGAAGTACAAACAGTAGCTCAGAATGCACTCAGGACACTTATATCGGAATAAATTACGGTATTGCGCTGTTGAAGTTTGTGATTTCTAAGAAAGTAACCTCTTTCATTATAAAGATTTACAATCTTTGATCTTAAATTTAAAAAATAAGTGAATATATTAGATGAATATCATGTTCGCGGTGAATTTAGGACGGTTTGTATTTTTTTTTTTTTGAAAATTTAAATTTGTCTATTGAATTTTAAAAGTGCTTACCTATTGGTTCCAGACACTCGTTTACTGGAACCATATCTGTAGTGCAAATTTACAGATATATATTTCAGTTAGGTAAAGTAATGTAGTAGGTATAATTAGTAAAAGGCAAACACATATCTAAAAATAATTTAGTACAAAGCAGAGTGATTAAAGATATATTTATATATTTATATTTATAAGTTACGTGCATACCTAAGAACAGTAAGGTAACGTCTACAGTATTATTGTAAGTTATGCATTTCTTTAAATATATTAAAGCATTAATTATTACACATTATTAATGCATGTTGTATATTAACTACGTATTCAATTATTTTATAACAATAATATCTAACATTATTATTTTATCGATCGGTGAAAGTTTCATCATATAACTAAATTTAAATGAGACCGAAGTGAACCAAAAACAAAAAATGAAAAAGTCATCCAACTTCTCGGCTTTCAAATCAAACAAGCGATCGGCCAATATTTGCCCCTCATACATTGTTTGACCAAACTTTTCGCACCCAAATCACAGTTAACGGGACCCTTGTTGCCAATAAAAATAACCAACAGGTCCGGTCCGGATATCGGGAATTTTCCCTCAAAAATTCCTAACAAAACTTAACACACAAAATAAACTCAACACCATTGCAATAAGGTTCGTATCATACATTTTCTACTCGCCCTTTCTAAGTGATTTAGTCCATATGTTGAAAACAAGTGAACTGGCTTCTTAACGTGCTGGACACCCCAAATTGAGTGGATTCGAGGGTGCAAAATGGGTGTTTATTGGAATTTCCTATGGGCGAATTTCACACGCACTTGTGGCTAGGGGTTGATCCCGATTTGTGTGATAAGTGGAAATTCCTCTTAAAAGGAGAATGGGTTGGTGCTTTATATTATTTTCTCTATAAGACACAAATCATAGAAATCATAGTCGATTTGTACTGTGGTGGCAACAACGGTCATTGCACTTTACCTGCCTTAGCAACTAACCATAATGTACGTCAATGAAATATGACTATTAGGCACGTGTAACAATTAATTAGCGTTAATTAAAATATTCAATAAATCAGTATGAAATCGTAATTGGTGTGTATCACTTGTGTCTTTGCTTCATACTCCACAAACCCACAAAATAGACACGCATACACTCACACATCTACAATACCGTTACTTAAACATTTTCTTATCATATTATATTCATGACTTAAGAATAGCTTCAAATTAGCATGTAATAAACCTTGCGTTATAGATAACACCTTTTCTACTTCATATTTATCTAATTTACTAATCAGTCCACATGTTTAAATAAATCATGATGAAAAAACGAAGGTAATGTCTTACTTAAAGTTGTGTGTAACTTAAATACCTATGAATTAATTAAAATATTAGGTACTTCGTACTCTAATGAGTACGAAATATCTAATATTTTAATTATGACGAGTATGACCTAATTTAAATTTAATACCAATATACAAATATTATATAAAACGATTTTCGCAAATAAAGGTTCTTATAAAAAAGGTTATGTTATGTTAAAGATATTCATTTCGGGCTTGCTACCCCAACCGGAAGTGCGATCAATTGGGCGGAAAGGCTTGACCGCGGGGTCGAGTGACCCCTCGCATCCCTTCAATCATTCATAAGCTTTATCTAAAGGGTGGCTTTTAAGATTCCGTGAAAATAGCACCGGATATTGAGGAAATATATCTCACATGATCATAAGTGGTTTTGGATCATAAGAATTTGAAATATAGATTTATTTTTTTATAAAAAGTGATAACGATGATGGGTGTTAGCGGCCATAAGTAACCATTACTTATGTTTTATTACCATTATTTATGCAAAAAATGTATTAAGAAATTTCTTTTTTTTATAATAATGAAGTAGTAAACAAGCATGCAGTCCACCTAGTGGTAAGTGGTCAATGCCGCCCATGGACATCTGTAAGCAACTTCATATAGAACATGGGTTCTATCTGAAGTCAATTATAGATGCGTTGATACTCGTGAGGACTAGGATAGTCGCCTCATGTAAAAGTGTGTACCAGCAACCACAGCCTTCCATCGAAACGCAAGGAATGCTTTACGTTAGAAATAGGTGTGTATTTTTATCTTTTGCCGCTGCATCTTCTAAAGAAACATCTTGCAAAATAAAGGTGAATTACTGACAATTAAAAAAATGCACTTTGAATAAATAATCTTTGATTTTTTTTGGTAGCAGTAAACGCAGTGAAATTATGTTACTTGGCCACTGCCACCCTTGGATAACAAATGGACCAAAATTTAATAAATCCTACCAGCCATGGATCACAGTTTTGATGCTTTTAACGAGGACTAAATTGGAATGCCTATGTTGGCATTTGTGCCTATTAACTATTACTACAAACCAAACACTATTATATTTTTTCTGCACACGGCTCTTCCTCAAAATGAAAAGTACTTAGGTCTCAACCCATCACGCTTGTAAAGTACATATTGATGGACTCTACTAGGGTTGCCAGACGTCCCGATTTTTTAGCCAAAATTATTGTCCCGCGCGGGACAGACTCAGTCCGCTTTTCGGGAAGGACTGGACTTTTGCAAAAAAAAAGGTCGCCAATTCAAAATATTAGTGGAGATAATTTCTTATAAGTCCATAATTTCCGAAAGCCATTGTTACATCTATTTCGAAATGAAAGAGAACAGACAACGAACATCACTGATTCACCTATAAAGAGCTATTTTATTAAAATAAAATAAAAACGTATTAATTTAAATTTATTACATTATACAAAATTACACACAGTAAAAACATGACAAAAATATAGCTTACTTATTTACTACAAATTTTTCACTACGGCCGACATTTACAAGATGTAAAATAATATGCAAAGTACGTATTTATAAGATATTGGACAAGTGTACCTTGATCTTGCGATACTAATGAATCCTGATGTAAATTAGTTAACTTCTGAACAATATAAGTATAAAATCGTACATAAAAATTGGACCACGCCAAAATATTACTAAAATGGTACACGTCCAATTATTTTTGGTTCTAACATGTGAAGCCAATCGTAATTTAAATCTTTTGAAATGTTAAGCGTCGTCCCATCAAAAATTAGGGCATGTTCACACAAACGCAACTTTGACTGCAGTCTGAAGTACCAATAGGATAGTTACAAAGAACAGTACTGTGGTAGGTATCGTTTTTGTTGTCTTACTGGTGGCGAGCGCGCGAGGAGATATTACCGGCATTGCGAATGCTTGGTTATTGCAACGGTTTAACTGAAAAGAAAATGTTAGCGTTTAATTCTTTAAAGTTAAGGGTCCGATGGACTTTACATGAATCATTATAATTATCTGCTGTCCTTAACTTATCAAACCGGAATAATTGGATGCAAAGTCTGCTGCGACAAGACACAGATAATTTTGTTTGCCAAAAGTTGTAAGAGAGACATAGCATCAATTAAAAAGGATTTTTTATTATATTAAAGAAAAAACGGTCTGGTATGAAAATTCTGTAGTTCACTCACTGCCGATTGACTAATTTAATTTAGCCGAAATAGGATTCTAAGTACATACAGAGCTTTCCACTAATATAGCAAAGCATTTCTTGAGAACTAAGATATTTTTTTATACTTAAACCTGACAATAAGGCAGACGGGCTACCTGATGGAAAGAAGTCACCGACGCCTATGGACACTTGCAACAACAGAGAAGTTGCCTCACCGGCATCACCGGCTTTGAAGGAGAGCTCTTTTCGCATCTTTCTTGAAGAGCCCCATGTCAAAATGCCTAGGGAATATCTCAGGAAGAAGCGCGTTGCTATTGCTTTGATACTTTCGTAAGCAAACTATGAAGTATTCTTCGAACTTCTAGGAGTACAGTGGCTATAACCTAAGCAAAATATCTTAATGTCCTATTGGGGTGACTACTGGAAGAGATGGACTAATAATATATACAATATATATTGAAATCAACCAAAGATGCGATACTACGCTGGGTACTCAGGAGGTCACCTCGCATAAAGCTGAGTAGGATTTTAAACAGAAGAAGAGTGGACGACGATTCTATTGCTTACCTCACAACATGTGGTCTCCAACGAAGTCGCACAGCCGGACCTGCAGCCACGCACCACTGCCTCCAAGGAGCCGGTCTTGGACATCACCGTTGTAAAACACTTGTCCTCCAGACTGTGGCATGTCATTGTGTGTACCCTGGATGGAATTATTAAAACGTATACAATAACGTAATCGCAAATAGCAGGTAATCGTTGGATTCAGATGGCTCAGGACCAGTCGCACCCGTAGCATCGGTCGAAATTCGACCGTAATTTAAATTAAAATTTTAAACTTCATATTGTCCAAAGCAGTACGAATATTTTGAACGCGCCCGTTAAATATAAAAAGAGGTATAATTATCTAAGCCGCATTTAAAAGCAATAGCGTTATTTTGACAAATTTCATTTACTATGTACCTATGTGTTTGTGACAAATGCACGGTAGTGTGTTAGTTGATTTTATGTATGAAAAATGCATTATTTGAAAAAAATATTAACGTTCTGCACTCCTTCTCTACGTCCACTATAACCGTGCAAAATTTCAGACTAATCCGTCCGCGGCATAATACTTAAAAATCCGTCACAAGTTTTTGCTTCACGTATTAATATAATAATAATAATAATAATTTCTTTATTACTCCCAATAGTCTTAAATACTAAGTTTTCTAATATTACATTCATAATTGGGAGTCATGAACCCAAACTAGGATACCTTGTGCTATGAGCTCCTGACTATGTTTTAGCTACTTGAATGTTCTAATCTACATGTTTTAACAAATAGTACCAAGTTAGTCTGATCAAACATTTCTTTGAATAATTATGAATAGAATAATATTTCCTTGTATTTAACAACTTTTCATTTCGTTAATTACAAAGAAATATTATTCCCTTAAATGTATGATGATAACTGTAGCCCATGAAAGTAAGGAGCGAATGACGCATGTATCGTAAGTATGGACTAATTTCATAAGCAGATGACAACTGGTTACAACTTGTCTCCTGTATTTTGTAAGCTATACTTCAAATGCAGAAATGTAAATACTGAAGATGAATTGGAACTACAAATAGGGTATGGAACTATTACTGCTCGTGAATATTCGTTAATGACCCCGGATAGAATAAGATTAAAGCCGAATGGTTGACAACCTCAGACAAAAGAGTGTCCCAAGTTCAAAAGGATAAGCATAGGGCTACGGTATCCCCTGCCTGTCGTAAGAGGCAATTAAAAGGGGCTTCCGGGGTTGCAAGCAGCTAGAGTGGGAGCTTGAACCATCCAGCCAGGCGATGCCGGGAAGGACGGCGGTATGTGAGGTCGCATTTCGTCGTAAAATGTAGACGGAGCGGTAGGCTCAGCCGCCCATTTGGGAGAAGCCTGTTGGGGCAACGCGCTCAGAGTATTCCGGTTGCGTTTCTTTGGAGATCCCGGAGTACTCTTTGTAGCGCCGAGGTGTTTAATACGGTAAAAATCCCACATAACGCTGCGTCGCTCCCACAGCGTCGGGTACCTTTTGAAGGTTTTCCCCTCGAGAACAAAAAAAAGGTTCGAAAGCCGAGGGGTGGACTAGGGCTAAACCGGTAAAACCTACTACGCTTAATCCAATACAAAATAGCATAACAATGTTTCACCTGTACTTAACAGGATCCAAACACGACTTAATCGGCGTGTCGACTTTGTATCCACAGACATAGCATTCTAGGGGACGTTTGGCCGTGGTCCTCGTTATGGCAAGGGTCTTCGGCGTGGGTATAAGTGCGGGCACCCTGCGTGCGGGATCCATGTCTGGCTTCTCGGCTGCCGGCTCCTCACTCTCATCTTCATCGTCACTGTCGTTGTCGTCGTTTTCTTCCTCAGCGGTTCTTTTAATTTATATGCTTTTTAGTAATAACATATACATGTGCGAACAAAAACCAAATTGTAAATAAAACACAATAAGAAAATTCTATAATAATTTTTTTGTGTTTATTGAAGAAATGTATTTGAACTCCATCAATAATAAAGAGATTTTGATTTGAAAATGCAATGATAACTTATGCAATTACTAAATACTTCTTTATTTTTTTAATTTATAATCCCCTTTAAGTAAAGCGAACCTATATAGGTACTACTATATCTTGCTTAATATGTGTTACAATAGAACCGGCGTAGTAAACACGAACAATACATAAAAACTACAACCATTCACACAAATTGTATGATTTATATGTACCAAAGTACAGTGGTTGTAATAAACAATACGTACTTTTAATGAACGTCGATATTTTTTTAGCATAATTGGACATACTTTTGCAAAAAGGAACCAACGAGTTTTCCCCCTATTATTATTAAAAATGTTGTTGATTTTCAATGATATCATATTTGTATACATAAAACTAATTATTTTGTTCTACATTGTAAATCGATTTTATTAAAAATAACCTAGAATTGTACAAAATTTTGACCAAAATGGCTTTTTCTCAAAACTGTCGTGTGTGTTGATTCTGTTTCGCATAAGTAGGTCCAATTATAGCTAAAACTACATAACTAGTCAATAATGTAAGCAAAAAATGTATAATGTTTATTATGAAATATAGATTGTATCCACTAGAACACGGATCTGGCCCATTGTATTTGTAAGGGCGGGACGACTTGAGTCTTATTGTAGAAAATAGATCTCGTAACAAAACTAACACAAATTTTCTAACCCCTTTAGATTGAGAACGGGCTGTACAGTGGACATTGTTAAAAATCTAGTGGTTATTGCATAACGTCGTCGTCAACCCATTACTGTCCCACTGCTGGGCACGGGTTTTCTCTCGGAATGAGAGAGCTTAGGCCATAGTCCACCGCGCTGGCCAAGTGCGAATTGGTGGACAGTACGAATTGGTGGACATATTGCATAACACCATCTCAGATTCATTTAAAGTTGAAATATATTATAGACTCCAATTGTTGTTGTCTCGTGGATCACACTTTGCCTCTATCGTCTTGCCACTTCATCCGATCTATTGCTAACGTATACTCATTACTCATTTTTGGTTCTAACCAACATCAACACAATTGACAACCAACATGAAAATAAGTTACCATTTGGAAAACTTCCGAACTAAATGCATAGACTTACTCTTCTTCCTCCGTTCCCTCGTCATCAGATTTGCTCCCAATCCTCGCCGGTAGTACCAGCAACATAGCCAACAAAAATAAACACCTCCACTTTACCATCGCACCAACTATATATCCCAATTACAACCGCTTACACGTTAGATTTAACATTTTAAGTCGAAATATGTAATTTTATTTTCTGTTATTCAATCAAAATTTTCATTTGACAGCAGATTTCATTACGCTTTCGTGTTTGGAATGTTGCGATTGTTTTCTTCTGTCAGCTGCTGTCTGTGGAGATATAGCTGAAATCTTTCTGTTATTTAAATAAACAAAAACTGTAGGTTTCATGTTGAGGTTCATTACAGTATTTTCGTTTAAATATGTTTTTAAGTGAAATAAAATTCACAAATTATAGTTTTTTTTTTTTTGGTTTTTATGTAGGGGGGGTAAGTGTAAAGCTAAAACCCCACAAACTTGGTTTTAGCTTTACACTTTTATTTTATTTTATTTTATTTATTTTTTTTTCTCGAATTTCTGAAGATTTTCGCTTATATCTTTTTTATTTATAGTTTTACGATAAAAAATTACTGGACCAAAGTTGTAGAGAATTTAATTTGCAACAAAAAATGTTAAGATTTTTTTTTATCAAATAAATAGTTTAAGAGATATATCATAAAAACCGTTTCAACCCCTATTTTCAAGATGGCGGCCGTAGGACAAGGGTGGCGACCCCACAAACTTGATTTTAGCTTTACACTTACCCCCCCTATACATCAAAAAAATAAAATTGCGTCCTCTAAAAAACGCAACCCCAAATGTAACATTTCAATGGACTATATCCGTATTTTGAAATGACATGTAAGTATTCTATATTAGAACAGTCTCTATTTTTATATTAGTTTTTTCTACTTAAAGGCAGCATTATCAATACGTTTTTTAAACGCGGGTCGTACGTAGTCGGTAGTTGCACATCTAGTCACTAATAAAATACAACTTTGTCATCAAATATCTAATTCAAGTATTACTATTTTAAAATTATAATTAACTCATCCATCCATCCATCCATCCATCAGACTTTTGAGGTTCACTGCTGGACATAGGCCTCCCTTAAATAACGTTACTCCAACCGGTCCTGTGCCCTTTGAATTCAACGGTTTCCCGCTGTTTTCTTCAGGTCATCAGTCCACTTGGTGTGGCGACCTGTGCTACTTTTGCCTAAACATGGTCGCCATTCGAAGACCTTCCTTACTAAATTATAATTAAAATGATATGATAATTATACGTAAATCAGGAGAAATAATATCGATTATATTTGATCTTATTGCCATAAATATTATACGAATTTAAACTATGAGTATGTTAAGATATATTTATTGCACTATTAACTTGCCTTCAAAATATAATAATAACACGAGCAAGTTACGCGTGTATCACAAGTCACACATGTGCACACTCGAGGCATCTTCATGTGTGCTGTAGAACTAGCTACTCGCGGATAGATGGCGCGCATTTCAATAAACCTCTCGAACGAAATGAAAAACACTAATCAGAAATGTATATCGACAGTTTTAAAATAAAAACTCTTACAATATTACCACAGTCAAAAGGTAACATTATTAGTTAAATCATAGGTTATTTACGGAATAAGGCGCAGTATCTAAACTCTTGAAAAAGTTTGAAAACAGTATTTGTTGAAGCCAGTAATGAATTGAGGACTTAGGTACGTACTAAAGTAAACTCCTTAGACAATACGGTCTTTTAAGTGGCCGGTCTACTAACTAATGGGCTTTATGATTATAAATAAATATTATTCGTCTTACAAATCAGGTTTTTATTTTTAATATAATTTTTGTAGCAAACCAGTAGCAAACGGCCCACCTGATGGTAAGTGGTCATTGCTACCCATAGACATCTATAATAGACACAAAAAACTTCATATAGAACTATTACCCCTAATATGCATTGCTACTCCCGAGGACTAAGACGATCGCTGCTTTGAAAGTGAGCTGCAACCATACTCTTCCAAAGGCAAGAACAGCTGTACGTTAGAAATATGTGTGTAAGTATTAATATACTTACACAATTTATAGTATGCATGACACTTTAGTCATCAAATAGCTTCTCGGTCTTAAAACAATTTTACCAAAGTCATGTCTTAAAATCAACTTAATTGAGTAGGTACATACGGACTTTATTTCTAATTAGAATTATACTATTACGCTCTAATAAAAATAAAAAATCTAATTAGGATATATGTAGAATACTTAGGGAATACTTACTTACATGTATAAAATACTTACCTATAAGTATATGGATCGGAACTATACGCCAAAATTCTTATTTACATAGATGTAAAGGGGCAGAATCTGTTGAATACCGTCTCTGGAGGTCCCACCATGACAGCTATGTGTGTCTCATATCAGCAGGGTTAGACCGCTATGCGTCCGCTATGTTCTTCTTGCTTCTTGTTTGAAAAGTTTATTAAAGGTTAATTATCCGAGGTGTTTCTACTTAGACCTCAGAAATCTGTCTTCAAAAAGTTCAAAAAGTCTGGAGTCAAATTGGATGCCCACGGGCAGCTGACCTCCTACCATTAGGTAGACAAATGGTCTTGTGATTCTACAAGAATGCACAATACTGTGATGCTGTTTGCGTTCTCTGGTATCATAACCCTAAGACTAAAAGGAATGTTAAATTTTAATTTGACACGTTTTATTTGTAATTTCTAATGAAAAGCTTGAATATATTCAGTCAATTTAATCATTTTCAAGACCTGCTTACATCACCGTTATCAACAGCTTATTTCATAATTTAAATTACATAATAGTATGAATCTCCATTGAATATCTTAAATTTAGCCATCTAATTATAGGTACTAGTCACCCGTCTCAACGATCGAAATTCGACCGTAATTTAAATTAAAAAACTAAACTTCATATTGTCCAAAGTAGCACCAATATTTCTCTAATTCAAATTAATTGTAATAATTTTCAAGTTATTTTGAAAATACCCGTCAAAGGTAAAAAAAGGTTTATCAACTAAGCTGCATTTAAAAATAATAGCGGGTATTATGACTAAGAAATCTGACATTTTTGACATTATGTATTTTCATAGCAAGACATTGAATGTTTTATTTCGTTTATTATGTATGTGTTTGTGTCAAATGCAAGATAGTGAGTGTAATGTGTTATTAGTTGATTTTATGTTTTATGCATAACGTAGTGATATTGAAATCAGGATGGTCGAGGTCTTCATTACTTGAAATCTTCAAGAGTGGACCTCTTGAAGATTTCAAGTAAAACACAGGAGAAAACTTCTTCGATTTATTCACAGTTTAGGAGGTCCGATCGCTTCGACGGTTCGATAAGAATCTCTTTCTACCGGCAGGCGCTCGCCTTTTTATAATAAAGTTTAGTGAGGTGACAATAACAAATTTATGAAGGTTCTAAATTAACATTTTTAGAACTCACTAAATATTGCTAATTTAAATAAACAATTTTCGATCTTTAAACTAACTAAAATAATTATTTTCGGCAGCGTTTTTTCATAAATATGCGGTGTCCCGCCGACATGCATTATTTGAAAAAAATATTAGCATTGCGCAATCCCTCTCTACATTAACTATAACCGTGCGTAATTCCATACTCCTCCGCCTGCGACAAGTATCTAGAAATTACATTTTTTTTCACGTAAAAATATATATAACAACACCTATAAACTCTCTCGCTAGTTGAATATCCAGCCAGGTTTTTTTTTAAATTACAAACACACCTCAATACCTACCTATCACATTGTTTGACTGCACCTTTTATTAACCGTTCTTATAAGTACTGTTTTTTTAATTTAATTAAATGAAATAACTTTTTTGTAGAGGTTTACGAGGATACTTACTACATGGTACAAAATTTCAAGTTTCTAACAAATACCTAGCAGTATTTTTTATCTGACTTATGTAGCAAACGAGCATGCAATCCAAGTGATGGTAAGTAGTCACTGCTGACCATGGACATCTATAAGCAACTTCAAATAGAACATGGATTTTATCTGAAGTCAATCATAGATGCGTTGCTACTTCTGAGGACAATGTTGGTCGCCTCATATAAAAGTGTACCGGCTCATATAAAAGGATGGTTACCCTTCCATCGAAACGCAAGAAATTCTTCACACTAGAAAAAGCAGTGGTACTTCCCCGGTCGAAGTCTAGTTTAGGCTGAGTGTTGATATGTCAGTAGTTACGTCAGTTTTTCTCTATATATTTATAGATTAGGAAATAAATCGAGATATTTTCTAACAGAATATTAGTCTTAACACTTAAATTTTAAACAATCGTCAATAGTCAAGGAAGATTTACAACAAAGTAACCATCATGACTTTGTAGTTATAATAACTTTACAGAAAAAATATATCATAGACATAGATTGTGTGAGGTGGCAAAATCTTTAATTAGAAACTGCATTAACTATTACAATTAAATACTTGGCCATATCACAAACCTCATACAAAGAAAAAAATAACAGAAACAAATTACATATTATATTTTTATGATATTATATTTATGTGTATTATTCTAACCCTATTTTGTTAACTTAATATTCCATCATTTATTTATTTATTTTTATTCACAAACACATATACACACACGTTAGTGCTGTGGCAACTATCTATATATAAAATTAAAAAAAAAACATAATTGGCTGTATTAGTATATATTATTATTTATTACTATATCTTTTAGTAGTCTGTAAGATTTGTATTGTTTTTTTATATTTAAGAGCCGTGGGTTTGGTGTTAATGAATAAATAAGTAAATGATTTATTAAAAAACATTACCCTCGTAGTACTATAGTAGTCGCTTAAAAAGTGTTATATAGAACTAGTATAAAACAAAAATATCTGACCGATATAACTATTTGTCTGATGTCTGATGAAGCTACAGTTCTACATGTACCATATAATAATAATTATAATAACGTTTATTTCAGACGTTGTTACATCCATATATTATTAATACCTTAGTAACAATTAAATTCTATGTTAGTATTTTTAGTAATTATTTTAGACCAACGGCTGTCTCCACCCAGTGCCTCTGGATGGGGCAGACCGGTCTAGCAGCAATCGTCTTTCGAATGCTGTTGGGGCTATTACGTACCATAATGATAAGTTAAAATTTTAACCTTCTATTTTGTATGTATTTATGTATGTTGTAGTTTCCTTTACAGCTTCTTCTCAATAACAACGAACCTATAGGTATGGTATTGGTAATCCATTATTAACTTTTAATATACATTTGTAAAGGATCTTATTCGAATAGAATATTTTTATTTCTAATTTGAACATACATATGTGTGCTAAGAACTCTAATAAGAACAAATAAAAACCAAATATCATTCAACACGGCACCAAACCAACATTGATATTTTAAGGAGGGCGATTTTAAAATGGACATATGTTATAAGGATTTTCTTACAAATTAATTTATGCATTCATACAGCGTAGAGTAAAATAGATAGGTACCTGAGTTCATAATCTAAACCACATATTAAAGCAACACAAAACTCTTTTAATACAGTTTTTTCCACCTAAAATAGGCTTCTAATTTAAGATAAGTCGTAGGTGTCTTTAAATAGACTTCTTTCTTATAAGAAAATTGATGAGCTTCGCGGTTTTTCTCGCATTATGTAACATAATTTTAAATTGTAATAACTTTTGATAGAGTACATATTATGAAACACTAAACAGTAGATGGTAGATAGTAGAAAGGTATATTTCTACCATCTACCATATAAAATTTTATTATTTTGCTGCCATGATATTTCAAAAATAATGACAAAAGTTCTTAAACTTATGTTTTTTTTTATTAGTACTTATTCTTAGCTAACCATTTTTTTTTGCTTTTTAGAGTCTACATAAAATTATTTATCTAACGTGATAAAGAGAATTTAGAAAGTGCTTCAAATTTCATAAAAAAACCTATATTTTATAAATATGTAGATTATTATTTATACATAGTTTAAATCTACAATACGATATTAATCAGTTTCAATCGTTAAATAAACAGGAATTAAAAACGTTATATTTTAAGAAAAATATCAAGTAAAAGCAAATTCATGTTGATTAAGATATATTTTACGGACTATAAATTTGAGAGACTCATACGTTAAAAAGTTGTAACCTGACGAAACGACGGCTGAATACGGAACCTCTCTTAGGTTAATCACGACACATTCTGTAGGCGATCTAAAATTGCTCTCGCTAGGTAGATAAGCGTCCGCCATGTCCCCTGGCAAGGAGGGACTGTTTATCCGTCCACCCCGCTAAACTCGGAGCGGCATTAATAAACGAAGAGCAAACTAAACGTAACTCTTTCATCGACGCACACAACGTACCTACCCTTTGCACTCCGCACACCTAACTGGGACTCATGGCGCTTATCGCCACACAAAGCGCGGGCCGCCCCGCAATCCCCATCGCACAAACCCGAATACACGACCTCATTAAAAAATGAAACCTCACAAACATGCCCCGAGCCTACAAAAACCCCAACTCGTCAAAGCGAAAAGCGCTACCTAGCGGAGAGTAGCGGAACTACGCCACTCGCGGAACCAACCTCTGTACTTTTTTAATTAGCCTCATACACTGAGTGAATGCGTGAAATACGTTAGATTTTTTTCTCTCGTACGCGGTTAGTTTGGTAGCTTTGAGCAAAGTATGTTAATTCACAAGTAGCTTCACTCCTGTGCTTTTTGAACTCGACAGGGGTTTTCCCTCCAGCGGAATAACGCTTTAACGTAACTTTGAGAGGTTATACAGGGCTTAATTAGCAGCGAATTTAGTGATATAGTTTTAATATTGAATGGTGGGTTTATGATCGTTTATTAATGCGGTGGGGTGAATAAGTTGGGAATATCGGGTGGAAGTGAGGCGCGAGTCGGTCGAAGTTCTTTTATCTCCGTCTAGGTTGGTTCAAAAAGTGCCAACTCTGTACAAAGTTCACTTTCGCCTTGTGAACTAATTTTTCGCTCGGTGTCAAGTTCATGGCTGCGGGGGGCGGCGCGGCGGGGGAGGCGAGCCCGCTATGATAAAATAAAATATTCATTATGATTGCTTCAAGCGGCAATGTTCGCGGGAACATGAATGTACTGCTCTTGAGTATTGGCCGTTGAGGCCGTTGCTGATAACCTGTCCCATACATACTTTATACATTCTTAGTTAGTATTTCACTCGATATACGTATATAAAGGAGTTAAAATCAAAATAAAACATTCTAAATTAAAGAATCCCGTACAGATTCATAAAAAATATATATACGCCGAAAACCGGTACCTACATAGCTTCAACTCTGAACCTTAATTTCATTATTTTATACTATCGAATCAAGCATAAATGAAATTTAATATTAGAGTAACTTTAAGGCGAAACAAAAACAGATCTTTATAATACTTTATGATTTACTTTCGAAACGTACGTTTGTATACAAATTGTTTGTATTCAAAATATCATGTTCCTAATAAAATATTTGACGTAACTTTCAACGATATACCACGGTTCGTACGCGCGGCAGCGTCGAATAAATTTCGGCGCCAAGTCGCAACAAGCGCACTTCTTAAAAGAAAAGTGGAAAGTGACGTAAAAATCGTCCCGAACCTACCCCAAGCAAGTGTCGGCGTCTCACAGTCTAAACGTTTCTTTTCCCCCTTAATTAGTCCATTAATCCGGCGAACTGGAGGAAAACTCGATTCCGTATTCATTAGAGACGCCAATCGAAATATTTTGACGCCTCTATTAAACCTCTTTTTATTTTTCTGTCTTTGTTATTAGGTTTAAATTATTTTCCTATTTTACTCGTATTTACGATGTTGAAAACTAATTTTATATTTATTTTAAAAATATGTGTTATTCCTACGTATTCTAAAATGGCGACTATTTTAAGAACGTTTTAAACTCGCAAATTATGTAGAGAACGAGTAGATAAATACATGTATAAAGAAACGATTGCATTTTGGACATAACCAATCCTTATCTAGAAAAATAACACAATAGGCATAAATTATTATAATATCACAAATAAACTAAATCTAAACAGTAATACTAATTGATATGATCTTATTGAAAATAATGTAGGTGAGTGGTAAAAATGTAATGTAGCTACTAGTAGAGCCGTATGAAAATTATGTAGGTAATTTGTATAATTCTTTACTTTTTGGTACACCTTTAAAATTTTTCTCAAAATTAGCAAGCTCATGTGGCAATGAACCGGCCACATCACTTGAAGACTGATAACCGATAACCAATGGGGAAAAAAGGTCTTTGACTGGCGAGCTGGTATATGCAAAATGAGCACAATTCGCCCCCTAGACCAGGTGGACCGATGACTTGATGAAGAAATCGGGAAACCGCTAGTTTCAAGGCACAGGACCGAGTAGAGTAGCGCAATTTGGGGACCTATGTCCTGCAGTGGACCTCAAAAGGCTGATGGATGGATACTTTGTGATTATAAGGCACCATTTTGAAACATTTTTTTAAATATTCAAAACCTTGTCACAATATATATAGATTTAAGCAAAGACAAAAGCTTAACACGTATAGTCATGGACCTTATTAAAATACCTCTTCTTTAAAATACACAAAAATTATAGGGTCGTATTTTATAGAACTCGTTGTAGTTTGACTCTACACTCATTTGCCTTAGTTAAGAGTTAAGTTTTGCTGTATTCTGATCTGAGGTATAGCAGGTATGAAAGATATACGTAGGTATCCGTGACATTCCAAATTATTCTAAGTAACTTCATGTAAGATTTCTGATGATTTCTAGGCATGTTGACGTATATAAGCGACAGTGACAATTCACAATCAGGCGGAATGCATTTTTTTTATAAGATAGATATAGAACATGGGTTCCCTCTGAAGTCTGAAGAATTTATAGGTGGCAGAACCAATGTAGTTCGCTTGGGGAAGTGCAACCGCCACACCTATTTCTAGCGTGAAGCAGTTTATGCGTTTCGATGGAAGGGTGTGGTTGCCGGCACACGTATATATGAGGCGACCATCTTAGTCCTCGGGAGTCAACGCATCTGTAATTGACTTCAGATAAAACCCCATGTTTTGTATGAAGTTGCTTACAGATATCCACGGGCGGCAGTGACCACTTACCGTCAGGTGGACTGCGTGCTCGTTTGCTACTTCAATCTTATAAAAAAAAGTCAATCACAGATGCATTGTTACTCCCGAGGTATAAAAAGGCTGCCTCATATGAAAGTGTTCCGGCAACCACTTTTTTTGTAACGTTTTTTTGTAACTGCGAGTGCCGGCATTTAAATTTTCACTCTTATCAATCGCCTTTAATGTGTAAATAAATATAACATTAAGAATAAAAAATAACGCCTTCATATAAACGTCAGTTTTTATGATTTTGTACTTTAATATATTAATGTATAACAACAAGCAAGCAACAAAGTGCAACAGTTAAGAATTTTAAATTATAATTATTTCCAACATTATTCATTACATTTAAAACGAGATTTATGGTTACTATGATTTGAACATAAACAGAGTGAAGATGCCAACCGCTAAGACAAGCGTTCCACATTTACATTCCAATACATAATTCCCTTTGCCGAAACCCTCCAAATCAATTGCCATTCCTATTTGTAAAGCAGACGAAAACGTCCCGTGAGAATGTACTTGAAGCCCTTAAAAAGTTATTTCTTGTTCTGCATTCCATTTCAAAGGCAATTGGAAATGTTTTGACGGAGCGCGATTTTATCGGCACTTGTTGAATTCGCGCCAATTGATTGATTCGCAATTTGTATTTTTATTACTTAATACGCTTTGCCCGCGACCTCGTTTGTGTAAAAAATAAAAATAAGGTGCTCGATATCTTACAAAGTAATAGCCCTTGGTCATTATGAAATATTCCAAGAATTTTCCGCCCTATTGCATGTCTGCTCTCAGAGTGAGAGTTCTGTAGAATTATCACTTTGAGAGCAGAAGCAGTCAGTTCATAAGATGTATCTTATGAACATTACGGAGAGTACCCAAGGATATTATAGAATCGAAAAATAGATCGGTCATAGGCGATTGATTACACTCGAGCTTCAGGAACGCATGAAAATTACTGCTAGCCAACATCTTCAGTATACAATTGCTATTTGTTTCTCTTGGATAGCATATCAAAAAGTTTATGTTCGAGTAATTGTGATAATTTACCCGTTCCGTTCGAATTCAACACCAGTCCGATTAGTTTATAATCCAAGTTTATTAACAATTGTACTGCTAGAACTTCAGTGATCCATCAATCCATCCATCAGCCCTTTAAGGTTCACTGCTGGACATAGGCCTCTAAATGACGTTACTCCAACCGGATCTGTGCCTTCCAAATCAAATGGTTTCCCGCTGTCTTCTTGTTCTTCTTCTTTCTTCTTCTTTTAGAACTTCAATAATTAATATAAATTAATAGTAACATTTTTTCTTGCAAACTCTGCAACTCGTTAAATTCTATCTTACATTTACCACAAAAGAAGTAGGTATTATTGAATTCTCTCGCTATATCTTACAAGACACCCAACTGTCTTATATCCAGTGTAGCTTACGACAAACATTTGTTTTGGCAAATCCGACATCTACAAACCTACAAATCTTCCTTTGGTACAAACTAAACATTTCCTAATTTTGAACCCCAAGCGCACAAGTAACTATGGGCAAATGAGACCCACACGGCGGCATTTGTCCATTTTACAAAGACCTCTCATTTTGTCCTTCAGTTATTCTTAGGGTTTATCTGAATTATACGTTTCATTAAGCCAAAACTAAAAAATATAAACACAGGTATCGGGACTTGTTTATTGGAAACTTACATAAATTGTGTTTTTTTCTGAATTAAGTACCTAGTATCGTCACAAATCTACTATAATATTATCGTCTCATCTTTTTTAAACATAATAAATTGATATATCATGCCTACTTCTAAAATAACTTCATTGTTTAAAATTTCTGGCATTATTTAGAGCATACTGAAGGCATTATACAAATATGAAACATCCATTATATATTCCCATTTTTCTGTTTATCGTAAATGTATACCCCTTCAATACCCAACCATTTTACATAAAGTAGCAAGTCAGCTTACAGCCTTAGAAACCGTAGCGTAATGTAAGATGGTAGATCATGTTAAACTGGTGATGTCATGTACATACGTACATGCTGCTGACAGAGTTAACATCCAACTTATTAGACGTTTCGGAAATTTGGTTTTGCCCCGACAGCATCGCGGGCTTCGCTGACAGTAGGGATGGGTGGTGGATACGTTATTGGTTATCGGTACCAACAATTCCCTAGAGGGTAGTTGAAAGAAACTTAAAATAAAATGGTACGTAAGCTTTCGATAATTTAATATATATTTTTTTAAACATTACACAATTTTGTATTACGATTGGAAAGAAAAAAAGTAAAATAGTAAATGAAAAAGTTGGAGATGCATGTGTATACCAACGAGTAGAACACAAGCTGTAACTAACTTAAATAGACAAAAGGCGACTATCTTAGTCCTCAAGCATTTTTGATTAGCTTCAAATAGAGTTGTTATTTTATATGAACTTATTCATAGGTTTTGCTCCGTATTATATTCATTATTTATATTCATAGGTGATCATAGGCCGTTGTGACCACTTACTATAGTTAGACTACAAGTTCGCTTCAATCTTAAAAAAATAGACAAGTAAACTTTTTCGCTTGGGAACGCATGTTAAACTGTTAACTAGCGGCGGCAAAACGTAACATAAGCGATGTTAAACCTGATTGTGAATATCAACGATTTAAGAACAACTGTCCTCAACAGCAAGATTTAAAAAGGCTTGCAGTCAATCGGACTTGTGCTGCCTCAGTCGCATCACGATAAGCTCCTACTTTCCAAACCGTATTTTAACGTGTTCTTTCAGAACCTTATTTATTATCCATCCGACATCTCTTGACCTATTTAAGCTATCGACAAGCCAATCTCGATACACCATCCCTAATATGTTGGTAATGCAAACGTTTGTGCGCCGGTCCGCGCTCAGCTCAAACACGTGGTAAATATGTACGTACATAGCCATACATGTTAAGCAGTTATATAAGTATATTTATATACTAAATATTGCATTAAATTAACTGCGCTAATTTTGTATAACTGTAGGAAAATGGTTATATAAAATGTCCCTACCAAACATCGCTAACGTAACGTATTAGTTGCTATTTTTAACGCCAAACCGAAGGACCATAAAACATTTACTTGCGTTAGCGTTATTGCGTAGGTATTATAGCGTTAAGGGTTAAAAAAAATTGTTTCAGTTCTTAGCAACAAAATTTAGGTGCAAATTGTAGGGAAAATTACTAATATTTGCTCAACGCTACCGCTTGCAACACCGAGCGAATGTTTTCCGGCCCACGTGCAAGTAATGCCCTGATATATATATTTGCTAAGGCATCCCTGTAGTTCCGGGATCCGAATAGGGCTACGGCATCCCCTGCCTGTCGGGGGTTGCAGGCGGCTAGAGTGGAAGCTCGAACCATTCGGTCAGGCGATCCCGGGAAGGACGGCGCTATGTGTGGTCGCATACCGTCGTAAAGACTAGACGGAGTTGTGGGCCCAGCCGCTCATCTGGTAGGAGACCGATGGGGCAACGCGTTCAGAGGATTCCGGTTGCAGTCGTGTCGAGATCCCGGAGTTCTTTTTATAGCGCCGAGGACGGCCGCCGGGGGGGTTTTAGTGCGGTACAAATCCAACATAACCCCGCGTCGCTCCGATGGCGTCGGGTACCTTTTGAAGGTTTCTCCCTCGAGAACAAAAAAAAAGACTATCAATGCTAATCGAAGGATTCGTCGGAAGATAATACAAGGCTAATACTACCTTTGAAGTTATAAGTAACGTGCCAATAAAGACAAGCCACCCAATATTAAATCTTAATTGTACCCCATAAACACGATAAAAATGATATCAGGAAGCAGCTCTGGAATATACATATGTCGGTACTTGTGTCTACATAAAATTAGCCTCAATCATGAATCTACTCAGATAATTAAAACCATATTTGATCATTATACTCAAAGTTGCTAGAAAGTTTCTACTTGAAATTAAGATATCAAGTATCCACCGCTAGGTTTTCCAGATTCTCAGTATATCGTAAACTTTCAGTACATATTTAACAAGAAATTTGTTTAATTATTAAAACAAAAAACTCAGCTGCGTAAAAATGATCTATCGTCTTCAGTCATAAGATAAATATCAGTTTAAAGGTATGGTATTTAGTATATAACCTCTACTCTATTCTACAGTACCTTTTTTTGTTATTGAGTGGGAAACCTTCAAAAGGTACCCGACCCTGTGGGAGCAACGTCGGGTTATGTGGGATTTTAAACGCACTAAAATCTCCCCCCCTGAGTGGCCGTCCTCAGCGCTGCGTGAAGGCACACAACCGGAGCCCTCCGAGCGCAATGCCCCTTTCGGGCTCTTCCCCGGTGAGCTTTTGCACTCACCACTTACGACAGCATGCAACCACACATACTGCCGTCCTTCTCGGGATTACTGGCTGGGTGGTTCGAGCTCCCACTCTAGTCGCCCATAACCCCACGAGCCCCCATTTAGTCGCCTCTTACGACAGGCAGAAGCTCCCGTAGCCGTATTATATTGATGTTTTATTATATGTATCTTATTTGCTGCATAATAAGGATTTGATAGGTCATTAGTGGTACCATCCTTATTAGAAAAATATCTCTTTATTAATTGACCCGCACTTCGATTCAGAATATGAGAAGCAGCATCTTACCGTGAAATTACTTATCTTCAAACATTACCATCGCGACCAACCAAGCACGAAGATAAAAGACCGATGCCCAGTGGAATTTAAAGACTGATAAATCGATAAAAGTCCATTAACCAGATGTTATTAAGGCAGCAAAAAACCTTATACATAAATTTCCAATCAGGTATTTTCGTTTTTTAATCATTTATTAAATTTAACCCTTTTTGGAGGTTTGTGTCAGAATAGCATCAAACAAGTGTTGTAATACACTAGTTGGCCCGGCGAACTTCGTTCCGCCTAGAAGTCAAGAATCTAATATTATCAGTGTTTCTCCACTATAATTATTATTCACGTATTAAACATAAACCTTCCTCTTGAATCACTCTATCTATTAAAATTGGATTAAAACCCGTAGCGTAGTTTTGAAGATCTAAGCATACATAGGGACAGACAGCGGGAAGCGACTTTGTTTTATATTATGCAGTGATATATTAATATTTAAAATGGTCTATGTACAAGCTTTCATTTCATACCCATATTGTTAATAAAATAAAAAAATGACACTCTCCCCTCCGGTTTTCTGATCGCATCGCAATATTTAAATATTATATAGCCTGTATACCTATCCAAACTGAGTCGATTCCATTGATATGTCTTAATTATGTTCCAAGCCTTCAAGCCGTTCGGGTTGTGGCGCGTTCCAAAGAAATTGAGATGCATACAAACATACACAATACCGTCTTTACCATAAGGGCACTCGGGATCAGTGCCCAGGGCCCCTGTCCTCATGGGACCCCGAAGAGCCAACAATTTACTCACATTTAATATCTTAACATTATGGTCGGGCGCATTACAATTTTCTCGTTGCATGACAGTCTTCGGGGCCCTTTTGGAATGTAAAGTACTTCATACTTTCTTTACATTCCAGAAGGGCTCCGAAATCATGTGTGCCCAAGGGCCCCAGCACGTCTAAGACAGCCCTGAACATACATACATAAATACATACATTCGAATAGATTACCCTCTTTCTAACAAAGTCAGCTAAAAACATAACCTAATAATAACCATAACCTAACCTTGATTAACTATTAGCTTCAGTCTTTGTCGATGTGGTAAGAACGCAGGAGTGTAGCTACCGCCATGCCAGCCGTACCTATGCCTACCTTTTAAAGGTGGTAGAACCAGTGTAGTTCGACCGGGGAAGCACCACCGCCACACCTATTTCTAGCGTGAAGCATTTCTTGCGTTCCGATGGAAGGGTGTGGTTGCCGGCACAGTTTCACACGAGGCGACCATCATAGTCCTCGGGAGTAGCAACGCATCTGTGATTGACTTCAAATGGAACCCATGTTCTGTATGAAGTTGATTACAGATGTTCATGGGTGGAAGTGACCACTTACAATCGTTTACTGCATGTCCGTTTGCTACTTCTTTATTTAAAAAAAACGTGCAATACCCATCTAATATTAAGAGAATTTAATTCGCGTAGACATAAAAAACCCTTTGGTTAACATATAAAACACTTCCACTTACATGAAAAATTGTTACAAAACGCTAAAATAAGGCACGTTAAGGCTTCACATGAACATATACTTTTGCGGATATAGCAGGGTCGTATATACACGTATAAAACATAAGCGTAAGATCACAAGGTTCAATTTGATCCGTCGTGAGGTTTCAGTGGACGGAATTCGAAACGCCTCGGTTGTTTGTTTGTGGGTGGATGGATCTAGCGAAATTTCTCCTTTGTTGCTCTACTCCACCCGTGGTTTGTGGGGTAAGATATAAGCGACCTATTTTCACTAGTTACACTAGTTACGCTAGTGATATGCTAGTTTTTTTTTATCTGACTAAAGTAGCAAACGAGCATGGAGTCCACCTGATAAATGGTCAGTGCCGCTCATGGCCATCTGTAATTAACTTCATACAGAACAAGGGTTCTATCTGCAGTCAATCACAGATGCGTTTCTACTCCCGAGGACTATGATGGTTCCACACATGGACACACCCTTCCATATCGAAACGCAAGAACTGCTTCACGCTAGAAATTGTGGCGGTGGTAATTTCTCGGTCGAATTACACTGGTTCTACCACCTTCAACGTCCATAACTGTATAAGATAGTATTGAAAGGAATACTCAAAAAAATAATTAGCAACGACTTTTATAAACCAACAAAATAACGGTATTTTGGCAATTTTATGATAAGTCTTACATATTTGTAGCCAGTAGCAAAAACACATCCTTATTCGACTACTGTCTACTTGAGGCGTCGTGGATTCTGTGACTAAAAATGTATAACTACAAAGGAACTAATACATAGGTAGTATAGGAAAGAGTATATTGTAACATCTTTTCTTTATCATAATTTTTAAATGTTCACTAAATATCTTTGTTTTGTTAACGATGGCATTATAGACGGAGATACCTTAATATTTTTTTTATTACCGAATGTAAAAATAAATACCTAAATCGCAATTGCTCATAACTTGGATCGTACCCGGAGTTAGAATTTGGTGGGCATTATGTAGCAGCTTTGTTTCTCTTACATTATGTATTCTGTCGTGGACTTCTGTGTGTATCTATGTACGAAGCTCCAGTTCACAAGCTCACATAGTGATCTGTACTTTATGTACGATAATGTACGGGGTGTAAGTACCACGAATTTGGGTAATTGGTTGGTAACTGAGGAATTCGGAATATCTAGTTATATTTATGGGAATTTATGATCACAGCATCTGATTTGGTCTGTTTTTCACTTACTTAATAGTAAGCAGGTAGTCGTAAATTTTAGGCTGCAACTCTATTCCTCTGCGTTTGTGTTAATTTGTTGATAAAATTTGGGTTGCTTTTTATGTTCACAATACAGTACAATTTTATTATCACAGTAAATATCAGTAATAGTATTATAGTTCAGGAACTAGAATAAAGCTACGGCATCTCCTGCCGTAATGGGCGACTAAGATGTGGATTTCGGAATTGCGTACATAAGACTAGGGAGTTCGAACCACCTAGTCATTAACGCTGGAAAGGATGACGGGGTGACAGCATATTATCAAAAGCATCCGAAGGTGACGAAAATAAAAAACAGCGATCGCAGGGCTTCGGTTGCGTTCCGTTACAGATCCCGGAGACTTCTACGTATCTCCGCGGAAAGCCAGCGTTGGGATAAAACGCCACATAACCTTATACCGTATCGCTATTAACACACCGTGGTAGCTATAGATTTCCCTCCCACCACTGTCACAATTATCTTAATTGTAACTAACCCTTTCTTAATCGCACTAATTTCTCTCTACCACTTCCTGAACGATTTGCCTTGCCTTTTATATAAGAATGGGGAAAATAATATATGTTAGTACTAAAATCTCTGCACTAAGATCATGGTCTGATGTCTAACCTAAAAAAAAATGTGTGCGTGTATTAGCGTACACTCGTAAGAAGTGAAACTTCTTTATGACGTTATTTTTCAAAAAATAATTTACTATATGTAACTTTACAGAAATTGGTCAAATAAAGTTAAATTAGATAAAGTTTAATAAAAGGCTTTTATTAAAGTTTATCTAATAATCTTATCTATAATAATCTATCTAATATCACGCGTGGTAGGGATAACGTAACGTAACGTAACGGATAATGGCGCGTAACAGAAAAAGATGGCGCGTAACGAAAAAATGTTACACTAAATTTTTTTCCAACCCCGATAAAGAAGTTTCACTTCAATAAGGGGGGGGGGGGGGTAGAAATTAGTACCATTGAGAGAGGGTTGATTGCAATTCTAAATGTACTTTTTTCAATCATCAAAGCTACTAAGGTGCCGTGCCTTGGGAGAGACATAGCACAAAGATAATGAATTTTAGCACGAATTTTCTAATTATCAGCGCTTATGTGAAAGTGTAACGACAAGGACCAAACTCGTCATTCCCTACCAATTGAAGACAAAGTGAGATTCTATAGCTAAGACGTTCAAGTTACGCTAAACTTAAACGGGGAACTGCGAACAATTCCGCAAATTGAAGCAGTAATTCCCGAATACGTATCCAATTGCAATGAAATTAGAGCAATTGGATTTCTGCAGGTAGGTATTCAATGTTCTTGATGCACGCTGTTTACGTTCATGACAGCATGCTATGGATTTCAATGGGACATGTACCGGAATATAATTATCTTAATTGCTGATGTTATAACTACAGAGAATACGAAGCTTAGGCCATAAAAGTTCAAAAATATGTATTTTTAGGTCATTTGGTGGTACTTTTTAGTGATGTTAGGTAGGTACTGTTGAAAAAAAGGGATCATGTATCTACATAGTTTTACATAAAATAAATATTATTGTACTTCAGACGGATTTTATTATCTAAACAGGTAACTAAATTATTTAATTCGTATAATACCAGAAGGATTAAACATAAGTAACTATTTAAAATACCCTTTTTTTAAGTGGGTAATCATTACCGTACGGCGAGAACACGAGGCGGCTCACGCACCCCCCCCCCCCCCCACGCCCCACCTTCCCGTTTGGAGCATGAATGAAAACACAAAAGTGCGCCTTACCTCCAAGGCCCCCATCCGCAGTACAACGGACCAACCCCGAGACCATCACCCACAAGCCGTGGGCATGGGCAAACCTACACCCGCAAAGACTTCTAAACCTTACAGGCACCGACTTCCTACACCCAGCGGCGGATCCGCTCCTAGGTTCCGCCACAAGAGGACAGGGAGGGCGGCAACGATACGGCATCTCCTCTTCCTCTGCGGCCCAACCGCCAAAGCATCAGACGGTGCGCCCCCGTTCGGTCGCGGGAGACAAGATGTACGGCAACGACACACCGAGACACCTCTCCTCCTGCAACCCCTCCTGGCTGCAGAGGCCAAAAAACACCGGCCCCCGCAGCCTCCTCGGACGCATCCAAAGCGAGCCCAGGCCATGCCCACTCGGAGCGTCCCTTCCCTGGGATCCCTTTGGCTTCACCGTGGTGCTCCAAACTAGGGTTACTGAGCCCCTCACCACGACAAAGTGGAGATCCCTTCGTGGGGGATATTTAACATACCCAACAAAACTTGTCTTTTACAATCATTGACTACCAAAATGAAGTTTATTCCAAAATTTAGTACACTCGAAATTCAATCACAACTGTATCCCATCCCATCCTTATTTATGCGACATCGGTCGCAACTCATTTGCGAGGGGAGGCTGGGGTGATGGCGCAGCGAACTTGCTTAGATAATGTGCATACATTAAACTAAGACCAAACTAACGCGCGCGTATCTTGATGAAGGAACTTCGTACTGCGGTCTAATTACGGGGCGGGCGGAACAGCCTTTGACGTGCTTGCACGGGAATTTAATTTGCATAGAAAAACTAGTGGGAATTTTACATGTTTATGATAACAACAGGTGGAAGTTAAAGAAAACGGTGAGATGGGTGGAATATGATTTTGTAGTACAAATTTTAGTGCTTTAAATTTTATGCATAGTTATTTTTATTTCCGCACAATGTATTTTGTTCGCATATAGGTATAATTAATATAAAATTCCTATAATTTTTAATTTATGTATTACAGATTAATTATCTGTAGGTATTTTTAAAATCGCATCAAATCAAAACTATTGAATTAATTTTTAAGTGTCGAAATTTATAGTCTACACTTTAATTTAACATTGAATTGTGATTTCGTTTAAATCCATCTTGTCTACTAAAAGTTATTACAACTTAAAAGAAGGCATGTTGCATTTTTTTAAACACAGGTGACCTTACATATGACACTAGTCGGTATAACTAACTAAGATTAACTTCTATACTACGCGTTGATCTCTACAGGGGCTTGGGTTCCAAACAAAAGTAATGTAAAGCAGATAAACTCATACCATCACTGTTTACATACTAGAATTTACTGTATTTTGAATATGACAGACTCGAGTAAAGCATAGAAACCATAGACATAAAACAGTTGTAAAAATATTAAAACTAGTATCAGATTAATATTTTTCTCCTAATTAGTGCTCATATAAAATATATAGAGAGAGTCAGTACTCTGTTTTTTCTTACTTGAATGTTGAAGGTTGAAGGTTGAAGCCTTCTTTTCCTATTTTTTGTTTGTTTCAATTAAATAGATACCTTACCAAGAACTCAGAAGTTACTATGTACATATCATCGCTTAAATGTGACCATCATATATCCCGGAAAATCATTACGCATCTCCATACTTTAAAATTCTGTTATATTCACCGCTCATCCCTTCTACCTGCTTCGATGCTTACTTGCTCGACGTTACTTCAACGGGATATCCGTCCAGCGTATTTACCCGGTTTATCCGGATTATACTGGCGTAAGGCGATCCCCTCATATATTGGTGTCGGTTCTCGGATGGCTTCGTGTTTAAATATTTGCTCTTGCTAGAGCGATTCGGGGAAATATATGTAAATCTACCATGAGTAGGTAGATAGAGAATGTTAGAGAAAATATTTGAATAATTTTCTATATAATATGTTTCAAATTGTTTAAATAAAGACAGTAGTAAATATGTAGTCTTTCATTTCTTACTCATAAAATTATAGATATTTATATCAAAGAATTACCTACTCGTATGAGTGAACTTTAAGTAGATACCTGATGATGTTCACTAAACTAGTTCTATACATTATAAACTAGTAGAAGCCACATGAAGTCGTTAAAAACTAAGTCAGTAAGTTATTACAGTCGTTTTGACATTAGAAACTAAGGTGCACAACTAAGTTGTACAAATCACATAAATGAACGCTTGGTTCAAACCTCAAAATGTACCATGTTTTTGTTATAGCCAAAGTTTAAAAGTTATGAATATGTATCTATATCTATGAATGTATATTTACTTGTAGTAGAATCAATGTTGTTAAACCGCGGAAGTACCATAGACACACTTATTTCTAAACCGTAAACCAGTTCTTGCGTTTTGATGGAAGGTGTTTGCTGGCTCATTTTTATAAGTGTTGACCATCTTAGTAGTGTTAAATCATCGGTGATTGACTTTCGGAACCCTTGTTCTATGTGAAGTAGCGACCACTTACCATCAGGTGAACTGCATCCTCGTTTGCTACTTCAATCGGATAAAAAAATATACTTAAATCATCTGCTTTGTATTTAAGGGATTGAAAGCGCAGTAGTTTCTTTTTGGTATTTCAAACTGAGGATATGGGATTCATATCGAAATTTGGACTCCTTAACTTTTCATGTTTCACTTTTCTTCAGAGCCCTCTGCTTTTTAAAGATTAGCGCGTATAAAAAATAACATAATTTTACCAAAAAATATAATATCGTGTCCTATTTTAAAATGATGTTAAGATCTATTTTATAAAAATCTTATAAGAAAAGATAATAAAAGAAAAGTATATTAGAAAAGATAAGCGATCCAATAAGGAAGATCAATACCCAATTGGAATTTTGTGCGACATCTATCGGTGAGTAGTAAAATTAAGAATTCGCTTTGTTGTAAGTTACATAGGTGGCAGCACTATAATTGGTCTATTAGAGTAATCTACGTAATGTAAAATATTTTTTTAATAAAATTTCGTTATTTCAAAGTTATTTTTGTATATAAATAGTTAATTTTCGAGTTTTATAAGGATATATAAGTAATTCCCCTACAAGCTCAGATTTTTCTACATTATGATGTGCTTATAAAGATTAAAAATTTCATCATATATTAAATTATATCAGATATCCGTGGTAAATTATTTTAAATGAAAAATAATGACTTAAATATACCTATATACATATCTACCTTTTTATCCTAGCAGCACTTATTTCTAGGCATTACAGAGCATAATTTATATTTCTATCAGTTTCAAAAAAGATTTATTAGGAAACAAACAATATTACTTTATGTCGTACTTTCCTTAAATAAGTCTTGGCAACACGGTCTTGGCGATGTAGTGGTCCATCAACTGTGATTGATCAGTTTCTAGCGACAGCCGCGTTATGTAGGAGGGATAAGACTTATAAAATTTGAACTAAAAGTTACATGCAAGTTATAAATTTCCATCAATGCGTTTTTTAAGACCCTAATTTATAAAGTAAGTTTTTTTACGTTACAATGTTTACCGTTTTTAGAACTTTTCATTAGAATTTAGGTTCTTATTTTTTGTTTACCTAAAACCTTTAATAATTTGGCCCATTGAGTTGATTGGAAATTTAATTGAACTAAACCACAAAAGTATGTTCCATTATATACACACGTATATGCTATAAGTAACACAAATAAATAAAAAGCTTTTGAAAACATAAACCTTCTTCCTTCACGTTAAACATTATTAATTGATTGACTAGAACAATGTTCACCAATTCGCACTTGGCCAGCGCGGTGGACCCGTGCCCAGCAGTGGGACAATAATGGGTTGACAATAAATGATGATTAGAACTAAGGTCCGACCGGGGAGGTACCACCACCACACCTATTTCTATCGTGAAGAAGTTCTTGCATTTCTGCGGAAGCGTGTGGTTGCCGGCACACTATCATTTGAGGCGACTATCTTACTCCTCGGGACTATTAACGCAGCTGTGGCTGACTTCAGATTTAATCCTGATTCTGTATGAAGTACTTATTAAATTTGTCCATAGGCGGCAGTGAGCAATTACCATCAGATGGACTGTGCTCGTTTGCTACTTCAAACTCATAAAAAATAGAACGACCAATTCAAAATTACTCATAACATTTTGATTAATCTTTCACTAAAATCTAGTGAATTTAGCAATTTCTAGCTTGTCAAGCTGTGTTAATTATATTGTTCAACAAAAGATTTTTAGGTCCCTATACCTTAAAAGGATCCTATGTCAAAGGCAAGCTATTTTATTATGGTACATAGCTAAGTTTAATCTAAGAAATATTTTCAATCGTTTGTTAGACAAATGCCTAGTGACTTTTTTCTTTGTAATGATTGATTTAGTCTTACTAATACGATGAAGGCGAAAGATGGTGATGATTTTACTCTTGTTAAAACGACTCTTGTTAAAACGTCTTTTCATCTCTTTTTTATCTGACTGAAGTAGCAAACGTACATGCAGTCCACCTGATGGTAAGTGGCCACTGCCGCCCATGGACATCTGTAATAAACTTCATAGAGAATATGGGTTCTATCTGAAGTCAATCACAGATGCGTTGCTACTCCCGAGGACTATGATGGTCGCCTCATATAAAAGTGTGCCGGCAACCCCACCCTTCACATCAATCAAGAAATGCTTCACGCTAGAAATAGGTGTGGCGGTGGTAGTTCCCCGGTCGAACTACGCTGATTCTGCAACCTTGAAAATATGTTTGGTTGTAGAAATTGGTGGTAGAAGGGTATTAAAATTGGACATATAAATAATTTATGACCTGGATTATCACGATAAACTTGGAGCTATTGGAAGGTATAAAGGTAACTACTATAAAAATGTGCATGAATGTCTGCATTAAATTGCAAGTATTTATCATATATTCATATATTTAAATCTCGTCTTTATAGCTACCTATTACTTCAGAAAACTCGTATCTAAATTCATCTCTAATTTGTGTGAAGAGAGATTTAATCTCCGTGCCACGTATGAAAAAAGGTCAATTAGATTACCAAGATTAATAAGCAGTAAAAGAATATACGTTTACATTATGTTATTTCACGCGTAGTGCATATCTCCTAAGTCTAACCAACGTTATTGATGACTAAGGACCCCACCCGTCCATGGACCGAAATACGGAGTGGGGTCAAACGGTAACATTTAGACGCTTTAAGTCCAAGATATCTTGGACCTATTTCAAAAGCAACCCAAACGGTTAAAAGTAAGGTTGAATCTCCCTTGGGGTATTAAAGACCACGCTCGCAAGCAGTGGGTGTTAGCGGGTTAACCCCCCAGGTGGTTAAGCCGTTTTACCACGTTAGTCTGTGCCGGTCGCCTGTAATTTTGGGCCTAATGCGACTATTCCTATTTCAAGTTACCCCTCGGGCTTAAGATGTGCCTGTCGGGAGAGATAAGGTCCTACGTCGGTAACGGCTATGTATGTCGTATGGTAATGGCGCAGTTGAATAGCGTACAGTGACGTGCTCTGATAGTTTGGGTAGATTTTATCAGGTTTCGGGAGTATTCAATACTGGTGTAACAGACCCCTTATGAGCATTGAAAGTATTATGTTTTGTGCAAGTATGAGTAGGAGGATTGAAGCCGGAATATTTGGTTTTATTTATGTTTTTAATTGCTCGGTATTTAAACTATGAATACACTGAATCCTTTTAGAATACAAATGTGTACTATTATTTTTCACCACGCTAACGTGTGATGAAATTGATGTTAATTAAAATCTTATTTCTTATTTTACGGTATGAAATATTAAATGGATTATCAATAAAATTTTGCTATGGATCCATGTCATTTACTATCCTTATTTCAGAAAAAAAAACAATATATCTGTATATTTTATGGAAAATGGTGGAACTTTTCATGCCGGTATAGGTACCTACTCCTGTCGTTATTTACATTGTCGTTTTTATTTGAGACGCATACTTTCGCATAAAGATATTCTAGTACCATGTTTAAAAATACATAAATAGATAATACTTTCTGCACTCATAACCTCACAATAAGACTTTTTTAGTATCGCGAGTGTCATGGATAATTTTTTTTATTAGATTCACATACAAGCGAAAACACCCAAATTCAAGACATAAATCTAAATTCGTCATACAAATATCTGTCTGGTCGGGAAACGAACCCAGAACGTGTCAGTCCGCTTTACCACGCGCGTCGTGAAAATAGCGATTTATAAGTCTGTGATCAAATTCAAATAGATATCGTTAATGAACACTTCAGATATAATGGACCTTTTTACTTTTTAAATTTATAAATAAAATAACGAGGAACAAGCGATATAAGATGACTTTAAAATATATAGGTAATAGGTATATAAAATTATAAACTGTACAGCCTACAAGAAAGCTCATTATATCAAGCGTTTATTTCACTTCATTAATACTTATACAAATATATCTTAGGAACATTTCTATAGATATTAAATTGCATGCTCTTTAATTGTGTTTCGTTCGTTATCGCTTAATGTTGTTATCATAGTCCACGTTTATTTTTAAATATTGTAAATTCATCCAAACATCCCTCTAAATTAACCTAACCACGTCTTGGTGAAACAGAGATAAAGGTGCGCGCAGATAAAGGTAAACACAAATAGGTGCGACCTGTCTCGAATATAAATCGGTGCAGTAAAAGTTCTCGCGGCTTAATTAATTGCGTTCAGATTACTGAGGGGGCGCTGAAGATTGCTCGTTCGACCTCCGTTGTGTGGATACGGCATTACGATGTTCTAATATTTGTAGGTGACTATAATACTAGTGTATGGATAATAAGTCATAATTGTGACACTACTTTCAATTTTCTACTAATTATAAATTCTCCTTAGTGTAATCCCTAGATTCAAATTTGATAGAAACCGAAGTATAGAGCTTAAAATTAATAAGAGTACAGTTTGTTTCTTATTGTAATACTTTACCGGAGAACTTAGGGTCTTTGGCAAGTATATGAGATAAAACAAAATAACCAAAAAACGTGTTAGTATTTAAACAGAAAAACGTAATGAAATTGTATTGTAACACTGCGGCGTTTTAATAAATCTGTATCCATCGCGTGCCTAATTTATCCGGCGAAATACGCGTGTCGAAAAACAATTCAACGTTTTATAAAGCCATCAAAACCGAACAATAAAACCCACGCACGTATTAATATAGGAAGCACACAAGCGCCTCACCTGAACGGCTCAACAAAAACCAAAAATTAAACAACGTCCTTTGTTGGTGAAAACGCTAAATTGAGGAAATTTCCATCCATTCTCCAGCCAGGCGTCATCCGCGCCTAAACCCCGCTTCAATTTCAATAGCACCCCCAACACACACCCTACACCCTTTAGGACGCCCCCACTTATACCCGTCTCTTACCCGCCCGCGGATCTTGCTCTAGCGAAAAAGGGATAGCGCTACCTACAGGGCCGGTCCGAAAGTTAGACATATATTATTGTATTATACGGTCGTAGGTGGCCCCGGGGGTGAAGATTGATGCCACGGGCGGGGGGGTAGTTTCGGCAACCCTATGTCGACGTAACGAAATTTGCGTCACGCACGTGTGTGTGTGTCGAACAACCTCATATTTCACCTCGAGGAAATTAGGTGGAGGAATTAATTTTCAAGTTTTCAATATAGAAAGGAAAAATTGAGCGGATAGCAGTGGCTTCAGATAATTGAAAGCATGTATGGCCTCCACCAATCCGCCGTTTCTTACGAAAATTAGTTTTTCAAGTTTCCCAACTTCGGTGTCTCCCGGGTTGATTTGCCTTTTCTCTTTTGTCAATAAACTTAATTATAACAAGACATGCACGTGTATTCTAAGTTTAGAAAAGATGACAATGATGTTCATACCATCCATGAGACTTTTAAAAGATTTAAAGATTTATTATCGCCAAAAAACAGTTATATAATTAATAATGTCGTAAACAACGGCAATAGTATAAACTGTGTCGACACTATTTACGCGCCCACCTCGGAGTACATAATTAAAATTAAGGACTATGCAAAAACTACAGAACAATTACCATAATACAGATATAGAATTATGTGTGTGTGAGTGTGGTGTGTGTGTGTGTGTGTGTGTGTGTGTGTGTGTGTGTGTGTGTGGCTGTGTTTGTGACATATCTAATATTTAGGAAAGAAGTGTCTCATTATATGTCAAATTTTGCAAAAAAATTACGATAATTTAGATTTGCATTCCCCATACCTAAGTGGATATTTTGAGGTCTATTGTTGGATTGCGGGCTACCCCAATAGGGTTTTTGCTAGTAGTCACCGCGCCTGGCATGTGTGGTCTACGCAATAGGTGTTGAAGTTACAGAGATAGACGTTTCTGATCAGCTTCTGGGTTACATCCTTTAGTTACCTCTTAGGATATTCACGGGAAGAGAGAGAACGACTCTATTAATTCAAGAACAACACCATATGACACAACGTTTATTAATATTCAGCACGGATATTCATCATTTTTCAATACATTGATTTATAGCACGACGAAAATTTTACCAATTTGGTACGAAAGATCATTAGAAAATACTGATATCTTAATACTAGAAATTTTGTATTGCGAATATGTAGCTAACTTACGTATTTTTCATATTTGAAAATTATATTACGAAGAAACCGCTCTCCTTAACTAAGATGTTGGGTTCAAAGCCATGTTTGATCTAATTTGAAATATACTGCGTATTTAATGTTATGCATATATTTTCCAACCGATCGGCCGAATCAAGACATTCCGTAACGTAAAAAACCTAACACCCCCCACTCTGCCTACCGTGTAGCGCGGCCGAGCTTTTGCTTAACCTGTATGCATAAGGTACGACAGTATGAAGCTCACATGGGTTGAGACGAGCTGCTCGGAAATCGGACGAATATGTAAGCAGCTGTTTGTGAGAAAGTATATAATAGGTATCAAAGAAAAAACTCGAATTAATATCAAATAAAAAAAATACTGCATAAATAAATAAATAATTATAATTGCATAAGTTGATGCTGTGCAATAGCTTTACCGCAGCAGTCCCCAAGTGCTTTTTTTTGCTCATTTAATTTTAAAGTATGTCTGAAACTGTCTAATATCTATGATTTCTTAATGTGTACATTTACGGCTGATTAATACCAAATTAATTTATTTTGCCAGGAGATCCAGGGCAATGCGACCGGGGAGGTACCACTGGTACACCTACTTCTAGCATACCGTGATGCATTTTTGCATTCAATTACTTTTATTTTTTTATGATCTTATAATATAAAGAAAGTTGTAAAAACCTAAAAACAAATTTTCAAAACTTATAACAATAAAATGTTTTAGTATTTTATCATAAAATGGTGTATATGGTAAAACTTATTGTTGCTTATAAATAATATTTAAATTTATAAAAAAAAAACAAAAAGAATACAAAAGAATTACCTATATGAACTGCTTCTGATTTTTAAAATCTGAAATGTATTGAGATATAATAGAAATACCTAATAACAAAAAATACAACAATGAATTTAAAAAATAAATATTTCTATTAATTATTAACCTGTAAAAAAAGTACTTAACATAGTAGCTATATAATCTTTTGACCTTTCTAAATGTTTTATTTCGGAGAAAATATTCTGGGAAAGCTGCAAGCCTAAGGTGGCCTCTACCACTCGTTGATTGCCGCGCTAATGGCTACACAAAACGAAGTCTTTACATAACTTAATTATAGATTTAAGTACATATTGACCTCATATGTATTAATGTATGTATCGTATAATCGACAGCCCATACACAACACATCTAAAAAAGACCGCAACCCAAAACAGGGGTAAGTATCCAAATTAAAGACGCTCAAGGAAGACGTCCGCCTAAGACAAAACAAAATTGAAAAATAAAGGAATAGTATCCGAAGTTCAAAGTCGGGAAAGTCCATTGTACTAATTACGCGGGCAGACGGCGTGCTTTCACTCTCGCCGACGCTCGTTTTAATTATTTTTTTAGCGTCTCGGCGTCTGGCGGGAACTCGGGAAAAATTGACGAACGCGTACCAGAGATAAGACATTGCTTTGTTTTGTTGTGGATAATGAGGTTTGTTTTGTACGTTTTTATTGTAGTAATACGGTTATACTATTCTTAATCTTAATATGTACCTAGACATATGTAATATATAACTATATATTATTAAAGTAGGTATATGCAAAAGATCTATAAAGAACATTAGTTAAACTACAAATAGTCAATAAATAATGTTTTATGGGAACATATAAAAATAAAAAACATTAATCTGATTATTGAAAAATCTACATATTATTCATTTATATTTACTATGTTTTTGAATTGTATCCACAAAACTTTAATTCAATTAGCTTTATTATAAATGTATTTCTTATGTTGTTCCAGTCGCTGACTATATTAAATTGTATGTTGATGTTAATTTTTTGCATACAAAACATATTTAGTTCTTCACAGTTCGAATAAAAATCCAACAAAAAAGCCATCAAAGGCGTAGCCACTTGAATCTTTCGCGGGCTGTTAGCGAAGTTCGCGCTCCGCTCAATCTTTGATACTTTCTTCGTGCATTTTTTTAGCTCTCCTTATTAATGAAAAGTAGGTTACTAACTTCGTTCGCTTTAAGAATGAAAGTTACGGCCACGTTGCCGTAGGTCGACGAACTCTCAGCTGTCTTTTGTTTTCGTCCGCGTTCGCGACACCTCGCGAGGAAGCCTTGAAAGTATTTGGTGCCTTATTGAAGCTAGCACTTACCCGCGGCTTCGCCCGCACGGTCAAAGGGAATTAACATTAGCATTTGATAGCGTGATACAGAACTTACAAATGAATTTTACTAACGCCATCTATTAACAACGTCTGGAACTACAAAATACAAAAAAACACACAAACAGTAGCCTACGTCACTTACCGTCCGCCTAACTACCTCCCAGCATATAAACCATATCATGTAATATCTATGTGGTGACGTGAAAGAGGAACAAACAAACACACTTTCACATTTATCATATTAGTATGGATCGTAAGCCCGATAATTTGTCCTAATAGTCCTAATAGAAAGTTAAAGGATATCGCCAACTTAATAGGGCAAACGGGAGTTCTCCATCAGTTTAAAACATCCAAATGTTGGTCATTCAGCTACGGTAGTACCAATAACAACGTAATTGCAATAGTTGTAAAGAGTTTTATGATACCTGTTGATCATCTTTAAAATATAAAACAAATGTACCTACCTATGTCTATAACACCTGTTTATTTTTTAGAAAATGCCTTAATAAAAACATCCAAACCAGCATAAGTTTACAAAAGCAAAACCTTTTAGTAAACGGAGACACTGTAGAGCTAGTTTTCTTGTTCTTCCAAAGGTAAGAACAAATTTTAGAAAAAAAATGGTTCCGTATGAGGGAGAACAACTTTACAATAAAATACCACCAAGTATAAAAAAATGTACACTCATTCAACACATTTAAAACTACGCTAGCTGACTATATTTATACAAATGCACATATATTTCAATAAATGTGTTGCATGGGTTTGACATGAATACATTTTATATCCACTTATATAGTAAGGCGCACGAATATTAAATAGAATATACACATAGAATTGACTTGTAATGTCTTATTTGAGAATAAAGATCTTTAAACCTAAACCTAAGTTGTAGAAATATGGGTATAACAAAATAAAGATTTAGTGGTAATAGCCCCATAGTAAGTATAATTGACGTTTAACATGCTGCTTCCCGATTCCAAATACTTCTTAATATTTCGCAAGTTACGACAAACGTTATGCTTATTAGAAATTCAATATCGAGCGAGCACTTTAAAGGTAAATGGAAACAGTACGAATAAAATGTCATGCTTAAGATTGGAATCAAATCATCTATAGAGAAAAATCACAGCGAATGAAATATATTAAAATACAATTTATTATTAAATTAATTAACTTCTATTTTATTCGCATAATATTAATCATGCATATATCCATACCATATTATATTTAACACAAAGCAATTTCCATGAATAGTTTGTTTACGACCTAATCGTGACATCGCGGGATCATCATTAATTATCTATTAAAAAATAATCCTTTTATATGTCAAAACCCATTCAAATCCGTGAGAGGACACGGGATTACCTGGACTAAAACCCATAAAAAACCAAACAAACACACAACAATAAGTAACCCTCATGCTGATGTGATTTTTTTTTTCAAAAAACATAGAACGTTATCGAATGTGATTAAATTTGGTTAGCAGGAATTGTAACTATTAAATATGTTTTAGTATTAATGATTTCGTCCATTGCTTATTAAAGTTTGATTTAATTTTTTAAATTTAGGTAATATATTTTCTGTAGTACCTACGACTCGTACAATTTTACTAAACATCTTTCGATGTTATGCAAATAAAATACGTCAATTCACCCCATAAGAAATATCCGTTAACGTATGACATTCATGCCCCATAAATTAAGGGTCCACAGGAAGTATTTTCAGAATATTTCACACATGCCTCGGGCGTCGATTAAATCTTCCTGAGAATGCATGCATAATAATCATCTTCAAAAAGTCTCCAATACACCCGATCTCGGATTACCCTTGTATAAAAAGCCCTTCGGGTCACCCTTTCTCTACCTGAGGGTGACATTTTTTATTCACACTTCCGTCAAAAACGCATATGCAAAAAGGACTGTTATTTTCTTTGATACGCACCGTACAGTATCGGAAATAATAATTATATGCATAATAGAGCGGATTAAGGGTTACAAGCATTTATTGGTGACGTTTTTTCCAGTTCCTGTCACCTTGATATCAGCTGTGAACTATTTTATACGCCTTTGTACGATGCAACATTTATTAATATGCATTTATTGATTTGAAATTGTATAAAAATGTGCTACTTTAATTTTGAAAGTCTATAATAATCCTTTATAAACCATATTTCGTATTGAATTTCTAGTTGAATTCAATGCTTAATAAATATGTGCATAAATATTTCAACGGTCAACCCTTGAACGCTGTAGGTGTAAATCTGGCGCGTTACGAATTCGAACAATAAAACACTCGAGCGAACGAGAATCCAAGGCGGGCAACAATACAATCGACCGATATCTCGGCATGCCACTCTTGACTCCAATCAAATAATTACTGCCCTTCGGTCGAATTCTGCCCTCACTTTATGTATTCAAAATGGCGGAATCGCGGAATTTATTCAATGAAATCGGTTTTATATTGCGTTTACAAATTATTAAGCAGTGTACTTGAATATTGTTTTACGCAATAGTATAGCAATACAATATGGAAATATAATATTATAATAATAATACCGGATTTTTAATAATAAAAATCAACGTACTATTTGCGACAAAAACATTACACCCTTGACACACCGCACATCCCGAATAACAATAGGATGCAGATTCAAAATCTCTAAAGATAAATAATACATTTTGATTTATAATACAAGTAAAAAAATACTCTTCATTTATTGAGAATGCATAAATGGACCCTATTATTGGGCTTCGGGAAGTGCAAAATATGGGTGTAACTTTTTTTATGGTGACTGAATACATGTCAGTGAACGGGTTAACTTACGAGGGACTATTTTTTATGACTATCACAGACACAAGGTACATTCAAAATAGTTCAAAAATATTTAACGGGTGCATTCAATAGTGATTTGATTTATTCCAGTGACATGCAGATATAAGAGTCCTCGTTAGATTTATTTGACTGCTGTTTTTGCATCGATCGTTACGCATGATCGGTCATGTCGATTGGCAGTTAGTGTCTATTATTTGATATTTGTTGTGTTATGAGGGTCGGTTATTAGATTTAGAATCTAACCCGCATGGCTCTAACGCGGCGCGGGAAGCTGAATTGCAAAACAGTATAATACGAGTAACTGCCTAACTTTGCATGCGAATCGAAGGCTTAGAATCGCAAATGTGTTGTTATCTAAATCCGGGCCTGATAAAGCTCCTAATCTGCATAATAAAAAGAAGCGGCCGGAAATACAAATGCAGTGATAATGGTACAATAGACCGCGCGGGAAGGGTTACTATTGTCTGAACTTACAACTCCAAATTAATGAGAGACTGCAAAAAATATGGCACAATCGCGATATCCGATCTCTTGCACAGGTACTCAAAGTATTACAGGTTACAACATGATCAATTTGTACCTGTACCTATAGGTAAATAGGTCAGTTGTCATAACGATCTCGTTGTACCTACATATCTTTTAAAGAATATAAAACGTCAAAAAAAAACAAAAAATAGTATTTTATTTTGTATTTATATGAAAATTATTAATTACTTTCATAATAAATAAAATTTAGATAAAACTAAATTAAATAGCACTATTTTATTATAAAAACATTAACAGATTTTATAGTAGGTATCCAAGTCAGTTTAATATCCAAGTAAGTAAATAAAGACTTTATTTCAATTTATCAATAAATGAAATGTTATTTTCTAAGCTTTTTAATCTGTACCAAACAAACATAAATGAATTAATAAGATTTATATCAATTTGTAAGACATAAAAAAACATTAAATACTATCACTATTCGAAAATATGCCCTAAAATGTTGTCAAGGGTCATATGAACTTTGGGAACCGCTAACCCTCAGCTACCTACTGATCTAATTTCCATGCGCTTACGCCGAGGTAGCGAAGGGGTTAACTTTTTATTCACAGTTTCAAAAGCTTGCATTTATTAATTCACAACACCAAAACGCAGATTAGTGTGTTTCAGATGTTTGATATGAATAGTCGGTTGTGAGTGACAGTGTTAAAAGATGTGAGGTCTCAAGTGTGTCATGAAGCAAAGAACTTGTTTGTTGTGAACATTAGGTGAAGGAAATGAAATGGTGAACATGCGATTGTATTCAGTGCTATGTACGGGTACTTATATCTGTACATCACCTTATGTGGTTCCACTGCTCGATGTAGATATCCCTTGAAAGCATTCTAGAACAGATAGAAGCACCAGGTGGTAGAACCAGTGTAGTATGACCAACGCTGCATTTGTTTTTAGCCGGAAGCCCTGCGTTGGGTGTGGTTGCCAGCTTACGTTTATATGAGGTGACCATCTTAGCACTCGATAGTAGCAACGCATCTGTGATTGACTTTAGATAGGATCCCTTTTCTATATAAAGTTGTTTACAAATGTCCATGGGAAGTGGTGACTAAAAGTGAAAAAAAGATGTTCCACTGTTCGATGTAGATATGCCTTGAAAGCGTTCTAGAACATATAGAAGCACCAGGTGGTAGAACCAGTGTAGTACGACCGCTGCCTTTATTTTTATCGGGAAGCCCTGCGTTGGGTGTGGTTGCTAGCTTGTGTTTATATGAGGCGACCATCTTAGTGTTCGATAGTAGCAATGCATTTGTGATTGACTTTAGATAGGATCCCTTTTCTATATAAAGTTGCTTACAAATGTCCATGGGTAGCGGTGACTACTTACTATCAGGTGGACCATATACTCGTTTTCTATTTCAATCTTTTAAAAAAAGATGTTTTCCCTGTTCGATGTAGATATCCCTTGAAAGCGTTCTAGAACGTATGAAAGCACCAGGTTATTTTTATCAGGAAGCCCTGCCTTGGGTGTTGGGTTGGGTGGTGTTGGGTTGGGTGTTGTGGGTTGCATGCTTGCGTTTAGATGAGGCGACCATCTTAGTGTTCGATAGTAGCAATGCATCTGTGATTGACTTCAGATAGGATCCCTTTTCTATATAAAATTGCTTACAAATGTCCATGGGCAGCGGTGACTACTTACCATCAGGGGGTCTGTATACTCGTTTGCTGCTTCAATCTTATAAAAAAAAGAAGATAGAGAAACAAATGCTTAACACTAGAAGTGCGGCGTTCTAAATTTGACCCATTTCGATGTTCTTCCTGCTCTAGTTAATATTTTATTATTCGTTTAATCGTACGCTTTCTGACTTTTCATGAAATATGATTATATTATGTGCACGGGACTTCAACCACTTATTCCGTTTTTTTTTTTACCTAAAACATTCGCGCTTCTAGGGGTGTCAAAATAGTCCGCGCTTATAGTGTTAACGCAACATTTTTCTGTATGTTTTGTCTACCTTTCCCGATGTCTACCTATATTCGCCTACTTCGGTCCAGTCTATCACGGTAATGATCGTGTGTGTGATCGTATGTGCTAATATAGATCATAAACCAAGTGAACGCCAAATTTCAGCGAAATCTGACTGATAGTTTCATGTAAAAGAGAAACAAACACACATACATACTCACAAAAATTCCGTTTTATAATATCCATAAAATAGTCGTAGATTAAGTAACCATTAAACAGTTACTTGTATTGATTAAATATACTATGTGCCATACAAAAATATAATATTGTAAAATGCATTTGCGTATTAATTAATGCAATGCACTGTGGCATTATGCCTAGCTCCAATATTTGTCTAATAGCTAGGTTTACATTGTTATCAATACTAGTCACTTCTTATTGTCCAAAGTAGCACGAATATACATATTTCTCAATTATAAATTGTATTGATTTTATTGACTAAAATCACCCGTTAAAGGTAAAAAGAAAGTTTTAATTAACTAAGCTGCATTTAAAAGCAATAGCGGGTATTTTAACAAAGACATCTGACATTTTTGAAGTTATGTGTTTTCATCAAGACATTGAATGTTTTATTTCGTTTATTATTTATGTGTTTGTGTCAAATGCAAGGTAGTGTCTGTAATGCGTTGATTTTAGGTATGTTTTTTTTTATAATTTGAAAAAAAATATTAGCATTTGGTAATCCTTCTCTACGTCAACTGTAACGGTGCATAATTTCATCCTCCTCCGTCTGCGACAAGTACCTGAAAAACCAATTACACGTTTTTACTTCACGTATTAACATATAGATTGACTTAAATTTTCAAACCAATCAAGCACCAAAGCTAACGCAATCAGCATAACATCTGCAATGAATTCAAGTCTTAGATAACGTATGAATAAGCTGAAATAGACGCATCTGATTTGATGAGCACGAATTGCAGGAAACTGGATGTTGAATAGACTGATTGAATTAGAGCGCAACGCAAGATCAATACGCGCTTTCAACGTTACACATTATGTAAGTATACATATGTAGATTTGAACATAGTAACCACACTGCAACGTGTATATACGTCTTGATTATTTTTAGATAAGAACACCCATTAAACACCATTTTTATCAGATTAAAGTAGCAAGTTGCAGTCCTGATGAGAAGGTTTTCAAGGTGGTAGAACCAGTGTAGTTCGACCGGGGAAGTACGATCGCCAACACCTATTTCTAGCGTTAAACATTTCTTGATTTCGATAGAAGGGTGAGGTTGCTGGCACACTTTTATATGAGGCGACCATCATAGTCCTCGGAGTAGCAACGCATCTGCGGTTGACTTCAGATAGAACCCATGTTCTGTATGAAGTTGATTACAGATGTCCATGAGCGGCAGTGACTACTTACCATCAGGTGGACTGCATGCTCGTTTGCTACTTCAGTCGAATAAAAAAACATAGTAACCACACTGCAACGTGTAAATACGTCTTAATTATTTGTAGATAAGAACATTTACCACCATTTTTTATCAGATTAAAGTAGTAAGCTGCAGTCCTGACGAGAAGTGGCTGCTGCTACCAATGGATACCTGCAACTTAGTATAGAACATGGGTTTTATCTAGTGACAATTACAAACGAGTTGCTACTTCCAAAGACTTATAAGAAAGTGAACCGGCAGCAACAACTTTCCACCGAAACGCAAGAACTGCATAGGTGAGGAGAACTGCATACTAGCACTAGTTTTCTTCCCTGTAGTTTCGGGATTAGATAGAGTTACGGTATCTCCTTCTTGTCGTAAGAGGCGACAAAAAGGGGCTTCCAGGGTTGCGGGCGGCTAAAGTGGGAGCTCGAACCGTTCGATCAGACGACCACGGGCAGGACGGCGGTATGCCTGTCCGCATACCGTCGTAAGGTGTTTCAATGGAAGAGTATGGTTACCCGTCAATTTTATAAGAATAAAATCCTTTGGAGTAGACACATCGGTGATATATAAGAAGATGTTAGCAGATCTTAAGTGAGAGTCAGTGGCAACTCTCACTCATCAGGTAGAGTGCATGCTCGTTTGCTTCTTCAATCTTACAAAAAACATTAATTACGGTAATAACTCTTCGTGATTCGGTGACAACACCAAAGACTTTGTTCTGCGTTTTAACAATTGTCTTAATACCTTCTGGTTTCGAGTTCTGGTTTTGAGTTCTGGTTTTCAAAACAGTAGATATTTCGGGGGTTCCATCTTTATCTTCCAGGGTTCCATCTACCATCTACCATCAAGTAGAATACATTTTCCTTCGCTACTTTAATTGCCACGCGTTTACTGATTTATATTTAAAAAACGAAAAAATAGCGACAATTAAAGGAGGCTTTTGTTTAATATTATACTAAAGTTAATAATAAACTATTAAAGAACTCCATTAAGTCAATTTTGATCGTCAATACTTGTTATGTCTAATTAATTGCACAAACAATAAACGTATAGTTAAAATTTGGTGATATTCAACACTATTGCATATTTTTACACCTCCATAATAATAAGCGAGACCAAGGTTGGTGCTAAGCGAATAGCAGAATAATCTCGTTGGAACAATATGGGACTACGTAAGTCATATATAATTTAAAAAAAAACGTGCGACACTCGGGGACTGCCGCGCTAAAGCTATTGCATCGTATTTTTTTATTAACTTATGCAATTATAATTATTTATTTATTTATGCAGTATTTTTGTCTTTTATTAATTCAATTACATTCAATAATTTGTTTTTTTCTTCGATACTATATTCTTTCTCATATTATAACATATTCGTCCGATTTCCGAGCAGCTCGTCTTGATCCCTGTGAGCTTCGTACTGTCGTACTATAAAAATACACGTTAAGCTACACTCGGCCGCGCTGGTTGACGGAGTGGGGGGTGTTAGGTTTTTTTCGTTACGGAATTTCCTGATTCGGTCGCTGCGCTTTAGGCCCGCGATTAAAGCTATGCAATAGCTCAAAAAATTAAAGAACGATATCAGTCAGATCCATTTTAATTAAAGAACTTTTAAGAGCGAATGCACACAGTACCATTTACTTATAGGAGATTGTTAAAAAAACAAAATCAGTCAATTCCATTCTCCGTAATCACCACTACAACTGAAACTGGTGGCGATACATGTATACATATCACATATATACACTATGTATGAGACAGAGTGGAATGGAAGCCTTGATTGAATTACTCCGTGCAACTTTAGCTCGCGTGATCAATACACGGGCGGTATTACTAGGGTTTCATGATACATCACATTATACGTAAGTGTATGTACATATGTATACGGAGGTATTATCTAACTCGCTTGATGCTTATATAATGAGGTTGTATAACTTATGAAACTAGCAATGTGGAAGTAACTTGATCGTTGTAAGATATTTTTTGAAATTCAGTAGCAATCGAGCTGGGAGTCCACCTAATCTCAACCCATTGGTTAATGGTGACTTTTTTCTGAAGATATTTTAATTCGAACTCGGAACTCTATTTTTATTTTAACTCGATCACAAATGCGTAGCCACAGCTGAGGATTAAGATGGCCGCATATGTATTGTAATGTGAGTCAGTTTTATCAAATAACTTACAAATGCTTTGTCAAATCTCCTCAGAAGTTCTTACTGAGATGACCGCATATGTGCATAAGTCAATTGACCAATAACGCTTTCTGTGTCCTACTTCTGCAGGGTTACTAAGAAGGCGCTCATAGAAGTCTACACTTAGACTGACACGCTATTTAAACCTCGCACTATTGGAATAATCCTCATCCTTACTACTATACTATTCAAATGAGGTTTAGTGTTTTATTTACAAACCTATTTTTAAATCAGCCATAAGGTTTCCGAGTAGATTTAACGATTTGTGAAATTCTGGTAAACGCGATAGACGCATTGATATGCTATCATAAGAGAAGAATAAGACTTGAATAAAATTTAACAAAGGTCATCCATCCGCCCTCAGGCCACGCCTACGTGGTGCAAATTTGTGTATCACATAAGGATTTACCTTCTAAAACATTATTAAATAGGCTTAATATTTGAAACTTAAACTTAAAAATAAAATAAGAGTAATCGATTTTCTTATATTCTGATATCATCATTTTATTGTAACTAGTCACCCGTCACAAAATTCGACCGTAATTTAAATTTAAAAACTTAACTTCATATTATCCAAAGTAGCACGAATATTTCTCAAATTCACATAAATTGTAATAATTTTAAAGTTATTTCGAACGCACCCGTTAAAGGTAAAAATGGGTTTAATTAGCTAAGCTGCATTTGAAAGCAATAGCGACTATTTTGACAAAGACATCTTTTTTTGACGTTATGTGTTTTGATAGTAACACACTGAATGTTCTATTTCGTTTATTATTTATGTTTTTGTATCAATTGCAAGGTAGTGTGTGTAATGTGTTTTAGTTGATTTTATGTGCATTTTATGCATTATTTGAAAAAAATATTAGCATTGCGTAATCCTTCTCTATATCAACTATAACGGTGCGTAATCACAAGTTTTTGCTTCACGTATTAATATTTTATTGTAACTCAATTAGTAAACACAAAGTTTAGTTTTCAATAAAATTACTGTAGCGAGATTTAAGAGAAAATCAAATTCTAACCTGTAATCGTCTTATTTAAAATAAAATTTCAGATACATTATGTATTCTAACTAGATTTGCCTTCATATCAAATCTCGATCAAGGCTTCGCAACAAGCTCACTATATTGCTTCCCAATCCCACAATTCAGCTCGGTTCGCTACTGGGAACTGGCAACACTGTATAGTACATAACCGTATCTGAGGCTTAGAACGCCATTTCGCCGGGGCACTTCCTGTTAACATAAATCCTCCCCTGTTCTGAAACGAATAGAGAAAGGCATGGAGACGTGTGTTTTTAATTTTACTTGCTGGATGGGTATTATTTTGGAACCGGGGTTTTACATTTGTAATGCTATTCGGTAGTTTCTAGACCTTAAACTAAATTCAATTAATTATTCAGTCAAAAGATACAATATAAAGAGACAATATACAGATACGAAGATTTTACTTTATTCTTACATAGATATATGTTGAAATATAACTATTTCTTTCCAAAGTATGTTAATATTAACATTCGAATAAATAAAAAAGTTGTTAAATTTCCATTCATATGTTTTAAAATTGTAACCTTTCGTTTATACACGCATAATAACCGTTAAAGAGTACCACCATTAAATACTTATCTAACTAAAATAAATAGCTAAATTGATAAAAATTATCATTGAAAAACTGTTTTGAATATTTAAGACAGATTTCATCGCATTTTCAAAGCGCATCATTGCACTATAAAATCCAATCTTGAATGATTTAAAATTAAAATTTAACAAGCTTTTAGATTTTACAAAGTTTTGCGTACTGATTTTCGCACGTTTTTATATATTAAAATGTTAAAGGCACTGATTCGTCTCCACGGTTTTGTCCCAAATCGCCCCACGCATAAACCAAACAAGTGCGTCCCGAGATGACGCTCGCCAAAATATCCAATAACCATAGTTTTACGTCCCTTCGGTATAAGAAATCGATCATGCGCCCCCACCTTACTTAGGCAGGGCTGTCTCGTAAGAAAATTCAATGAGCCTTTAAACAATAACAACAAATAGCATAAAAATAACGTTAATATAAAGATTTCATATTTTTTGCAGTCAAATTCAAATAAAATATAAGTTACTTAAATATTTATTTTACCATCTCTCCGGGTCTCGCCGTATCCTCTGCACCGTTCTGTTCCAGTTGGCACAGAATGATATTTAAAACTATACATCTATAAGGTATTTTTTAATCATGAGACTTAATTTTATAGTGTTGATTGTGACAAAAACAAGGGTAAATCTAATATAGTTAATTAGACATAGTTCTAACCAATCCCCCCTTAACAGATCGTCATCAAACCATATACATCTTATTAATATTATAGATAACAAAAGTTTGTGAGTATGTATGTGTGTTTGTTAGTCTTTAAAGCAAAAACAGCCGTTTGGATTTCTTTGAAATTCAACACACACATAGTTTATGATCTAGAATTCTAGATTAATACATAGGATAGACGTGACCGACGCGGACGTAAACGCGGGTATAACCTATTTATTTATAAAACTGAAATTGAAAACATTACGTCATCAGTATTTTAATAATGGACAATCCAAAGCCAGTAATCTCGCAGCCCTACATTGATGGATGGAATAAAAAGAAAACATTAGACCACGGGGGGAGCTAAGATGTTTTCCGAAGGGGCCCGTCACGGTTGATTCTCGTTTGGACGCTAATGGACCCGTACGTAGGCTTTTACATGTACGGAGTATGTTATAAGAATTGGTAAAGCGAAGAAAAGAAAACGAACAGAAAAAATCTTTTAATATATTCTTATCATTTGTAAAAAGCTTCAAAAATTCATCGCTTGGGACGTAGTTGTGCTTCTAAACTCAGGTAACATATACCTCATTATAACAAAAAAAACATAGACAAAAGTAGTGAAGTATTAGATTAATTAAGTACCTACATCTAGCGTGAAGCATTTCTTACGTTTCAATAGAAGGGTGTGGTTGCTGGCACACTTTCACACGAGGCGACCATCATAATCCTCGGGAGTAGCAACGCATCTGTGATTGACTTCAGATGGATCCCATATTCTGTATGAAGTTGATTACAGATGTCCATGGGCGGCAGTGACCACTTACCATCAGGTGGACGGCATGCTCGTTTGCTAATTCAGTCAGATAAAAAAAACCTAAATTAAATAAATGAAATTAGGCACATGAGTATAAAAATACTATTACTTACATTAATAGTGAAGGAAAATATTGCAGGCAAATGTACGTATAAATATCTATTTTGTTTGTGGATGTCATTTCGTAAAGAGAGCATCATTTTTTAATAATCGACGGATAATTTGTTGGTTATAACTTAATAATAAGGAACTTAGTTTAAAAAATTACATCAAGTGACATTTATCGAAGAAAAATAATAATGCAATTTTTTTTATATATTTATCTGCTTACTATTTGTTTAATATCTATTTTTATATAGGATAAGCATTGATAATATAAGCTTATATAGACTTAAATTATCATTGCATAATATTCAGGTAGGTATCACTCATAATTGAACCACACAGCGAAATATTCTTAAAAACAATATTAATTTTTATTTGGACGCTAATGGACGCACGAAATGCTTTTACATATATGCAAATGTCAGAGGGAATTGGTAAGCACGGAGAATGGAACATGTCCCTTGAAATGGGACGTGAAACGGAATGAGTTCAGATAAACGAACATTAGGAGCTAAGAGCCCAAAATTTAAGGACATTTTCAAATTAAGTACTATTATGTTCAATGGTAACGCAAAAATATCTTGTGTTTTATATGATTTTATTATAGGATTTTTGCTGGCTTTATAATTCCTACTACATATTTGATCACGACGTGGGAAACAGTTCTACTTTTTATAAATATATCCTACCGTAAAGCCATACATATATTTATAGAAATACTTGACTTTGGTCAGCTATAACTTAAAAGTACATTTGTTCATAACGTATTCGTATAATCGTAAGTTTACAAAAAAGACGATTTTACTTAAATAACCAACTCTATCCGAAAATAACTCACCCGAAACACGAAGGCATCTCAAGTAGTCTGCGACAAATTCCAACTCGGCGATAAACTTTGAACAACCTCTCAATGTCCGACCGTCCAATACATACCTTATACATAGAGCGGGGGAGTCTCCCTAGATAGCGGGTGATTTACTGAGGGCTTCTGCGACCCTTATCGAGTCTCGTTATGACCATGTGAGGGGAAGTTATTGTACGGTTACCGGAGGGCTAAGGGGGTTGAGGGTGGTGGGTGGCGAGCGTTTGAAGATTTCTCCCGGGCACTCCGAGGGACATAATATGTTATTATTTTCAGAATGGGATACGTGGCGTTTGCTTCGTACGTGCTTGTAGTGTGATTTCTCCGCGTCGAGATTTTTGCTAGATTGAAAGCGCTATTGTTTAGTGCCTCCGTATTTCACTGGCAAAACATAGATTTAACGAGCTGACTTGTATTTTATTTTACTCTATTCCGTGTGATTTATCGAATGCTTACAGCGATGTCGTAACAAAGACGAGAAACGCATGAGCCATCCAAGGATTACATATTTTTCGTTTTAGTAGAGCTTTCACCCGCGAAGTATTGTGTTTATGATTGATATGGATTATCATTTCATCTTAAACTAAGGGTAAATTATTTGAAACTAAGATTAATATTTTACGTTTACAAACACGAATTTTAATTAACTTACAACAAGTATATTAAACTTGTTTTAAATTGTAATTGTTTTTTAACCTAAAAGTAATTTTATGGCAGACTAAATAGTACAAATACAAATACAGAATTGTACGCGAATTTCAAACATCGTAATGTCACAAAATATTTAATCTTCAGAATGGTTGACATGTTTCCCAAACCATTGGTCCCTGCAATAAAATTATATACGCCTACCAAATAAAATGACATCCCCTCGGAGTTCTGCATGCAAAATTAAATTTTAGAATCCGAGCAGTTTCAATATAGGTAATATTCGGAATTTATGTTCCATGTTCAAATTTGAATGCTTGCCCTAACGTCATAAATTTCGTTTGTGCCTCCTTGCTTGGCAGTTTTAGTTTTAATGTTATAAAACTTTTTTTTTTCATAATTTATTGCGAAATATCCTCATATTTGTAGTAGATAGAATTTTGACATTTCTCAAAAGTGTTTAGATATCTTTCTGTGGTGATTTGTAAAAATAAATAAGGTGCGTATGAATTTACTCATGTTTTTAAAGAAGCTATCTCAATATTCACAATATGTGTTTTTTGAATAGGTACATTCATGCTCTTAATAATGCACTGATTTGAAAAGAAATGCTCTACAGCAGCAGCTACTAGCAGCAATTTTTTTAATGTTTGTCCCAAATTTAAAAAAAATACTCCTAATTAAGTCCTAATTAAGTCTTAAGGGATACCGTATATTAAAAGTAGTTTATGAAAGTAACCACCCTTATCCTTGTTAGTTACTTTGCATAAAAATTAGACTACTTAGATCACTAAATAAAATACGAATTTATCACTTAACAATTGTTCCCTAACAAGAAAATAAATCAAAAGAACATCACACCACAATAATTAATACAATTATTGCCGCGAGGGAAGAAAACACAGCGTTAAAGTCGCGTTAAAAGCCAAAGTAATACAATTTTCCCGCCTTTTTCTCCCCCACCTAATTACAAGTCATTTTATTAATAAAGAAGATCTTACAATTAGGGTGGTTACACTTAATGAACGATCAACGCTTTTGCCATATTTTTTGACTATTTTCCTATAAAAACAACTGTAAATATTAACATATTACAAAACAAAGTATTTTAATAAATTACAATAAAATATTTTAATAAATTAAAAATGTGAACACGTATACCCTCTAAGACAAATTTATTTTTTATGTTCGATTTTGTAGTTATAAAAATTACAGATTAGTTCAAAACTAGCCATAAATCATATCTAGCGGTCGAAGTAGCCCACTGAAAATATTTAACCATCAAATGGTCGCGTGGGCTCGGGTCAACCATTCACAAAAATATATTTGAATAACGAATGATATACGGCTTGTTTATTGGCGGGTCTGTTGAATCCTTTTTGAATTTCATTATAAACGATGACCGGCGTACGCTCAGGTCGCCGTTGGTCATTCAGAGGGGACGATTGGCCGAATGACCCCTCAAGTTACATTATGTAAAGATTTTTTAATATTTTCGCAGCTTTGGCCCGATAGACCGGTTTAGTATGTAGAGGGTTAGTTATTGGAAATTTTACGTTTAATTTGTGATTCTGTGAGCGCACGTGCATTCAGTTAAAAGGTTAAATAAGGGCAAGAGTTCAAGAATAATGTCTTAGGGTTAAGTAAAACTTGAAATATGTGAGTTAATATAGACCTTTTACGCTCTCTTTATGCACCTTATTACGGTTATGTGAATCTACCTGAACTTTCTCCACCTTGAAAATTTGTATAGGTAAATTAACTTACCTATACAAATTTACCTATACAAATTTTCAAGGTGGATTATGTCGCAACACTTCAAATAAAAAAAACTTTTTAATAAATATCTTGCAATAGCATTTTCTATAGACCTGTCAAGTAAACGATAGGTTTGACTAAATTAAAACAATATTCAGTTATTTTTTATGGCTTTATACAAATATATTTGAATAAATTTAGGTATATTAATCACAATTTTTCAGCATAGGATGGTATGGCAGATACACTTATCTTACGCGTTCTTATTTATTTTTCAAAGAAATCAACGCATCATCTGTGACCAAACTCAGTTAAATCTCAAATCTTTTCTAGAATTGATTACAAAAGATCATAAGTAACAATGGTTTTTATATTATAGAAATATCTGTACACTGATCCACGTCGTATTTTTGAGCGCTGTCCGCAGTTCGTCTTAGTTCAATCTCAGGTTGAGAGGGATCTTAAATACAGCTTTGGTATATCCACTTCATATACTTATTGAATAATAGAACGGGCCTTGCTTTAGTATAATTTATATATCTTTGAAAAAGTAGGTATTTTTATAGAACAGTGAAGAATTAAATTGCATTTCCCTATCGTAATATTTCTTAAATTAGATCCTTTACGTAACTATTAAATTTTGATAGGGAGGAACCCTATCCCTTATGTTTTTTTGATAGTTAATATTATTGATGTTTGACATATCTATCTGAGCTATCCCGTTTATCTTGTTTTCAAATACAAACGGGTAATCCAATTGCGCTGCAGTTCAAACACTATATTTAATCTGTAAATGAATTCGTAAAATTAGACGTATGTGAGGGATATTCACCCAGTTTGCACTATCACAGTTCTCGCCTGCGTCTGACAAAGGGGTGACGTTAAATCCATCCTTAAGTGCTTTGAACCTTTCACAAGTCCCTCGTGAAGACGCAACACACATTCCCGACCCCACGTTTTACATAACTAGTGGCAAAGCAAACAGCAGAGGGAACTCCAATACATACCCCTCCTACAGTTCTAAAGCAATTGTGAGGAATAAATGAAAGGAAAGTAAGTAAAGCGCTTGGATTTGTATGAATATTTTTTTAAGTCTTAACGACTCATATTTATAAAACGTCGTTGATATATTTTAAGGAAGCTTTTATTTGAGCCCATTAATAACTAAAGCCTGAGTAGCTTAGCCTAAAAAAACAGTGCAGTCCAAGGTTCAAATCGCGCACACCTCTGAATTTTGTATTATTAAAAACCTACATATCTACCCCGTGCCCAGTTGGACAATAATGGGTTGACGGCAATAATTAAAGCCCACATTAATCAAATCATTTAGGTGAAATAGGCCAACATAATAATGCATAGGTACTTACCTAGGGTACAATGAACAAATACGTTGATATTTTAATATATTTTTTTTAGTAGATAGACTATAATAAAGGTATTTAGGTATCTGTTCTGGAGGCATTAATCTGTATTTTCTATTTTCGTATTTTGACGAAAATAACGGGCAAAGTATTTATATCAAGAGTAAAAAGTCTTGCAGTACTAATCAAACGGATACATCATAACTCACTCATCATACTGAATTTACGATTTAAATTAAGTAATCTTAAATAAACGTACAGCAATTTAAAATGATTTTTATATCTAAATTGCTGTAACATATATTGTATAAAATGTATTCTTTACGAAATTAAAATACAAAGGCACAACCCAACAGAATATATTGTGAGTGTAGAACATAAATCAACTAGCTAACAAGCTGACGACAGATCACAGCGTGCGTACTAATTAGTCTCAGCTACACACACTTCACTTTTTAAGCTTTCAATACCACACGCCTTAATAACAAAATTATTTCTTTATAAGTTTTTGTACACGAATAATAATAGATAACAATAATAATAGGACAATTTTTTTTCTGATCGAAGTAGCAAACGAGCACAGTCCACCTGATGGTAAGTGGTCTCAACCGCCCATAGACAACTGTAAGCAACTTCATGAACATGAACTTCATGAACTTCAGAACATGGGTTCTATCTGAAGTCAATCACAGGTGCGTTGCTACTCCTGAGGACTATTATGGCCGCCTCATATATGTGTGTCAGCAACCACACCCTTCTCAAAACTGTAGTAAATGTTTCCGATAAATAATTAAAAATAAATTAAATTGAATTACACATAGACGTAATGACACATATTTTTTCTAAAATATTTAAAGCGTATCTTAATGCATGTAGTATAGCCATGAAATTTGCAATTTTTGAACCACACTTAGAAGCTTTAATTTAATGCTATATAATTATATACATATTTTTGTTTGACGCTATACAATTTGATTGTATTTTAGCCTTATTTGAATCCTATCCTAGGCTTCTATTATGTGAGGTGTTCAAAATTTAATGTCACATAATGTACTTTAAAGTTGAACAATTTAAGAACGTTTCAAAATTTTATAAATGTCCGAAGTCTGACAAAATGAACAATTGTCCAGCGTAGTGTTCTTTTTTAATTGTAGTTACTCATAAGCCTTTACAACTTTACAGGGTTTTGATGTCCAAGACTATGGTCGTAGTGGAGTATCAACTTACCTACTTGCTTAAAAAAGGGCTAAAGGTAGTATTTTAAGAACGTAACAAAATCAAAAGAGAATGAAATTAAAAAAAAACTGAATCTACAAAATATTCAACAAATCCAATAAACTCTACATAATATAGAGCTCGTGATCCGCGAACAAATTCCTAATGAAGATGTAAAATTTGCCTGTTTATTGTGTTCTGTTCAGAAGCATCAGTGCACAGGAGGATATCTATTCCGATAATTACAAATTTTAATCATGTTAAAAGACTCTACGGCTGTATAGATAGCCATAGTTCACTTATTAATCAGACAAAACGCGAGTGATGCTTTTGTTTATTTAAAAGTTTATTATTAAGTTTTTTGTTTATCATTATTTGTATTAAACAAATGATGATAAATAAACATAACTTAATTACATTATAGTCGTATTTTATGGCTAATGAATAGTAAAATTGTTATGTGTAAGTAATGTTACGTTCGATATTGTGAAAAGTAGAATTAATTTAATTGTTATGGCTGCTTATTGTGATTTAAAGTTACAAAATCGAAAATAATTACTTTGTACAAGCAACTACATGTAAAATCAGATCATATGAGAAAAGTGAAATGAATTTAATTGTCATTGCTTTTTATTGTGATTTAAAGTTACAAAATCGAAAATAATTACTTTGTACAAAAGCAATTAAATGTAATATCAGATCATATGAGAAAAGTGAAATGAATTTAGTTGTAATTGCCTTTTGTTATGATTTAAAGTTACAAAAAAATCCTTTATACAAAAACAACTAAGTACCTACATGTAAAATCAGATCATAACCAAATTATAAGCTAAAAGTAGATATATATAGATGTAGGTAGATATGTGTAGACTAGAATACAGATACATAGAGCTTAGTGATTACTTCTTCGATGAAATTTAGGACCAGATATAGAACGCTTAAGCACTTATCAGAATAGGTACGGTAAGTCGGGGTCCTTAATTGTCAAGATTTAACGCCTTAATAGCAAAGCTGCAGTAAGTGAGATTTTTGGCAAAACTGAGTTAGATATTTAACCCATTCCTTTTATATCGTTTTAAATCTAAATTATTTATTTTAAATCTAAATTTAGCAATTAACATTTTGTAGTAAGTCGAGCGTTTTTGTAACTTCACCTCTCAGCCTCTCGGCCAAAGTACAGTATGGCATCTATACTATTAATATGTTAACTCATAGGCGCTCTTTCATCTAAAGCTACAATCACTATGATCCGATTACAAACAAAGGATTTATGGAAGATTTTCCTACCAAAATTTTTAATGCGTTTTTCTCAAAACCCTGAGATGTTTTTAATACAATCCGATAGGTAGGTATATGTTCATATTCAAATAAATCCAATAGTAAGGCACATCCAAAGTAGGTAAAGAATTAAAATGCAATATCTACTTACGCAAAAAAACTATTTTACTTATGCAAATTGCATAAACTGCTTTACAACTTGAACTAAGTAAGTAAAGGAACTAAATTTTATTTTTAAGAAGTGAAGGTTGAATTAAACTATGTGAGCATAGACTCTTTACACCTCCTAAACTGTTCCATTTAAATATATCAAAACGACTTTCAAAACGAATAAAACATAAGTTATTCATAAAGGGTTTCTATACGCCTTCGCTGTTCAAAAACATACGAAAAAAGAAAACAAAAGGTAACCCGTACAAATGGAGACCACAAAAAGTTAAGCGTCGACTTTTGTGCGCGTCAACATTACCTATGTCTGTTGGAAAACGAAGACAAAAATTCTGCGTAGGTATATAATATTCGGACCCCAACGCACACAGACGCGGCACGCAAACAGAATCTCATACGGCCGTATGTAGCGTATGTGAGTTCCACGTGTGCGAAAGAAACAGGTGTATAACGCCGTGTGTGTGAGCGGGAGGGAATTTGCAGGACGAGCGATACAACAAATCAATACGAGCGGTGGTGACCGGTAGCCTGTGTCACTACCCCCCTCCCAAACCCCCCCACCCCGCAGACCGCACGCCTCCACCTACTGTCAACTAGCACAGAGTAGGTGAACTGAAATCGTACGTGTTGTGGCTTTCCTTTGTTGGATACGCCTTTCATCTTGTAGCAAATGGTTCTCCTTTGAGATTAATTCGACGCTCGAAATTCAATTACGGCACACACGTTTAATTGTTTACGGTGATTGTGAGAGGTCGTGATAGCTTTGAATTTGTAGCGCCTATTATAATTGAATTCCGTCTAATACACATACTTGTAAGCGATCTGCAATAATTAGATGCTATGTTCTTGCTGGTGTACTCTTAAAGCAGTTTAAATACATCCTAATGAAATATATTGCATTAAATGTACTGAGTTTTTTTTTATATTATAGGTATAATATAAAAAAAATATTATTATAATATTATAATATTACTCTATTAAAAAACCTGTAAAATGGTCATCCATTTTTAAGTATTTATTTTGTACATAATTATAAATATTATAATCAACAATATGTTTAATATTTAAATTCGGAGCCTTATTGCCTAAGCTGCTAAAGCTGATATCAAATTAATAAAATAATAATTCACGTTAGATTTTTTTTATAATAAATTATAGGTACAATAAATTTTTGGACAAAAGATTTATATCATTTAAAAAAATCCTCACACCCAGTATCGCATTCAATTAAAGTTTAATAATGTTACAAACCTTATATGTAAGCCATAAAAAAAAACAAAGAAGTACATGTCAAAAATTGTACACAAAAAATCTTTCCGAACGTAAACTGCTCTGTGGAAAAAATCCGCTTGACCGCGCGTATGGATAGCGCAGCTCCGGGCGAGCAAACTTGATACTTCGCTAACTTTTTAAAAGGAACTCAGACAAGTATCGCGACCATTCGTGCCGCGTATTTATTTATTTTGTATTTCACGAGAAACTTTTGTAAAAGGTTTCTTTTAGACTTTATTTTACGTGAAATGACTTCTCTTTTATTATATGCCTTTGAGGTTGAAGACTACGTAGGTATATTCAAAGAATATATGGTATATTTTGTAATTTTACCTTTTTCCTCAATATAACTGCAATTTTACTGCATAGCTTTTTAATTTGAAAATGCTGTGTATGTTTAATACATTTATTTACTTGACTCTTTATCTATTTATTGTTTTGGGAATATACGCAAAATAATATATTTATTATTGGCTTAAATTTTATTAATAGGTACTTCTTATATTATTATATATAAAATATACATTAAAATTAAAACCAAAATTTTATACACATTTATCCGATTGCGATGGACAGCGTGATTTTTTTATCATAACAATACAGATAATAACTATTAAAAAAGGTAGAAAAATGTACCTATATCCTTTTTATGTCACTATTTTGTTTAATTTGACACTTTTTGGTCCTTTGCGGCAAAAACTTATGGGCGTATGTACTTACTTAATATTTTTAGTATTAGGGCACGGGTCTCTCTCATTCCGAGAGAAGACCCGTGCCCAGCAGTGGGAGAGTAATGGGTTGACGACGAACCGCGTTTTTTTATTTATTTTTCAGCAATTTTTATGAATAAAAATGAAGTTTTAAAAATATTGCCTATATCTAAAAACACAAATGTATGAGGTGCAATTTATCTTCATAAAAGGAGCCGTGGGTAAAAACTAGGAAGACGGTACGCGTATATTTCCTACATTTTACAAACTCGATCCCCAACAAAGAAAGTACGCAATTATATTAATAACTTTTCACTCTAAAATCACACCTTTTAAACACTGCACGCATTTCCTTATTCTGAAACAAAAGGAAAAGATTTGAAAGGTAAGGGAGGCATCATAGTGATTGCAGCCTTAAGAGCCTTTTCGACTTTCGAGTCCTTTTAGTGACTATGCAATAGGACTACTTGAATCTAAATTACTGTAAAACGCTGGAATTGGTGAAACACAAAATAGTTATACACAAATGTAGTTATATAAGCTAAGATTACTCTTAAAATCTTGGTTAAAAATAGCTGTGTAGACTCCTAATTTTTACTAAACTAACTTAAACTTCTAGTATTAAATAGATTAAATTGATTTTATCTTATTAAAGTCAACTCGGAAGCAGTCGATGTTCCTCTACGATTAAGATGACACGCTTTAAACACACGCTTTCTACACTCATAGCCCCACACTAGGATTTTCTCCTGTGTCGTGGGTACCATGGACACACACAAGACGAATACACAAACACCCAGACCTAAGCAGAAATCTAAACTCATCATTCAGATACCTGTCTGGCCGGGAATCGAACCCGGGACCTATTGCGCGACAGACCGGTATGGTAATCGCTCCGCCACGCGGGTCTATGTCAAACCATAACCTTAATAAAAGAAGAGTAAACTTTTATAAAATTTTTATTCATGCATTAGCCTTTTACGGTTCGCTGCTGGCTATTGTTGCTGGTGACCAAAATGGGAGTTTATGTTACCTTACATGTATAGGAAACCCAAAACTCGAATCCATCGAAAAAGTCCATCCATCAATCAGCCGCTAAAGTACTGTCTTTGCTATAGGCCGTTTTTCCTCACGAGGACTACTTATTATTCCCTTTTATTCTTCCCTATTATTCTATTCAAACAGACGGAGCAGTGATAGCCTAGTGGTTGAAACTTGCCCTCTCAATCTGGAAGCCCGACGTTCAAACCCAGGCACGCACCACTGATTTTTCTAAAATTATTAGAAATTAATTATCACTGCTTTTCGGCGAAGGAAAACATCGGGAGGAAACCTAAACACCCAAGAGTTCTTTAAAAAAAAGTTCTCGGAGATGTGTGAAGTCCACTAATTCGCACTTGGCCAGCGCGGTGGATTATGGACTAAACTCTCTCATTCTGAAAGAAGACCTGTGCCCAGCAGTGGGACAATAATGGGTTGACGAGCGATTATTCTATTCAAACGTTACATGCTCACAATCATTGCAGTCAGCAATTTTAGAGGAATGTCGATAACTTTCAATCAAAAATTTTCAATCAAAAAATTTCAGAACAAATCTCTATATTATAGCGAAATGTGAAGCTTATTCATAACGGCTAAGTAAATATGTAGTAAAAGGACAGAGTAACGCCAAAAATACTTTTCCTTAACCCAAATAGCCATACCAACATTTGGACCCTTACATCGGAGCCATAAAACGTTACCAAGCAACCATTGTAAAGCGGCTGTCCGAGGGGAGATTTTCCTTAAGGGTACATTTTGCTGAGTAACTCGTGCTCACTACCCTACCCCATACGGAGGGACGGTAAACTGTAAAACCGCGGGGGTGGGTAGACCCCAGATAAACAGCCCGTAATTTATGACACCTAGAACCCTTCTGCGACGGACCGAGGCTTCGCTTTTTGCAAATCCACTTGGAAAATATTTTTGGTTTTCGTGACAGTTGTAGAAGTTTTCTCATATTGAATGGCTTTTGGTAAATGAAAATAATTGAGATGAAACTCAATTTTCTATACAGATACTGCATATTATTATGTGTACAATACACATTTGACAAAATTTTATCATTATTCAATGTAATTCAGTTTCCAAAACTAATTTCACAAACGATTATTTATAAAGCATTTGCCAATTTGGAATCGAACCTGGAGATCACGCTTCTAGTATATTACTACAATCACGTGATTCTACAATCACGCGTTTATCTGATTTTCTTTAATGAAAAGTTATCTAAAGAAAAAATCTAAAGAAACATAAAAAAAGACAAACAGCATACAACATAGGTATAACACGTTAAACCATTTAAAAAAATCTACCTAAATTAAGGAAGATTTAAGCACATCCGAACAATTTTTTATCCTTGAACCTTTGTAACCGAGTAAGTTTAATTTTGAACTTGAGGTGATTATAATAAGGTTCATTTTCAGTATAAAGTTACCTGCAATCGCGACTCATAAAACTTTTAAAAAGAAAAGTTTAGGTCCCACAACACAAATTAGCATCTCATAATTTTCTACTAAGACAATGAAGCAACAGTCCAATTAATCTTCTATTTAAAACAAAAGTAGATAATACAACTGTAAATAAGTAGGCGGCACTAAGTAAACTTAACCCTTTCAAAAGGTGAACAGTCTTTAACAAAGAGACGACGAAATCGATAGCCCGGCCGGGTCCGTCTGACCAATATAAGTATATCACATAAATATATAAAGGCTCCTATTTTACCCTTATGGCCGGCACGGTCCGCGGCCATCTTGGAATTCCACCCCCTCCCCCTCGCCCGCCCACGCTCAATCTTACCCCAAACGTGCCCCCTCGATCTAAGGGGCCTCTGAAAGGCCGAAACCCACTAATACTAATGTCCTCGACGTATGAACATGTGCACACATACGCATATATTTAAACTTGTTTGCGCTCAATTTGGTTTTCGTTTGTGATGTATGTTTGCTACATGTATTTTAGATGGCTCCGTAATAATGTTTCGCATTGTTACTATTTTCATCTCATGTAGGTGCTACGTCTCGTTTATTATTTTCTCAGCTTTGAAGGATTCCAGATGACAAAAATACTTGATAAAAATTCTCGGAATTGCTACTTTGCTTTTGAGCATTTATTATGGTTCTATTTTATTTGTGTAATTATAGCTCATGTTTGTTGATTGAAATACATACACTGTTTATGATTAAGTTAGGTACGAAATATTTTTTACTTTTGCTCCTTAGCTTTTCTATGGCACATAAACCACGTTTTTGATCAAAAAATACTTGTTAAGATAATTTACTCAAGTATTGATGTTAAATTGAATAAAACCAGATGCGATCTGGATTTGTATGTGACCATTTCTAGAAAAAAGTACCTATATACGCATTTTACCTATACAATAAACATACTGGAATGGTTGTTTAATGTTGTCGGAGAGATTCATAACAATTTGGAAGATTCTAATTGATGACTAAAATAATAGCTCAGTCTCTACCAAATTTTGTACTTCGTGATTAATCATCTACTCCACCTACTAGATCAATATACTACCTACTAACTACTTACTTACTAACTAATTGAAAAGTGAACTTTTTCAACATCTTACTGTTCTTAAAGGAAAATAAATATTTTTTATTTTCACATGGGCAATAAGGAAAAAGTCGTTCACTAGACAAACCCATAATATTATTTACAGAGCGTATTTGCTTTGTTTCATCATTTCGCTGTTCACATTGTACTCGTATGTTTAGTTTTAATATTATAGTATCATCATGGGGGTACAACCCATTATTGTCCCACTGCTGGGCATGGGTCTTCTCTCGGAATGAGAGTTTTAAGCCATAGACCACCGCGCTGGCCAAGTGCGAATTGGTGAACTTCACACCCCTCGGAAACCTTTTTTTAAACAACTCTGGGGTGTGTAGGTTACCTCACGACGTTATCCTGCACCGAAAAGCAGTGATAGTTAATTTCTAATAAGCACATAAATCAATGGTGCTTGCCTGGGTTTGAACCTCGGGCCTCCCGATTACGAGGGCAAGTTTCAACCATTAGGCTATCACTGCTCACTAGTATCATCATACTTATAAGTAATACCAAGTGGAGTATTTATAAGGTACCCTTGGATATATACCTATAAACTGTTCCAAATAGAAAAATCACATACGACTTTCCGTTTCTTTTGAGGATTACTGACGAACGTAACGAAATAACAAAGAACCAATAGAAATGTACTCAATTACGAATCATATTTCTGTATAATTTCGCCAATAAAGTTAAAGTTATAAATAAATAATCAAGTGATTACCCGGCAGGCCAGCTGAGCTCCGATTGTCAATCCACTCGAAGAAAAGTTAGACAGAACTTCGTTGTACTTTACTCTGTGACACTTTCTCAGATTGACCTATATTTAGCCATAGCTCTACGTGGCTTTCAATAAAATCTTAAATCTATTACTGTAAATCAATTCTAAATTTAACAATGGACTAAGTGCTCTAGTACCCTATAGAGCAATATAATTATACTATGCTAGGCTATGTACTATACTGTACATTGAAGTTATTCAAATATATAACAAATCATTTAAGTGAATCCAACAAAAAATACATAAATAAAATGATAATTAAGTAGGTACCTATTCTTCAAGACGAAAAAAGACATGTAAAATAGGGCCTGTTCACATTAGGTCACCTCGATAGATTTATTGTAGCGCTCTAAAAGTTCCTGTTCACATTTTAATGACAAATAATCTATCTCTCTAATCTTATATGTTCAAAACTTTCCTTGTAGCTTCATTTGAATAGAAAGATAAAACGATAAAAACTCTTTTATCGTTCGCTAACTGTTGGTCAGTTAGCGCTTATAAAAGAGTTTTAAACTGTAAACTACCATGTAAACTCTGCCAAAGAGGATCAAGAAAATCAGAACTTAGTGAAAATGGCGCAAAAAAATCGGAAGACGATTAATAATATGGAAAAAAACTTCCAATGACTACGTACGATGTTCTCTACAGAGTCCAGAATCTCCTACATTTTAATGAAACTTTAGCATGTTTAGACGGATCGAAAAGCACATACAAATTGAATTTACAAATATAATATTTAGTTTTATCTGAAGAACGCATTGATTTAAAATTTACCATACTTTTTCGATGTAAGCTGTCATTGTAAACTAAATGTTTCATCTAATTATTTATAACGCCTTAAACATAACGGAAGCCATAACAAAAATTGTACATGACACATAGGGCACTAAACTATAAAATCTCATACATTTCATTCAACATTATGGTAGTAGGTACCTATATGGTTAGTCGTAAAATAAATATTTATAATAATTTAGTTATTACGCTATTTCACGAGACGTTTTACGATGTCACTTTATGACATGTTACGGCGTAAAGCGCAGATTTCCCGTTAGCTGTTTCTGTTTTGAATAACATAGTAGATCAAATAAACATTTAAGGAATGAATAAATAAAAAGTTTTAACAAGCCACCCTTTGCCCAAACTGTAGCATAAACTAAGTCATATGTAGATTTATTTAACTTGTGGGAAATCTAATCAAGGTTATCTAAAAGTTATGCGTCTTAAAAAAAGCTGACCTTGTCTAAAAAGTTTCTGATAAAATTATAAAGTCATGTCATGACGACCCGCGTGGCGCAGCGGTCTGACACGCAGTGGGTCCCGGGTTCGATTCCCGGCCAGACAGGTATCAGAATTATGAGTTTAGATACTTGTTCTGGGTCTGGGTGTTTGTGTATTCGTCTTTGTGTGTGTCCATGGCAACCACGACAAAATCCTACTGTAGGGTTATGAGTATAGGTAGAAAGCGTTTTAAGCTTTTTTTAAGTCATAGCAGAAAAATAACGAAATAAAATATCATTTTGTATAGAGAGAGATACAAATATTAAAATTTTGTATTATACTCTTTCTCTTTTGATCCAACGTCTAAATCTCAATTTGTTAAAATGCACAGTCTTGAACAGAATATGTCAGTAGAAAATATTCATCATGCAGTAAATGTGTATCTAAAAATAAATCGAATGATACGAATCGCTTACAAGCCGCAATACAAAATGTATGATACAAGCAATAACAATAAGCAGTTTTACAAAGCCAACGTGAAACACATTAAACAAAAAAGGAGTGAACCCAGCAATCTGGAGCCATCAGACCACGAGCGGCCCTTAACGGCGCGCAAAGTAACCGCCGTGGAACCCAATCAGTCACCTCAAAGAGCATTTCGAGGATAATTGGCGCAACGTTCAAAGCCACCCTCGATGCATTACTGGAATAAAAAATTCACATCAATTTCCGTAAGATTCCATCACCCGATACGGTGACTAAACACAAAACCCCGAGGTGCACACACACGTAAAATATTCACTCGCCACTCGAATACATCATTCATTCGTCCGCTGAGAACCGTTCGACACCAATCTTCCATTTGGCAAGAAAATCGATACACGTCGTGGCCATATAAGCATTCCGGGGGAGGCAGACGGGGTGTCTTAAGGGGAGTTAAGGTTTAGTCCCGAATATTGAATTTCCCTTGGGACAAACCCGTTTCGCTTTGTCCCTTCGGTCGGGGTCGTGTGGGCCGTGAGATGCCCGGGCATTCTGCCTACCTACTCAGCTAGCTACCCCTACACGCATCGGCTATGTAGGCCGGGATATATGTACGTAGGTGCGTGAGTGTAGACGTGCGTAAGTGTTGGATAATAACATTGCGAGGCTACCATACGTGACTTTCAGAGCGTTTGACGTGCCCCGAGGCTATGTACCTAACTATATATTAGTATGTAGCGCGTTTGAGGTACTCGCCCCGTATGTGATATACGGGCCGCTCGCTACTCCAAAGCCTCTAAATTAGGTCTCTTTAAATAAGATGCCGTACGCACGTTTTTATTAAAATTGGATTTTATTACTCTCTTTAATGTTCGCTCGAGTATTGACATATCAGAGCAATTTAACGTAGACAACGCACACTGTAACAGATACCTACTCGACTTTGAATTAAATTCCTCGAGTTAATAAAGGGTTATTTAGACTACATCTGATGTAATGTTTCAGCTGGATTGAGGTACTGAGTTATTTGATATGATGAATATAAACGTTTATTTATTCGAACTACTCTCGTACACGTACTCAAATTAATACATCACATTATAATGAATATTCAACATAATAAAGAAATCGTAAATATAAAACAACCGTGAATGAAAAAGCGTGACCTTTATGGTAATCAGTCGGGTTCTGTATCAGTTTTTCAAGCGGTTACCATTAGCTCATTTTATTAATACTCAATTACAATGAAGGAAAAATCTAAGTCTCTAATATCTGCCACTCTCATATTGATTACATTGAAAAATATCCGCCCACCCACCACCATAGGAAACTACTTCACTTAAAATGTTAGATATTATTATATAGACTGTATATATACACAATGTAAACGTAACAATAATAAAGTTAAGGATGAATTTATTATTTTTCTGATCAATTAATACAAAACTTTAAAACTTACATGGAAATATGAAAAACATATGCAATAGATACATTACTTTATTCAGATCACAATAAATTAACAGCAGGGTTTTCCGTCGACTACGGATCCCTAAAAGAACTGTATTAGAGTGGTATTCAGCGACAACCACTTATGTCTCCCTCACGCCATATATCCTGATCCCCCACTCCAACTATTTGCCGCTTCATTTACTAGTTGAGTACTGAATAATATATGGGACACGTTTCGAGAATATTCGGGAAAAAACATGTAAGATCTCATCTCATTTACCCTGTTTTTTCGGTATAGATATGGCTTCGTCGGACCGTGAAAAGTATAGCGATGGGAGTTCTGTCTTTGCAAATACACACAGAAGATTTCACCTTAGAATATTATACTTGACTATAATAAATGATATGATTAATAATGTAAGACTACATTGACGTCAGGTCAAATATATCATTAATGTCTTGATAGGATAGTTTATCTCACACCTTCGTCATCAATCCATTATTGTCCAACTGCTGGGCACGGGTCTCTTTTCAGGTTGAAATACACCGTGATGGACAAGAGCCAATCGATAGATTTCAGATATTTTTAAGAACTTAAAAATAAATTTAGACGTATATTATAGGTTTTTTTGGCATATTTCCTTCACCATAAAGTAGTGACAATATTTTTTTTAGGGTCATAATTTTAGGAAAATGAGGACCAAAAAATGCATTACAAAAATATCCAAAACTCTTGCACAAGAAGATAATTAATTCAAAGGATCATTTATTATAGAAGGATGTATAGAAGTGAAAATTCCTTTGTCGCTTTGTGATTGAAATATAATTGCTTGCAGTTTTTCCGATGGTAAATGGTCAATGCCGCCCATTGACACCTCATATGTAAATCTGGTGTTACCATCGAAAACAAAATATAGTAAACAGTTCATCTGTGGCACCATCCAAGTTAGGTCCGGTCCCGGGAGGGAATGGTGCTATTCTAGACCAATACCATATAGCATATTCGTACTTGACTTCTTCTTCAACTGGCCTTTTCCCATTTTTAATTGGGATCAGCTCTCCTAATCATTTTTCTCCAGAGCTGGCGATTCTGGATTGTCTTTGGGTCAATATTACTATTCTTAAGGTCATCTATGGTCTTTACCCATGTGAGTCGGGGTCTCCCACGTTTTTTCGACACTAACTCAAGTCTAGGATTTTCCTGGTCATATCGTCCGCTGGTCTCCTCATGACGTACCATACCATCACAGACGTGCTTCTCTTAGCTTATCTTCAATAGATCTAACTTTGAAACATCCTCTTTTGTAGTGGTTAGGTACCTTGTCTAGAAGTATAACTCCCGCGGCCCATCTGAGCATTCTTATTCATTCATACTTGTCTAATTACTCTAAAGTCACAAACACACTATTTACATATTAAGTCTCCAGTTCCACTTGCTTAACTTGACATATTTTTACGATACGCCAGCTAAGAGCTATGAGAGCATTGAAAAGTATAAACAGTTCATACTCGAGAGACTTGAAATAGTACAGTTTATTTGTTCGACGTTTGAGAGTGCGTTATTTATTAAAATGCAGCGAACAGTAAGGTGTATGCAAAATGTATCTTATGTTTCTCTTGACACAGATATATCGACTTTACAAACCAAAAACAGAGGTGAATTACTTTTTGTATGTTCTGAATCAAGAAATATAAGTATGCATAACGTTGCTACGATTTTTAGGGCTAAGGTAGTAAATGGAGAAACGAGTTCTTGCTGAATGCCATGAAGAATTATCAGCTATGAATTTAAAAAAATGGTAATATGTTTGCGCTGGTACGAACATATTCATCTCAAACAAAAACACTGATTAATTAGCGGTTAAAGAATTTATTCATCTTATATAAATGAGTGAATGAATAATTACACAGTATTGTTTAGCTGAATTATCAAATGTTTTTCTTTAAAAACCTACTCACATAACAAAATATGAGAAACTAGTGTGTTAAACATTACTTTTTTAGAATTATCGATTTAAGTTCTAATTGTTTGCAGATGTTGGCTCTTATTGCAGCAGTCATGAATGGCTTTGACATATACCCTCCCACAACAGTTTGTTGAATTGTTGAAACAGGCTCTGTAATTGTGTTTTATGAAGATTAGGTATCACGTTAGAAAACAAACAGAAATAAATCCTGTTATAAATCACCCTTCTATTTCTACTGATCGACTCTCAAAATTTTCGACGATTCTATTATTATATTAAATATATTATAATAAATTATATTATTTTAATAGAGGCCGTTATTTAATATGATGTTACCCTCCTGTCTGTACAGAAATTCATTATACATTTATTGTTACTGTTGAGGACTAAGTTAAGCACAAGGAGACTGGAATATAGCACCGCTATATTACTTTTTCAAACCATAAATAGCTATGATGATGGTAGACCCTACAACAAAATGTTTAGGAGTTTATCGCCTTAAGATCGGAAGAAAACTTCAAAAAGACACCATTTAGCTTGAGAATTCTCTAAAATATTCGAAACCGTGTGAATTCTAAACCCATATCAATCTCTTAATGGAACACTATTGGTCATACGCCTCCTATAATGTGGCTTTTAGTCTGTAGCCTCTGCAACTGGCATGCGTGTGTAATCGCAACGGGTGCGGTTTGTTACACAAATGGAAGACGCTGAAACCTATTCCCTGGAATTTGTCCCTTAGCTGTCTGCAACGACATCCACGAAAAGAGAATAAGCTGTGCTATTCAAGGCCAACTACATGTACTAGTCTACAATTTTTTTCTTTATCTGACTGAAGTAGCAAACGAGCATGCAATCATCCTGATAGTAAGTGCTCACTGCCGCCCATGGACATCTTTAATCAACCACATACAGAACATGGGTTCCATCTGAAGTCAATACAGATGCGTTGCTACTCCCGAGGACTATCACGGTCGCCTCGTGTGAGGGTGTGCCAGCAACCACACCCTTCCATCGAAACGCAAGAAATGCTACACGGAAGAAATAGGTATGGCGGTGGTACTTCCCCGGTCGAACTACACTGGTTCTACCACCTTGAAAATAGATATATATAACCTACATATTTGTTCCTTACCTAATCTCTTCTAATAACAACATTAACACTCGCCCAGTTACAAACAACGGCTGATGACTTGTAGGTTATTCTTAAACTGTATTATTTATTAAAGCAGGAACACAACGAGCCGACCTCGTATGCGGAATTTGTCTCTATCTCATTGTGGCAGAGATATATCGGCTTGGCACCCACCCCCACAACGGACTGTTGGGATCGGGAAACTGTAGGTAGTATAGGGTTGTGAACAACAGTGGAAATAAATTTTGAATTTCGAAAATGTTAAATACTTTTGAGCTTATCAGAGGATCATTTTGCTGTACACGTGATAAGAGACAAATACTGCCTATATACGTCCATTGGCTCAAAATGAGCTTAGAGTCCTTCCTGACATCGGCTCTGTGGATAGCAGCAACACAACTGTATTTATTGCTAACTATACAGAGCAAGATAGAGATTTATGTCGTCCTCAACCCTTTACTGTCCCACTGCTGGACACGGGTCTTCTCTCGGAATGAGAGAGCTTAGACCATAGTCCACCGCGCTGGCCAAGTGAGAATTGGTGGACTGGAGATGTAAATACTATTAATAGGTCTTGAGTATAGACCATTTTTTTTTAATTATAATGATACATTTCGTTAACGCGCCTTTTGAACATTACTGATCCCCATGGATAAAACGAGTTTTACAGATATAGCCGCCCATGGACATCTACTCAACGTCATAAAAAACAAAAATCCTATATGACGTCAATCACAGGTTTGGTTCTACTCCCGAGAACTATGCTGGTCGCTTTATAGAAAACTAGCTAAACCCCACAGCTTCGCCCGCGTTAAAAATCGATGAATCGATTACCCCGTGAGAATAAGATATCTTCCCACACTAAAAAATAGTCTATATGTTAATCCAGAGTGTCAGCTAACTCTATACCAAATTTTATGAAAATCGCTCCAGCCGTTTAGACGTAAAAAAGTAACAAACATACACACTCACAAACTTTCGCCTTTATAATATTAGTATGATTAAACCGATGCATGTTATGCAATATTGCATACGTGCAATATTCGACACAATATACGCTCCATGCAAGATGCACGTCACAGCGGTTTCCAATCAGCCTTTGTCCCTTTGTCCCCTTGAACTATTGCTAAGACGTAGCTTGTGCTGCCATCTATTCCATTTTGAATTGTGACTATTCGAGTAATGAGAGAACAGTTTGCTTTCAATCATTATAATGAAATTAAATTTTACGTGATCTATTTTTTTATTACGATGAAGTAATTAATTTTCTTCCGACTGAATCTTTATCAGTGATTGTGATTTTTAAAGACCCTTTTTATTTTTCTGTGTTACCTAACATATAAAATATTAAAATCTGTTATGCGTTGTCAAATTATTTTTGATTTTAGTTATATTTACACCTACTACGTAAGTAAATATGTTACCAAATATATAAATATTCCTATAAACTAGTACTTTATATAAATACATGAATATTGTATTTTGGACTTTCTTTTTTGTGCATTTGTGTCTTCTTTTGATTTTAGTGCAAATAAATAAATACTGAAAATAAACTCTTTTTTTATTAATTTTACTCAACATCTTTATTCTTGTTCCCCACTGTACTCTCCATGCGAAATGAACACGACTGTGGTTTCCAATCAACCTTTGTCCTTTTGTCCCCAGTGAACTATTGCTTAAGACGTCATGTATGGCGCCATCTATCCTGGTTTAATCCTGCCGTGCAGTAGAACGTTATACTGGGAACAAACCTTTTGGAGTTGGATTACAACGTCGGCTGCGAGAAATTTTGAAAATATACAGTAAGACATATTTTCGTTATACCTAATACCTATCTTACTTTACAAGTATTTTTATCTGACTGCAACAAAGGAGGTAATGATTTACGAGCGTGTGTGTGTGAATGTATGTATGTTCATTACATATAAATACAAAAACAAATCATTGACTTCATATAGAACATGAGTTCTATCTTAATTAGGGATATGTTGATACTTCCGAAGACTAAGACGGTCACCTCATATAAAAGTGTGCCAGCAACCACAACCTTCCATCGAAACGCAATAAAACTTTCGTGTTAAAAATAAGTGTAGTGGTACCTCACCGGTCAAACTAAACCGGTTCTATCGCCTGGTTTATCATCATCTGTGCACATAACATCATGAAGTAAAAATATCTATGGAAGGAACCCCAACTACACATTTAAATATTGATATAGTTATACGACTATATTTAAAAAATCACCTTAGACTTGTGTGTAATTTCATACGTAAATGATTACCAGCTTTAGTTCTTTATACAATTTGATCGCTTAAAGCAACGAAGCACAATAGCAATTGCAATAAGATATCGCTAAGTTCGCCCAGCGTGCCTATTAGTCCTTTGCCGTACTGCGAAAGATCAACGTAAACGTCAAGCTAATTTAGAACTTATCGGAGGGTGTTCTAAGAACAGACGATTTTTTTTTATCCAAATAGGTAAGTTTACCGAAATAGCTGCGTGGCTTCAATCTGATCTCATGTTAGGTGATGATGAGACTTGAGGCCTCAATGTGATCTCATGGTAGGTAATGATGATATAAACAGACAAGGCTTATGAACTTTTTTTTGAAGACTCGCAGGTTGTATTTCTCGAGAAGTGTGGAAACCATCAAGGGATTCCACTCTTGGCAAATCGTACTGAGAATAACAAAGGAAAACGTCTGATCAACTAGATTGATTAATTTTCATGTATGCTATATATTCTATACATTATCTGATGATTAGTGTAAATTTTAAATTACAGATAAACAAGAACTTCCAAGAGTTAGAACGCCTTTAAAGATTTAAAAAACACTACGTGGTTCGACATTACCACAGCCAACTCTGGTCTACAAAAGCAGTGTCAACCACTGCTGGATAGTTCAAAGAGTTGATTGAAGAAGAAAGACTGACTGGCAATACAATTTAAACTTCTCCAATATAAATAAATTGTTCATTTAAAGTATTATTTTATGTACATTTACATATACTATTTTACTAGGTTTATAATTACTGAAAGCCAAAGTAGACTGTGTCTGTCAAATTTCAGTGCAAGTTGAAAATTTTTGCGTGAAAGAGTAACAAACACTCGCAATTGCATCTATAATGTTAATAAGACTTATAATATTGGTTATTTTATTTACCGTGACAATATTAATCGCACATAATTTTTAGTACACAGTGAAGCAGATACCTTAAGGACTTGTTACTCGATCGGTCGACAATCACGTTCACTTTGAAAAATTGCTTTTGATTCTTTCAGACCTTCTTACTCTACACTTGTAAGTAGCGTCGTATATTAGTGTAATTCCTTCGAGTAATGTTATTTCGTTTCAAAATCCATAAGTGTAAGAGCGTCTATTGACTGTATTTCAAACAGGCATTAAGTATAACCTTATCCGATTTATTTTCTGTTTATTTTTTTTGTCTACTACTATGTACTCTTCTTTCTTAGTCACAAGTATACTGTTATCCATTTGGCTATGTAGATATTTTTAAGATTATCATATCTTAAATACAGGACATGAAAAGAGGCACAGCTACCTACCAGGAGGACCAATGATCTAAAAGGATAGCGGAAAACCGTTGGATTCAGAAGTCACACCACAGGTTGTGCTAAATGGCAGGTCTATTATCAGCAGTAAAGACCTAAAAGTTGATGGATGGGTGAATGATCTATTCCAACTAATAATTTTCTGCCATGGGCAGAAAATTTTCTACTAATGATCTATTGCAACTATCTATCAATGAATGATCTATTCCAACTAATAATTTTCTGCCATAGGCAGAAAATTGTAGGTGATGTGTTATTCCGACAGTAAACTATACGATTATTTTTTAAGATAATTGTATCTAACTATTGATCGTATAGTTTTATCAGAATAAGTGGACGATTGTAGGTACAAAACAAATATTTCTTCCATAACACCTCAAAACCATAGGGAATTATTGTTTGATTTTCCTATGTCTTCATGTGATATTTGAACGCATGTTTTGGGAACTGCTTTGCATCTATCAATTATGGGATTTATGCCTTTGAAAAAAGTCACGCTCTCCGAAACTACGCCAGAATAAAATAATCTCAAGGAGGCTCGTGACTGGGATTCCGAAGTTTCCCTCTTTACAAAACGTGGAAAACATTTCAGTTTCACATGTTACTGTTTTTATTAAAATGCTATTGGGTTTTACATAAACTAGCTTTTGGTGAGCCTTATATTTTGTATTTTAGGTATTATGAGGGTTTGTTTATTATGCTTTATATGAATCGCGTGTGCGTTTGAGATTAATTTGTAGTATGATATTTTTATATAGCGTAATAGTAATGGAATATGCATGCACTCGCCTAATATTTACTCATAATTTCTCCTTAAAATCAGTCACTTTGAAATAGAACGAAAGCCCCATAGTATATCCAGTAGATACGTTGCAGTATATTACTTACGATATTGGACTCTTCTAGTAAATTAGAAATTTCCATTATCATTCACTTCTTTTTTACATTATTTTTACCCTAAATTAATAATTAGATCCTATGGAAACATCGACCAGTTCAATGTAACCTAACACAGCAATGACTAATGTTTTAAGGGCAACGTAAGAGGCGGCAAAAATATCCGCAGTGGAACTACGAAAAGTCACTTAAGAGCCGGCAATAATGTAATTATAACATTGAGATATCATCTGTAGTGGTATAGAAATAGGTGTTTTAATTAGGCATCTTCATAAATATGTCAATAATACTTATACGACATCTCGTTTGGCAGCAAAAATTTCATAGCAACAACACTTTTGATATTTGAACCATAATGTATAATCCCGCTCTGTGATTAACATTTGACGAACCGACTGAATATTCCGCTCTGGTTCACTTTTTGAAGCCCTACGACTCAGTAAAGAAAAAATAAAATTGCCATTTTAATATAATGCTCGCTTCTTGTTTATTTTTTAATTTTCCTTCTCTTTTCTGATCGGTATTTGGTTGGATGGGAATTATGGTTACGATCCGCCTATCCGAAATATAGCTTATTTGAAATACACTTTACAGATTATATGACTTAAAAATAAGACATTAAAAGAAGAAAAAATCTTGTTTATTTTAGTATATAAGGGTATCAAAAAGCAAAAATCATTTAAATAAATTATAATTGAATATTTATTAAGACACAAACAAACGAATTATTATTTCATGTTTAATGGTAGGTATCCATACTGTCATATTAACCCAGTTAAAACAAGTAAAAGGCATTCCGATTTGTAAGACACTTACGCATTACGAAGTGACAAATTTAAATTAAAAGTAAATTAGGCAAAAACATATTTCGTAATGGAATTTAAATATATTATATATACCTTCCCCCTTATGAGTTTGGCTCTTTCTTAAAAAAGATTACGATAAAGCAATGTTTCGCTAAATGCAATTTAATGGACTTCACCTACAAGACAACGCTAAGAGGTGTAAGGTTCCTAATCATAACTATCTACGATTTATACATTGCTTTACGTCTTACTAAGAGCATTGATAGCCAGATAATGGTTAAAACGTGTCCTCTCGATCGAGAGATCGTAGGTTCAAATTCCAGTTTTAATTCCTCTGAATTTTCTAAACTATGTTCGTATTAGAAAATAATTATCACTGCTTTTCAGTGAAGGAAAACATCGTGAGGAAACATACACATCCGAGAGTTCTTAAAAAAAAGTTTTCGGAGGTGTGTGTAGTCCACCAATTCGCATTTGGCAAGCGCAACGGACTATAGCCTAAAACTCTCTTATTCTGAGCGAAGACCCGTGCCGTCAGCAGTGGGCAATAATGGGATGGCACCACTTTCATCTTACTGCCAAAATAATTAACCACCAATTATAACAATGGTAAGAGAAGAAGTGGTGTTAAGGCACCACTCTAAAACCACAGAGTTATTACTACTAGTCACCCGTCGCAACAGTCGAAATTCGACCGTAGTTTAAATTAAAAACTAAACTTCATATTGTCCAAAAGGGTACCAATATTTCTCTAATTTAAATAAATTGTAATAATTTTCAAGTTATTTTCAACGCCGGGTGCATTTAAAGGTAAAAAGAGGTATAATTAACTAAGCTGCATTTAAAGGTACCTAATACTCGTAGCTGGTATTTTGACAAAGACATCTGACATTTTTGATGTTTTTACGTTAGTTTTCATAGTAAGACATTGAATATTCTATTTCGTTTATTATGTATGTGTTTATGTCAAATGTGATGTGTTTTAGTTGATTATATGTATGTTTTATGCATTATTTGAATAAAATTTAGCATTGCGCAATCCTTCTCTACATCAACTATAACCGTGCGTAATTTCATACTACTCCACCAGGCAAGTACCTATCTTTAAAACAAATCACAACTTTTTGCGTAACGTATTAATATATCGATTAGAATTACCATAATATGCCTTTGTTTGGTTTTGACTACACGTCTGACAACCCGGTGTGTGTACCACAAAGGCAAAGACAAACAGCATCAAAATTGAGGAATAACGGCCATACAATAAATTAATGCCAGCATTGTTTTTGGTCACAATCGCATTAAAACAATAGGTTTGGAGTGACATGCAGAGTTTTAGTCTAAGCTTTTGTGGAACCCTTTCTATAAATGTAAGGCTCTTTGTTTCAAAGGGCGCAAATTAATCTCGGGTTATTTCTTTGATCGTCATGTTTTGAATAAAGGGTACGGTCTGACAGCCTCAACTGGGTATGTAAATGTGGAGTTTTATAAGCATACGTTTTAGTTATAATAGTTCGCAGTTAAAGCTTTAATGAGCAGTAGGTCAGTGGAGAAATTAAGTATAATTTTGATTACCTGTGCCCCGTTGTTTCATCCGCGTTCAAAAATGTAAGTTTATTTTAGATTTTATTAAACCTTTAATACACACTATTATTTTATTGAAGCAATAGATAGTGTGTTGACTATACATATAATTTAAAATTTTAATAATATTCAAAATTGTTTTGAAACCGAATCGAGCATACAGTCCATCTGGTGGTAAGTGGTCACTGCCGCCTATGAACATCTATGATCAACTGCATACAGAATATGGGTTCCATCTAAGTCAATCACAGATGCGTTGCTACTCCCGAGGACTATGATGGTCGCCTCATTTGAAAGTATGCCACCGCCACATCTATTTCTAGTTTGAAATGGTGTGGCGGTGGTACTTCCCCTGTTGAACGACTTACACTGGTTCTACCACCTTGAAACCACAACCATTATTAATTAATACTTACACACCGTCCCCCAAAATAAGTTTTTTGCAAACATTTGCGATGTCGGGACCCGTGTAACTTTTTTATTATGTGTAAATATTTCACGACCTTATTATTATAACATTATTATGTAAATACAAATAAAACCTTTGCCAAGGTTCAAATAAATAGAAAATTGCAATTACGAATAGCTGAGCTATTCAAAATTAGATCCGCTACAACCTTTGATGGAAGCCTCCTACACGACTTCAATAAACTCGCTACAATTATGCCTCAGCGATCTCAAAGGCTTTGCATGAAACTCTTAAGGCTCGCAGGCCAAGTAATATCCGGCCCACATTATAGCTTGTCAGTTATTTATGCGCGAACATGTACTGATTCGAGCGCTAACTTTGATAAATAAGTAATGTACGTTTTATATGGTTAGCAACATGTTATGCATGTATGTGTCTTCTGATGATGTAGGATTTGAGGTTCGACGTAGAGATACGACCTAAATACTCCTTTACCTTAAAAAAGTTAAAAAGACGCTTTCTTTAAAAACACACACTTTCTACGCTCACAGCCCCACACTAGGATTTTGTTCTGGGTTGTGGGTACCATGGACACACACAACACGAATACACAAATACCCAGACCCAGAACATGAATTTAAACTCATCATTCAGATACCTGTCTGGCCGGGAATCGAACTCGGAACCCATTGCGCGTCAGACCGGTATGGAAACCGCTATGCCACGCCGGTCGTCATTAGTAGAAATATTAGTGGTTTGAGTATTAGGTGCTTGTTCTTCTTTGAGAGTCTAATAAAGGAGACGAAATATGTCATAAGCGTTATGACCTTAGTAAACGAATTTCGAACGCTGGTTATTTTTATTGCAAGAATTATTACAAGATTAATATTACAATTATTGCAGAATATTACAAGAAAATTATTTTAAAATATTTCAGTGTTTATGACGTTTGTATGATGACGAAGGCTAACGATTTCATGTGAGGAAAACGCATTTGTTTATTACGTGACCATATTGTAGACTCAAAAACAGAAACGAAACGGTAATGTTAAAAGAATTGTTCATATGTACGAGTAAAGCATACACCACCTTTTACGTGCATACATATCTTTAGGATATTATTAATTTTGGTAAACTACAATAAATCAAAAACTAGATATGCTTACTTCGTCTTTGCATGTCACAAGAATAGCCTTATGAAAAGCTAAGAGATTAGAATGGATATTTTTGAATGAAACATTTTTAATGAACATAAACAGAAATAAAGATTAAACTCCTAAATTAACCTGCATTACGACTGCAGTACAATTCGGAGCGAATATCGCCACACCCTAAACCGATAGACACGAAATGCTCATTTACCCGCAGACTAATTTATCTCCTAATTCAACCCTTAACAAGGCTGTCCGTATATATTCTTGTATATATTCAGTTAAGCCTTCCGAAAGTAGATCCCACACACACACGTACTCCGCACACATATAGAGTAAAGCCGCAAGGCACGTAACATAAGGAGCTTTGAAATTAATTTAGCTCGGAACTAGCTGGCAAATGGATAGACGTGAGCCCGGCGAGGGGGTTTAGGCTGCCCCCACACGGGGGGCGTGCGAGGCCGTGTGTCGGGTAAATTCGGCGTTTAGGCGAACCTTTGTGGCGAAACCGGTTGTGCTTAGGAGTAATTGTGTTCGTTCGTGTTGTAAGGGTTTCATTACGTTGCTAGTGAAACAGAATTATAATTAACTTTCGTTACTGATAATGCTTTGTACTTTGACTACTAAAAAAAGAATATATACATAAGGAACTAAGTATGGATAAATGCCTAAATATAGGAAGTTGTATAGCATAGAAGTTGAAAACGAACATGCAGTCCACCTGATGTTTAGTGCGCAATGCTGCCCATAGATATATTTTATTAACTCGATATAAGATTTGAGTTTTAACTGAATCTGACTACAAATACATTGGTTCCTACTACTAATCAACTATAACCCATTTTTGACTTGAGTTATAAATAATTTCGATCACCATCGAAAAAATCGTGAGCATCCTGGGAGTTGACATCTCGTGTGACGTGCAGTTTCGGGGTCATTTGGATGAAGAAGTTGGACGTCTTGAACAGAACCAAGCAGTACTTCACTGCGTAGCATCTCCTCCTTCAAGCTTTACAAGGCACTCGTGAGACTCCACATAGAGTACCTACTGCTCGCATCTCTGGGCAGGGGCGCCCTAATACCAACTTAACCAACTTGACTCCGCGCAGAAACGCGCGAACCGAATTGCAATGATCCAAGGACCACCGATCAGTTAAAACTTCTGAGTCTACGCAGGGGATAGGCTCCCTCTGCGTCGCCCCTCTGGTTCCGGGATCAGAATAGAGCCACGGTATACCTTGCATGTCGTAAGAAACGACTAAAAGAGGCTTCCGATGTAGAGGGCGGCTAGAGTGGGAGCTCGAACCATTTGGCCAGGGGACTCCAGGCAAGACGGCAGTACCTATGTGTCGAAAAGACCAAACGGAGTGGTGGACCCAGCCGCTCCCCTGGGAGAAGCCTGATGGGGCAACGCGTTTGGAGCCGGATCCGCCAGATTACCGGATCCGGTTTTCCGGATTGCAATCCCTAATTGGTACCCCTTTAGCCTATGTTGAAACGCCTAAAACATGTACATATTACCATACTTTTAAACGAGAACACAAAAGCCCTTGACCCTGCTATCATAAGGTACAAACAGATATGACGGTGCTACCTTCTAAATAAAATGAAATGCAATGTCTTTAAGATTTACATGTGTACATATGAAATTAATGACACAAATTGGATACATTTTCAGATACATTTTTTTTTCTTACACTACCAGTGGAGTCCGGAAACCGTAGTCCGGACTACGCTTCGGAGTAGGTCATCAAAGGGTTATTAAAAGAAAAGCAGTTAATCAAGCATTTATAATGAAAGTGCTATCAGTTTGTACCTACCTACTGTAAAATATTTCAATGAGGGTTGAATTTGACTATTGAAATTCTACCGTGAACAAAATATTTTAATGACACTGATAGTGATATAAAGATGTACCTTCCTAAAAATAAACTCAACGTAGCTGCACCTACTACAAATACCTACTGCAAATCAGTTATCTGTATCACTACTCTCACTCTGATCTCACTGATCTGAACAGTGATAGGCTAATGGTTGAAACTTACCCTCTCGATCGGGGGAGGTCCGTGGCTCAAACCCAGGCACGCACCACTGATTTTAAAAATTATGTTTTAATTACGCTTTTCGGTGATGGAAAATATCGTGAGGAAACCTACACAACCGAGAGTTCTTTAAAAACAAAAGTTCTCGGAGGTGTACGAAGTCCACCAATTCGCACTTGGCCAGCGCGGTGGACTATGGCCTATAACTCTCTCATTCCGAGAGAAGACCAGTGCCCAGTAGTGGGACAATAGTGGGTTGACGACCGACTCTCTCTCTTCTTTTTTATAGTTGTTAGACAATTAAAACGAATGTGATATTGTATTCAATCCCGTAATTATAACGTTACTTACTAATGCTATGTATGTATAGGGATTTCCTTTGAGATTGAAAATTCAGATCATGAATCGAATGCGAATTAACAGATTTCCTTTCCCACATTCATTAACATTTAACGACTATGTTTCGACTGGGGAGGTACCACCGCCACACCTTTTTCTAACCAGAACAGTTTTTGAGTTTCGACGGTAAAATGTGGTTAAGAGCTAACTTTTATATTTAGCGAACATCTTAATGATTGACCTTTAATTTTTATTCTATGTATTATTTTTATTCTATGTAATAGATGACCATGGTACACATGCGTCTGAGTGAATGCGTCTGAATTTGAGACAAAATGTAATATCCAATAAAAAATGAAATACTTTGATACGTATTCAATAAATCGATAAATAAAGTCAATACAATCCCTGTTTTCTTTTAAACACCTGATAATAAATCTGATATTACGAATTTTCTATCATAGCACAAATTTCATCTACTCCAAAATATGAACTATGTCATAAAAGAAAGCGCGCGTAGGTACTTTGACACTGATATGTGAAAATAATCGTGGAGGTAGTCAGGAACATCAAAAAGGCTTTGACGTGAAGGCTTATAATATCCTCCTTGGAACCAAAGGCCTGACAATATCCGTCGAACATGTCTTTTATACATCCGTGCCTATACGTGCCTATATGCCTATGTGCCTATACGTCATTGTCATACACAACCTCCGCGGGCGATCGCCGGATAATCCGGATAGTAATATCCGGCCACGTCGTCTAATATAAAATAAAATAGCGTTCGAGATCTGCTTTTATATTTTCGAAAAAGAAGAGATGATGCGTGCGTGAAGGGTACGGCTCATTTGAATTTGACTTTGATAAGTATTAGGTCGAAAGTTGGTATCTGCAATTAATCTGAAATACCTTCTATTTTCCCTAAAGAGTTTTAGGAAATAGTCAAAATATAAACTTGCCGATTACATTAGCTATGCTGTCAGAGTACCAGTATTAAATTAATGTTACTGTAACAAATAAAACCAAAAAGAGGCCATACCGAAATGTATGAGTTAAAAATGGTCGATACGAGTAGGTGGTTCAACCAAATACAAAAAGCAACTGAAAGAACACTGGGTAGGTACTTATTTGTTATTTGGGATGAAATATAACCACGCTAACACGCTTTCTACGCTCATAGCCCACAGTAGGATTTTCTCCTGTGTCGTGGGTACCATGGACGCACACAAGATGAATACACAAACAACCACACCAAGAACAGGAATCTAAACTCATCATTCAGATACGTGTCTGGCCGGGAATCGAACCCGGGTCCATTGCACGTCAAACCGGTATGGTAACCGCTGCACCACGCGGGTGGTCAACTAAAAATATTACGGAATTCTTCAATTCTTTAAGAATTACGATGTCCTACAAAGAAACGAGCTGCGTAAAACGAATGCTATTTTTAACATATTTAAATATAAAACCCTAAAAACGCACAGTGATAGTTCTAATTTAACTACCGTTTTATACCATACCTTTAACTTGACAAGTAGGGGTAAAATAAAACTTCTCCTTTTAACCTATCTTACATACAAAGACATATATTATAAAGGAGCTTCCGATGCAGGATGCATGGACTTAAGTCTTAAAAACAAAGTTTACGATTCGTCTATTCCTTTTTAAGTAAAGCACCTTGCACACTGCACGAACAGCTACAAAATGCACAGTAAAGTTTTTGTATATACATATTTTTTATTGTGCTTAGCTAAAAATACTTAAAATCTACAAGAACATAAACTTTTATTGATTCAAATGTCTGCTTCGTTTCTTCAAAGCATTCATCATATTTTTTCATCGTAATGATAGGTTGTTTTTAACCGAAAAAGGAGGTTGTCAATTCGTCTGTAATTTTTTTTGAAAGGTAGGGCGTGTCATGGGTTCCCATTTTTTTAGTTCATTTTTTTTGACAATGGCATTCTTAGGAAAAGCGCATATAGGACATCATTTATAGGACATAGTTTCGTCACTGTCGTACAGCGATATTTATTGAGCGCAGACTTCGGGACTATGTAGTAAGTTCTAAACCAAAATTAATAGAAATTATTTTTGACTTTTTAGTGACATGGAAGTTGGTAGATATTTTTCGTTAAAAATTTTTATTAATATTTTCCAATTTGAAAGTCCTCTAAATATTTTTTGGAATATTCTCTTACAGAAAATACAATAATAATAATTAGCTAAGAACAAATATCTAGCCTTTAATTTAAACACAACGTGTAAAACTTTTTCTTAAAATCTTATATCTTCACCTGTTTCTTAAGTAATTTAAACGTTTAATTTTTCAACGTGTTAACTGTGAGCGTTCAAAAAAACAAAGTTATCATTATCGCTCGGATAATCGTACAAATTTATAAATATGTGCATCTCCTTAATTCACTAGGTTAATTTGCGCAGTTGTGGTCGCTATTAAAACTAGAGTACTCAGCTGGAGATGTATGTAGCGCTGAGGCAGGCCACCTAGGGAGTTAGTGGGGTAAGAATTCCAAAATACCAGTATTTCATCCTAGAATCTACACGTTTCGAAATGATAAGACGATTTATGATTTGAATCAGAAAACAGTAGTGCCACACATTGCATCATTGCTCAGCTCAGGTTTGAAGGGAGTGGCTACATCACACCATTTTTCAAGGTGGTAGAACCAGTGTAGTTCGACCGGGGAAGTACCACCGCCACACTTATTTCTAGCGTGAAGCATTTCTTACGTTTCGATAGAAGGGTGCGGTTGCCGGCACGCTTTCACATGATGTGACCGTCATAGTCCTCGGGTGTAGCATCTGTGATTGTCTTCAGATGATACCGACGTTCTATATGAAGTTGATTACAGATGTCCATGGGCGGCAGTTACCACTTACCGTTGGGTCGACTACACGCTCGTTTGCTACTTCAGTCAGTTAAAGAAAACATCAGTTGCTAACTTTGAAAATGGTTCCCATTGCTAATTGCCACTTTTTTATACGTAAACCTAACGATAAGGCAGACGGGCTACCTGATGGAAAATAGTCACCGTCGCCTATGGAAGCTTGCAACACCAGAGGAGCAATGAATCGCCAACGCATCGCCGGCTTTGAAGGAGAGCTCTTTTCGCACCTTTTTTGAAGAGCCTCATGTAATAACGCACCGGGAATACCTCAGAAGGAAGCTCGTCCACTTGCCATCAGGTAGACATGACACTCGTCGCTTCTTCCATATTACAAAAAAATGCCATTATCTTAACGTATTTAACGTTACTTTAGATAATATAAGTTCACGTGGAATGCGGCTAGTATTCCACGTGAATTACGTGTACGATTATTTATAAATACACAGTAAGTCGAAAACTAAAAAACTTTGCACTCTGTCCGTAGAGTTGACGCCGCCTCATAGATCGACAATAAACTTCTTTACGACGAAATTTACTCAATGTTGACACTTACAGTTATACACTCGCTTTACAGCTCTGTACTAAAAATAAGCAGGGTTTTATTGTTCTCGACCTTATTTTATATAGAGCAACGTATAAGTTAATATTGTTATGACGATTCGAAAGTAAGGAATTAAGTAAAAAATTGGTCCTTTGAACCAGATAGGTAAGTGTGAGCACAACACATGGTGCCAACCAATTATTGTCCCACTGCTGGGCACGGGTCTTCTCTCATAGTGAGAGAGTATTTAGGCCATAGTCCACCACGCCGGCCAAGTGCAAATTGGTGGACGTCACACACCACCGAGAACTTTTTTTTAAAGAACTCTCGGGTGTGCAGGTTTCCTCACGGTGTTTTCCTTCACCGAAAAACAGTGATAATTAATTTCTAACACGCCCATAATTTAAAAAAATCAGTGGTGCGTGCCTGGGTTTGAACTCGGACCTCCCGATCGAGAGGGCAAGTTTTAACCATTAGGCTATCACTGTTCTGCACAATATATATTATAATATTATTAGGAAGTTAGAAATCTTTAAATGAAAAGCTTTTTTAAAATTCAAGACTACCCTAAACATTAAAGAGAAAATTGTAGAACTTCAAGACGAAACAAATTATAACTAATATTTTGATATTTTTACGAAAATACACATTTCAGTATTAGCACATGACAAATATATAAATATCAGTAAAAATATTTTTATTTATAATTATAATTCCTACCTAAAGGTATACTAATTAGTATACCCGGTCAGACATAACTTAACACGCAAGGCTTCGCCCTAAGAGGTGTTTAAATTGAAGAGTATTAGATAGAGGCGCTCTCGCTACACTTATCTAAGGAACTCTTATTAAATCCTCCTTAACTAATCCTTCAGGAACACGTACGGTCTGCAGAAAAGACATTTTCTTACTGATTTAGTTAAGTTAACTAAAACCATGATATCAATTTTATTACTTGCTATTGCAAATTTTTACTCATCTTCTTCAGTTGTAGGATGTAATGAATGATATTAATATTTCAATGGATTTTATTCATATACCTATTGCTTATTCAATAAATAATTCAAAGTAATTGCGATGGCTTTTGAATTTTTATGTTAATGTCCCATACAAGTTTGTAAAATAGGGAATATCTTCTATCATAAAATTTAAGATCACATGAGTGTATTATTCGTTGAGATTTAGTACCTTCATCTATAGATTATATATAGAAAATATAAATTTATGGGAAAATATACATACAGGACTATTTTGGAAAGCCTCATACACGGAACTCCTATTCTAGTTGGGCACTGGAACCTTGAGGAATCGGCCTTATTTGAGAAGTTTTGGCACGTAAAAACCACAATAGGTCAATTTGCAATTGAAGGAATACATCTCAATGCACAATTCTGCATCGGTCCTAAATCATACAGATGTGAATCAAGAACGGTTTTGATTGTAGGTATACCTACAGGACTTTTATTGCCAAAGAAAGCAAGTCTTGCTGCGAAGCTTTTGGCAGAAGAAAGAAAAAGAAACAGGAAGAAGGATAGCTCAAAAAGAGGTAGATAGGACAATCAAGATAAAACGGCTTTGCTGTCTGTACCAGTAATTAGTGAGACCGTCGCACATAGCTCGCCGTACATAATGTAATTATGCACGCTCCTCCATACACTCTCAAATACTCGCGGAACAATTTGGAACTAGAGGCGAACTTTGAAACCGCATAGACGTCGGCCATCTTGCCGTTGCCTAGCAACCAGCAATTGTCTGTTCACTACCTGGTAAATAACTTCGTGTTGTTTACGAGTGTAACGAAAGTTTCGATGTAGGTTCCCGAGTGGGAAAGTATTCGTGTTAACTCGCACATTTGGAAAACTTCTGCGTTGCCTAGTTGAGTACTTACCTGGGAATTTAAGTTGCTAATTAAAGGTAACTTGGTCGCTTTCGCATTTAGCGCATAAAATTTAATAAAAACCAGCCTTCCTTTAACGTAAGACTGTAGTGTAGTTCAAAACTGTTCATCTGAGTATAATGGACCCTTCATTTCTTTACAATCTTACTGCCAATCACTATAATTATATCACAAATGTAACAATATTTATATAAAAATATATTTTAATTGGTCAACTATTAAGGATAAATATCTGGGATCCTAAATGGATCCACAACAACTTATTCTTATCTCTACTCCAAGAATCATAATAATTCTTCGTTTAAATTTACAGTACCTACGGGATAAAATGTAGGTACGCACTGTTCAAATTTGTATCTATTCCGCAATGTCTAGAGATCAAATCTTCAAGAGACAAAACTTCGCTACTTGACAATTATATAGTAGCTATAATGTTATTTAGCAGTGCTGTATAAAAGTATATGGGACATTTAGATTGATAAACTGCCCCTCACGGACATCTGTAAATAACTTCACACAGAATAAAGCGTTGCAACTCCCGATGGCTAAGATCCCCTGAGATAAAAAAAAAATGAGCCAGCAACCACACCTTGAGCAGTGTTAGCCTAATGGTTGAAACTTGCCCTCTCGTACGAGGTTCAAACCCAGTCACGCGCCACCGATTTTTTCTAAAATTGTATGCGTATTAGAAATTAATTATCACTACTTTTCAGTAAAGGAAAACATCGTGAGGAAACCTACACACCCGAGAGTTCTGAAAAAAAAGTTCTCGGAGGTGTTTGAAGTCCACCAATTTGCACTTATATATTTTGCCAGCGCGGTGGACTATGTCCTATAACTCTGTCATTCCGAGAGAAGACTCGTGCCCAGCAGTAGGACAATAATGGGTTGACGACAACCACACCCTTCCACCTATACCTTCCACCTTCCACAAATAGGTGTAGCGATGGTACCTTCCGGTCACAAAATATACCTACGTTCTATCACCTTTTGATTTCTTACATGGTCACCTCCCGTAGACTATAGACGTATAAAAATATTTTTGCTTTTTAAAACACGCAAGAGGAATCCTCAGATATAATATGGTACGAAGGTACAAACATCTTTCCGTGCATCCTTATTAAAAATACCTTGCCATTCACGTGCAGTCGTTCTCATAAGCGCATACCGTCCGCGGGGTAGCGATTCGGGGAGCATTCCAATTTAAACGCTGTCCTACAGTATAAGGGACAACCCTACGTCTGCGCGAATTAAACATGAGCAATATGAAAAATCATTTATAATTTATAGTTTATTTAAATATGTACAATATATCCATCACGCAATGTCAAGACACTTTACCACGACACTCTACTACTTTACACAAGAAATACATGTGACGATGGTACCTCCCTGGTCGAACCATATACTACCTTTTATTTCATACACTATCAACTATAGTCTCAAGAAAACCAATCAATATGACTCCTGAAGCTATGCGAGTACTAAGGGATTATAGAAATATATAAAGATATTTTTTATTATTTTAATACACGCAAGAGGAATCCAGCTACATATAATATGGAATGGAGGTACAAACATCTTTCCGTGCATCCTTATTAAAAATACCTTGCCATTCACGTGCAGTCGTTCTCATAAGCGCATACCGTCCGCGGGGTAGCGATTCGGGGAGCATTCCAATTTAAACGCTGTCCTAGAGTATAAGGGACAACCCTACGTCTGCGGAAATTAAATATGAGTAATATGAACTAAGGCACGTTCGTGGAAGTCCACGACTTTTTGTGAGATTGAAAGAGCAAACGAGTATAGAGTCCTGATAAATGGTCAATGTCAATGACTCTACAGCACTATACTCTGATCAATGTCAATACAGCAACTTCTACTACTTCTACTATCTACAAGCAACTTCATATAGACCAGGGAGTCTAAATGAAGTTGCTTGCCAGTATTAAAGTCAATGCCAGATCAGATGCGTCTACTAAGAAATAAGATAACGAATGCTTCATATAAAAAGTCTCTTTATAACAACGTGGAAAGTACAAATTGACTTTTTTTGTTAAATTTTATAATTATCATGCTTTTTCTTAAATTTGCCGGTAAGTGATTAGCTAATATTCATAATGATCGTATTAGGTCTATGTAAGTCCATTCATTTTAAGGAATTTTATTTTGAGTAACTCAAACATTGGCCTCCAATAAAAATTGTAGTTTTCAAGATAACGCAAGTTTTTCTTGCAACGAGGCGATATGCCGTCATTCACTGACAGATGCGTTGCTACTCCTAAGGACTCAGATCATCACTTTCCATAAAAGTGAATCGAAAATTATATCCATCCACCGAAACACAAGAAGTGTTTCACGCTTGAAATGGGTGTAAAAATTATTTTCATTCTTCATTTATTTACCTTTGCCATTAAAATTGAACGCCCCATTAAGAACACTTTCAATACTACAAAAATATGACAAATGCATCAATAATATTTGTTATTAAAGATTTTTTTATTTTGATTTTTTTAATGATGACATTAATATATTTGAATCATGAGCCAAGTGTCGCGTATCCGAAGAAAATATTACAATGTACCTAAGTGGCTACTTGCAAATGTGGCTAGTCATGATTAGTTAAGTAAGTCGTTACTTTAAAAATTTGTAATAAAAAAAAGTTAATTAAGCAATCGGTTAAAAACTGCGTCATTACCGATGTTATTTACTGCTGTACAAAAAAGTAGTCCACCATAGCTTTTTAGAAACTAGGATTGATACAGTATTTTCTGCATATTGCATCAATCCTAGTTTCTGATAGTTCAATAATTTACATGTGATCGATTCGGTAAAATCTACGTATTAAATAGCGTATAATAAGATAGTGCTACATATACTTTTTTTTTAATATTTAGAATAAGTTTTATGCGGCCAATTATGTAGCGAATTATGTAGCGTATAAAATTATGTAGCCAAAGGCCTAGCTTTTGGCTACATAATTTTTAAATATAGTGCCTGCAACTAGAAATAATAAACGGGAAAGGCATGTCTTTACTATGAACACAATATAGGTATAAAATGATACTAGAAATTTAATTAAAGAACTCCGACAGCTACTCTCAAAACTGAGAGATTTAATATCTTTCATGATCATAGTAGGTAGGTAGTTATTTTTCCCTTTAATGTTGAAGCAATCATTAAGCAATCATAATGTTAAAATAATGATTTATTATTAAGGAGACTTAGTTGTACACACACACAACACACAACTAAGGTACAATAAGTAAGAAGCAATCTCTCGGCTGACAATCGAAGAGCGCGGGCAGACAGACTAGTGGAGCACTCTTCATTGCGAATGCCTGTCCACACGCCCCGCGAGTACACGCCCTGAGTGCGAGTGGAGATGTGGAGATACTAACTATGGATATGGTAGTATTACAAAAAGATTAATAAGAAAAAAAGTTAGAGGCACGCTATTATCATGGGGCTCTTCAAGAAAGGTGCAAACAGAGCTCTCCTTCAAAGCCGGCGATGCATTGGTGACTCCTCTGGTTTTGCAAATGTCCATATGCAACTGTGACTACTTTCCATTAGTTGGCCCGTCTACCTTATCGTTAGGTAGGTTTGGGGGTACTGAGCCAGCGGGTTCCATTGGAGATCCCATGGTCCTCTGCAAGCGCTGAGAAAGGTCACCCAGGAGGATTTAATGGGTAAAAATCCCACATAACTCGGAGCCTCTCCCGAGGCTCCGGCGTACCTTTTGAAGGTTTCCTCCCCGTCAACAAAAAAATCTACCTATATGAATTGTACCTATTGTGCCTATATAAACTTGTGCATAAGATTCATGTAGTCTACAACTACCCCTGGGGATTAAGGTACGCCTCGGAAAAGTAAGTAGTACGAAACCCTTCTATCCAACGCATAACCCTACTTTTCTACCCTAGATTTCTACCATCTTCTACTCAGAATCTTCAAACAATCATTACTCTCGTTTCGTGCAATATGTTCACAAGTTTTCCGACTTCGGCCTGGAGCGTACTTGATCAGACTTTTTATTTTAATGTATCAATATTTAACAGAAAAGTGTGATGAATGCAAATTTCAGCTTATGAGGATAGGAAAGGACACATGAGTATGCGCATGAATTTGAATTGATTACTCCTAAAGCTATTGTGGTTTGTCTCCAGTGCCATTACGTTCTCCCACCTGTGTTAATGGAGTGGTGTAGAAACAAAAATAGAAAATATCACCACTTTTAAATAAAAGTACCGCATCCATTCCCTGTCGCTACGCTCATGATATGCCCTTCGCTCTGATGAAAGGACGTGTGACGCCGATGCGTGCTATTGTGGTTTGTCTCCAGCGCCATTACGTCCTCTTACCTGTGTTAGTGGAATGGCGTAGAAACAAAAATAGAAAATATCACCACCTTTAAATAAAAGTACCGCATCCATTCCCTGTCGCTACGCTCATGATATGCCCTTCGCTCTGATGAAAGGACGTGTGACGCCGATGCGTGCTATTGTGGTTTGTCTCCAGCGCCATTACGTCCTCCCACCTGTGTTAGTGGAATGGCGTAGAAACAAAAATAGAAAATATCACCACCTTTAAATAAAACTACCGCATCCATTCCCTGTCGCTACGCTCGTGATATGCCCTTCGCTCTGATGAAAGGACGTGTGTCGCCGATGCGTGCTATTGTGGTTTGTCTCCAGCGCCATTACGTCCTCCCACCTGTATTAGTGGAATGTTGTAGAAACAAAAATAGAAAATATCACCACCTTTAAATAAAACTACCGCATCCATTCCCTGTCGCTACGCTCGTGATATGCCCTTCGCTCTGATGAAAGGACGTGTGACGCCGATGCGTGCTATTGTGGTTTGTCTCCAGTGCCATTACGTCCTCCCACCTGTGTTAGTGAAATGGCGTAGAAACAAAAATAGAAAATATCACCACCTTTAAGTAGTAAAACTACCGCATCCATTCCCTGTCGCTACGCCCCTGATATGCCCTTCGCTCTGATGAAAGGACGTGTGACGCCGATGCGTGCTATTGTAGTTTGTCTCCAGTGCCATTACGTCCTCCCACCTGTGTTAGTGAAATGGCGTAGAAACAAAAATAGAAAATATCATGACCTTTAAATAAAAGTACCGCATCCACTCCCTGTCGCTACGCTCATGATATGCCCTTCGCTCTGATGAAAGGACGTGTGACGCCGATGCGTGCTATTGTAGTTTGTCTCCAGTGCCATTACGTCCTCCCACCTGTGTTAGTGAAATGGCGTAGAAACAAAAATAGAAAATATCATGACCTTTAAATAAAAGTACCGCATCCACTCCCTGTCGCTACGCTCATGATATGCCCTTCGCTCTGATGAAAGGACGTGTGACGCCGATGCGTGCTATTGTGGTTTGTCTCCAGCGCCATTACGTCCTCCCACCTGTGTTAGTGGAATGGCGTAGATGGGCATAGTAATGTGTGGTTGTATAATTGCTCGAGTAGCTATAATATGACGCTTTGAATAATTTGAAAAGCTTGAGAGATAAGTTTTAGGTTCAATGGAGAGAATAATAGTTATCTGAGTAAGTACTCATCAAATAAATATTTTGATCACGTTTTTCAATATATCTGCCCATATATCATTTGATTTTTATTCAACACTAAAAACACAGAAGAAATTTGGTTACGGAAAAATGATGCATGTTCTGTGTTGATTTGAAGTGTATAAAAGAAAATGTGTATTTGAAAAGTATGAATATCGACCTGGGGATATAATTTGATGGAATAATTTGTAGTAGGCACTCGTTCCAATTATAGTTTGCGCTTATATCTCGAGTTAGAAGCAATCCATCAAGCATCTAAAATTTGATTGAAATTATTGGATTGATATAACGAAAAGGCATACAATGCTAGAAAATGGGTTACGAGCTCTCAAACAAAAGTTGAAATACAAATTGTGTATTGAATTAAATAGAATTGACTATTTCATGATTTGAATAAAACTAACAATGACTGTGCTCGATCTATGCTCGGACCTACTTCAAATGCATACTATCAGTATAATTGGTACATTGATGTTTGAAAATGTTAGAGAGTTTTCATGTTCCATAATTTTCGAGTGTCATTGAGCTTAGGAATAGTTGGGAATATTTCGTGTTTTGTTTTAGATCTACTTCACGTATTAGTTCAATTTTCTAATAATAGGTACCATTGTTCTATGAAGTTATTTTGAATAAATATTTTTGATAACAAATTGTTTTATTCCCAATAGAGGTTCTCAAAATTTTGCAGTGTATGTTGTCAAATAATTAGTGTTTAGTCATAGAAATACAATATTTGCAATGTAGAGAGTATTAGAAATTTAGTGTCATTGTGTAAGTATATTGGATATTAAAATTATGTAATACTAGCTTATTGCCACGGCTTCGTCCGTTTTGATCTATTCATGTCATAAACTATTTGTATAGCAAATTATAGCAAAATACGCTCTGTAACTTTTTCGTGACAGAGTGAAAAACACACATACATCCTCACAATCTTTCACATTTATGTTATTATTAAGATACAAGTTTATTTTATTTCGTCTGAGAACCTTGTATGGATTTAAAGTCCCTAAACTTATTTACAAGGTCTCGTTTGACGTATGCAACTTTCATACACATATATTTAACTCATAAAACTTTTTTATTAATAGTTTTATAATTGGCAACACAAAAAACTCTTGAAAACGTAACTATCACTTCGACTTGTATCTACGCTTCTATGTCGTAGCATCGTAGCGGGCTGCTAACAATAAGTATCGCTACATCTGTTACAAAACGACGAAATAAATAGCATAACCCTATTTTGTAAAATGTAACTCACAGACGTAACATATCTCTAGTTACAACCAGATAAATTGTGTCTGTTTTTTTTCTTTTTTTATCTGACTGAAGTAGCAAACGAGCATGCAATCCACCTGATGATAAGGGGTCCCTGCCGCCCATGGACATCTGTAATCAACTTCATACAGAACATGGGTTCTATCTGAAGTCAATCACAGATGCGTTCCTACTCCCGAGGACTATGATGGTCGCCTCATGTGAAAGTGTGCTGGTCATTATATTAAATCTTTTATAAGTATCATTTTGGAAATACTGCATTTTTCATTATGAAGGCAGTATTATAAGGTAGACACATGTATTAGTGGTACCTTCACAATCGAAACAGAAAGAATTCTACAATCAATCGAAAATCCACTTCAAACATTGATACTAGTGACAGATATAACGTAATTGCATACAGTTACTGCCCCAAAGCCAATCGGGTAAGTACTAAGATAGATCGACTAGCTGAGATTGAATTGCGAATCCACGTAATATATCAAAGGTAATCCGTTTAAGTTTAAGGGGCACTATATATCATGCGATGGTACATAGCCCACCCCGCTGTTTGGTCGCCTAAGCAGGGTGGCTTGTGAGCTTAGGTTTAAGGGATAAGCGGCTGGAGGAGTTACGTAATTTCTGAGACTGAAAGATAAACCTAAGAAAAATATAAAATACACTTAATGGATTCCAAATTGTAGTTTTATTACGACCTCCAAAGTTGTAACAAGATTGTAATAAATACAAAATTTGCAGACTATAGTACACTACTATAATGTACAATGTATAGGATATATTTAAATTAAGTTACATTTCTACATTGACCGTTTAATTTGTGTAAATATTAAGAAAAAGATTGGCTGTATTCCAGTAATATATACATCTGCCTAAAACAGATGTTAGAAGGATACGTTCACGTTATATAGGTAAATAGACATTATAATAAAGAATTGTAAATGATTACGTTGAACTACTGAACTATGGAAACATGTTTTTTTGCATGTGGTAATTACTTATATTAAAGCTGAAAAACTACAAAAACATTTCAATATAACGGTATTGATTCACGTTATTCATTCAAAGCTCAAATCTTAGTAAAAATATAATATGACTCGTTCTTAAAACCAGCACACACATGCCACGGCAGCAATAAAATAAATAGGTAAACCCGCTTCCGCCTTTTCCTTGTACCATGAGTTCAGTTCGTCAACTAAGCAGGGTGGGTAGGGGCGCGTTTTCCTGTTTGAAGGCACACGTCGCAAAGGGAAATCCTGTACAGGACAGAGCTCTAAAATTGCCCGCTTGTGCCGCGACGCAGGTATCTGCCTATTGTTGTACCGAACGCAAAATCAATTTTTGAATTTAAAATGAGTTTTCTTTTTTGTTATTCCACATCTATGAAATGACAGATCTATTCCAATCAATTATAATCAACCACGTTATACGAATTACGTTAAACTAATTGTATCGTGTAAATTTAAAATTTCCACCATTTTGTAGATTCATCTTATAGGAATCAGTGAAAAACTTATTTGTCAAATGTGTATCTATAAAGTATGTATGAGGTCATAGAGTTAAATTGATAATTACAGGACTTTGGGTATCGACACAAGCTTTTAAGGAAGTAAAATACGATCCCTCACAGGCATGACAGATGCAGTGACTGTAGGCTAAAATATTAAGGGAGGCCTATATTAATAATGGACCTCTAACGAGTGATGGATACGGATAGCTGATGTAGCATTATTTTGTTTAAGAAAACTAGGCTTAAGGATAGCCTACTAGAGTGACACAGGAAAAAAATGTAGTGGTGATATATATATCTACACTAGAATTTTCTCCTATGTCCTTGGTGCCATAGACACATACAACACGGGGATTGAACCGGCAACCCACTGCGTGCCAGACCATGTTAACCACTATCACATAAGCCCTCAACTGATAATATAAAATAAAGCCTGAATTAGATCGTATTACAAGCTCATGTCTCGGACCATTTATCTCCGTTACCCTCACTAATCGTTCATTAATGCCAAGTCATGGCTAGGAACCCGTTGTTAAAATTTCGTAACCGCCATATTAAACGCTGGCGCCCAAAAACTTATGCTTGCGCATGTCACCTAGTTACGAAAATAGTTCAAATTATTTTTGACACAAATATGTTAAACCTTTTTAAAATTGAATAATTATATTAGGTGGTACTAATAACCAATTTAAATGTTATATTAAGCTAATAATATGTAGTCTCTTTTTTTCTCGACTTAAATAGTTAAGGCAGCAACTAACAAACCAGCATACAGTCTACTTGATAGCAAATGGTTACTGCCACCCATGGACATCGCTAAGAAATTTCATATGGAACAGAGGTTCTGATGTCAGTCACAGATGCGTTTCTACTCCCAAGAACTAAGATGGTAGCCACATGTATAAGTGAGCCAGCAACCATACCCTTACAGCGAAATGCAAGATCCGCTTCACGCTAAGAACAAGTGCGGCGATGATTCTTGCCTAGTCGAACTACACTGGTTATACTACCTGGTGTACTCCGAAAAAAAATTGGAAATAATTAAGAATCAAAAGCTACAGTATCTGTGAGATCTACTCCCTCGTAATTGTTATTAAAAATAACATTTTTGTTTTAAAGCCGAAAGGCAGAAGCCGAAATAACACATTGCTTGAATTCTATGCTAATGATATCCCAGCTAGAAGGAGAAAATGAGATACATAAGTATTAAATACATCTTTTTATTATTTTTCAAACTAATTTTGAGCAAAACCGATTTTGCCCATACTTTTACCATCTTACCATACCAATGTATGGTAAGATGGTAAAAGTATGGGCAATATTGGCTCATTTTTAAATCCCAACACCGATTAAGATTGCTTATACTTTCCTTCTAGATCTACTAAAATTACAGACAAGACTCAAAGAAGAACTGACATATTTGCGGACGGTACACAGAGTAAACCACAAGCACACGTAACCTGCTGCATTGCTTGCTGATTGCAAACAGCGCCATGTTTATTTTTACTTTTAACATCGGATACGCTCGGCCGATAGCTCCTAAGTACCATAATGCATAATTAGGAGCAAGATTGGAATTATCATCTATAACCTAGAGCTATTCAATAACAACTACTTTTCAACCCCGACAACGATCATTGTAATATCCTGGGCTGCACTGATAAAACACTCGATTGATGTTACTACACTCCGACTAGCTCGGCGGCCGGACAGCAAATGAGAGGTGAGGCATAGCTCAGCGCATCCCCACCACTGCACTGCTGGCAAACGTGTAACTTTATTATTTATAATATATAATATGTTCATACACTACAGTCATTATTTTAGATTACTTATACTATTCCTTCCACATTAACTAAAATCAAATCAAAGAAAAGTCTTAAATATGTGCCGATGTTTTTGCGGACGGTACACAGAGTAAACCACAAGCACACGTAACCTATCTGCGTTGCTTGCTGATTGCAAACAGCGCCATGTTTATCTTTACTTTTAACATCGGAGACGCCCGGCCGATAGCTCCTAAGTACCATAATGCTGTGGATTAGGTACAAGATTGGTTTTATCGTCTATAACCTAGAGCACCTAAAAGAATATCGTAGGTGAAAATCGGTTTCGATTTTAATAAAAAACAAAGTGATAAAATGGAATTTCGTATCCCAAGGTACTTTGTAGTGTAGAGATTTCCACCACATTTGTGACTTTCTTATCAGATTGAAGTAGCAAATGAGCATGCAGTCCAACTGATTATTACCGCCCTTAGACATCTGTAAACAAATTCATACAGAACAGGGCTTCTATCTGAAATCGATCGCAAATTTATTGCTCTTCACGTGGACTAACGGAGCCGGCAACCAAAGTTACTGACTTAACTATAGACTTCTTTCCTATGACGCTGGTACTTATCCCCGTGGGTGGCTCATGCTCACACGTGAATTACACACATTTGTATGCGTGGGACACAAATGCCAGAGAAAGTATCTTTTTTTTAAGATTGAAGTAGCAAACGAGCATGCAGTCCACCTGACGATAAGTGGTCACTGCCGCCTAGGGACATCTGTAACTTCATACATAACATGGGTTCTATCTGAAGTCAATCATAGATGCGTTGCTATACCCGAGGACTAAGATGGTCGCCTCATATAAAAGTGTGCCGGCAACCTTGCCCTTCCATCGAAACGAAAGAACTGCTTCACGCTAGAAATAGGCGTGCCGGCTTCCCCGGGCGAACTACACTGGTTCTACCACCTATAAACAGGCCTACAGAATCATATATAATTGCTACGTTGCTATATCGGTCCCGCACTTGGACAGTAACCAGCGTAATAAGAAAGCCATATGAAAAAAATCCAACGTTATATTGATCCGCTGCGTTGTTAATTCCGAAATCGATGTTTATACATCTTAAGGGTCACTTTCAACTATAGGTACCACTATTAACGTCCCTGTAGCCTCGGGGTCAGAATAGGGCTACGGTATCCCCTGCCTGTCGTAAGAGGCGACTAAAAAGGGCTTCCGGGGTTGCTGTTCGGTCAGGCAATCCCGGGAAGGACGGCGGTATGTGTGGTCGCATACCGTCGTAAAGACTAGACGGAGCGGTGGGCCCAGCCGCCCATCTGGGAGGAGCCCGATGGGGCAGCGCGCTCGGAGGATTCCGGTTGAAGTCGTTTCGAGATCCCGGAGTCCTCCTTTTCAGCGCCGAGGACGGCCACCGGGGGGGTTTTATTGCGGTAAAAATCCCACATAACCCTGCGTCGCTCCCACGGCGTCGGGTACCTTTGGAAGGTTTCCCCATCGAAAACAAAAAAAAGGTACCACTATTAAAAATAAGAATACAAGTAAGTACAAAGATATTGCAAATCTACCTTTTATAATTATTTCTACTCTATTCTACTAAGTTCTTCTATGAATGAAACGACAAAAGTATCTCTCCGAGAACAAATGGCAGAGTGGAAAGTAAGAGCAAATGTTATACACATGAACTTATAAACTTTTGACAACTGTTTATTAATATTATGCATTCTTCTTTCCATTTAATTAGGTAAAAAATAATATTGTTATCAGTCAATAATTGTTTTATGTAAAGGTAATAATTCTTTTCTAAAAACACTGGTCGGAAAAAAATGTGAATAATCGTGGATAGACAACAGATCGTCGCTTCACTAAAAGGCTAGTTGTAACGTAACTAACGTGACTATTTGTATCCCACATTTAAAAGAAGTTCTACCTTAGTATCCTCACGAGTAAAATGCGAAAGATTTATGCGTTTTGACGGGAAACCATGGGGCCAGTCGCCCATCTGGGAGGAGCCCGATAGGGCAACACGCTCAGAGGATGCGGTTGCGTTTCTTTGGAAATCCCGGAGTCTTCTTTGTAGCGTCGAGGACGGCCATCTTTAATGCGATAAAAATCGCACATAACCCTGCGTCACTCCCACGGCGTCGGGTACATTTTGAAAGTTTCCCCTCGAGAACCAAAAATTTCAAAACTATCCTCATAAGTACCAAAGCATGTTATCTTTCTTTCCATTTGGTTATTATTCACGCGGATTAACAATCATTATATATTGGTACTTCTTCTTCACCTTCTTCTCATCCAGTACCGAAATTAGGCCCTCTTACCACTCGACACTCCTTTATCTCTATTCGATCTACCTCGATCTCCAGTAAAGCCACTCACGCGATGCGATACTTGCGCGATTTCCTCCATCCATCTAAAAATTGATGGTTATCTAACCACTCTTTTAAGGCCCGTTCGTAAGCTCCAAGTTGCCTTTAAAGTCCGACTTATTACCGGCGGATGACTAGTGTATATACAAAATACTTTATCGTAAAATTCGATGGAAGGGTGTTGTTGCCGTCACACTTATATATGAGGCGACGATCATAGTCTTCGGGAGTAGCAACGCATCTGTGATTGACTTCAGATAGAGCCCATGTTCTGCATAACGTTGATTGCAGATGTCCATGAGCGGCAGTGACCACTTACCATCGGGTGGACTACATGCTTGTTGGCTACTTCAATCAGATAAAAAAAAATGCGAAATATGGAATACCAAACAATATCATATTTTACAAAACGACGATATCATAGAGTCTTAAATATATTTATTTAATCTGGCGTAATGATCTTTATTGTTTCAGCTTACACTGTCCGTTAGTTTTATCTGAACTTTTAGTAATAATTTTGTTTATGTACAAACTCGAGTGGAATATTCGATACACGGTGAAGAACTACAAATTGATAAACAATCGATATGAAATTCCCGACACATCAATGTCAAACAGCGCTAACATCTTTTGTCGGGCCGATGGGAAAAAATAACCCATGGCTTAACCCTTTCAGTTTTTCACTATAGAACTCATTTAAATCTCTCGATGCATCCCTTCGTTTGCGTGCGATGCACCTTGTTGCAAATTAAGGATTCAACCCCATTAAAAAAATGTGACCCCAAAGAATCGTGGGTAAAAAAGTTTTATCTTTTTTATTACACTTTATTGAAACGAGACACCGGGTACGCATACAAAATTGGTCTTTTTATGCATTGTGAAAGGGTTAGACACGTTGGATCTACATTCAGTTTTTTGTATAATAGAGTCATGGGTCCCTTGCTACTGCGGTTCGTGATGGTTCGTTATTTCCGTGTTAAGAATTTGAATTTGGAATTATCTCACCGGAAATTATTTGCTTTTATATTCGTGTCGATCGAAAATATCCTGTAATATTAGGATGTTACAGATAATATATTCAACTTTTTTTAATTTATATATTTGAACCTGGTGATAAAGCAGATGGGCTACCTGATGGAAAGTAGTCAGCGTCGCCTATGGACATTTGCAACACCAGAGAAGTCGACAATGCATCTCCGGTTTTGAAGGAGAGATCTTTTCGCAACTTTTTTGAAGAGCCCTCATAACGCTGCGGGAACATCTCAGGAGGAATCTCATTCCACATCTTGCAAGTCCGCGGCAGAAAAGAGCGCGTAAACCGAACGGTGCAGGACCGCCATGGGTCCAGTTGATGTGGATGGAACTTCATCTTATATATAGTTTTAAAATTTTACGTAATTTATAATGTTTTCAATTTCATTGCTGATTTTTTATATTTTAATAGAGATTGTAAATATCCATAAATACTATTAAAAAAATGATATTTTATGTCTTCTCGTAATTATAATTCACCTACATACAAAAAATTATAAATAACATTTTATCTGTTTAAAAATGACAAAGACATTTTAATAGTATACGCAACGTACATTCATAGACAAAAGTATAGAGATAAAATCAACAATTTCACACTTAATGCCTCGCCATCCCAAATAAAAGTAGAGACTCCATTTGCTATGATTTCGATGAGCCCTTTGTTTGGCGATAACTATCGCTCCCGTTTCCTGATTTCATCTGATGACATAATTCAAGAGTGCTTGACGTAGTTGACTTTTGTGCGTGATTGTACGTTTGATGATTTAATACTTGAGATTTGACTCCGTTATTAATATTTTATGACACATTTCTGAATAACTGTACAATCTATGGTAAATGTAGATTGTCTACAAGATGAAAATGTATGATGCTAATTAGTGCTTCAGTGTTTAATACTATCGTAATTCAAATTCCATTGGGTTGTAAGATTTGTATAGAAACAGATAAACTGCAACGTTTATTAGTTGTATTACCTCTTTTAGGTAAATTTTGAAATCATTCAATACAGGAAGGTACCTATATCGGTATACCTAATGGAAATAAAATTAATCGTTGATTAATTATTGATTCTCAATTAATTATTATTATTGTTATTGATAAAAGGGAAATATATGATCCAAATGATGAAATTACATTTCATTAAATATATCAGGATAATCAGAATATCGTCGATTCGTTCAGAAAGGACATGGCCCGTTTTTGCCTAGTTGTCGACGGATCGTTACAGTTACAATAGTTTCATGATAAATAATCTAAAATCTATTCATAAATTACTGTATATTTTATAACTATGCAGACCCAGGCAGGATTTTTTAAGATTATAAAAGTATTTATTTATTTCCGGTTTGAGGAGACCTTCTCGCCATTTTCTGCGTGTGTTGCCCCTTAAACCCTTTTCCCCTAAGTTTGCAATAATTGAATTTCAAAAGCGATTTTCTGAAATATATTCTCAATATATTACATTTTTAATACATTTAATATAATTTTTATACATATTTGTTGGCCGAGGTAAGCTCCAGCTCTCGGGTCACCGGAGGCGTCAATCAGGCGCGAATAATGCTGCTAGTGTCTTGGGTACATTTCCACGGGGCAGCGATTTCGCTCATTTATTCTATTTATAATTGTAAATTTTAGTAAATAAATTGTAAATTTGGGTTATATATTATAATGTTAGTAAAAACAAAACATTGACAAACATTGAACATAATTTTTATACTCTTAATAATATTTTTTATATTACACGGAATATTAAAAAATCCTATAGATCGCTGACAGTGCTTCCGTTTTGTGTAGACATCTTTGAGATAACTATTAGATACAACTTTTACTCTAGTTACGGATTAGATATCGTTATCGTTTTGGATTTTAGCGTTGAGTACATATAATGATGTGCATGAACTACTATGTAGCCACGATGCGGATGAAGTAACAAGTCTTGTTTACCAATGCATTTATCAATTATTCTCGCTGGATCATTTAAATTAAGTAGTTAATTCGCACTTGGCCAGCGCGGTGGACTATGGCCTAAACTCTCTCTTCCTGAGAGAAGACCCGTGCCCAGCAGTGGGACAATAATGGGTTGACGAGAGAGTTAATGACATACGTTTATTTGTTAATTTACAAAAAACTTCAGGTTCTGTGATTGTGAAACCTCTTTATTTTTACGTTTAGAATACTCTAAATGCAAAAATAATGTAATTGTTACGTGTACATTGACATAAGAAGCCAAGCAGAGCGCCATACAAAAGTTGGCCATGTCCTTTGCAAAATATGATAAATAAGAAAAATATAGCTATTTTATAAAATATGTAGTATAAAATATGAATTTATTTATTGTCTGTGAACATTTTTTTAACAATTCGATTGTTTGTCTTATTACATTTTATTGTTAATCGAAATTGAATTCAAATAAAACAAACCATAATCACAACCCGCAAAACATAACTCGAAACCCAAACAAAGTGCGCGAAAACACATAAATTTTTCCTAACCCGTCATCGCGACATGTTTTCTAAACTTTACCACCGCGTCACTCCCCTGGCATTGGTGGGGCATACGCTATTTACCAATAACCCTCACTGACCCTTGAACCCTTTACCTAAATATGACCTCTCGGACCTACCGGACCCATGGTCATTGTGTAGCGAATTAATCGGCTGGTACTGCATTGTATCGGACTCTGCCCACCGGGTTTCGGGCTACCCATTGTGCGTATTCAAAGTTTTAAGTGTCCGTAGCAGTTTAGGGTTGGGTGAGGAACTGGTTTGCGAATTTTGGAACGCGGCAGTGAACTGGTTATTGATGCGATTCGTATTTCCGTGTCTAAAGTGGAATACAAAAAGAAATTTAAAAAATATAAATTTCCTTACCATGAAATTATTTTGTAAAATTAAGGTAAAATAGTATACTAGTAGTTTTTAAGGTAAACTTTCATATTTATTTACTTATAAAATAAGGTTTGCCAGTGGTTAGAATACAAATTTTACAAATTTGGCTTTTTAGTTTTTTAAATAGGTTACTATTTAAAAAATTAAGTAGGTATATAACCTATTAAGGCAAACATAACATTTATGAACAATATCTATTTTTTTAATCCAATCAAGATAGGCTTGTAAAAAACTAATAGTATAGAACTTTGCTGTTGACTAAATGCTACCTGATACAAACAAGACGCTGCTCGCCTTTGGACATTCGTAACACCGGAGTTGCCGGGGCGTCAAATGCTTTAAATCTTCTATTTCATGGAGATAATGTAGGTAATCTATTCATCCTTCATCCTTTTGAGGGCCACTGCTGAACATAGGTTTACACTAAGGGGGTTTTCTCAATAGTCGCCGTGCCTATCATACGTGTTTTTGAGCGAAGTAAGCATAGACATTAAACAGGAATACGGTGCTGCTCATCTCCTAGATTTTTTCCCTTAGTCGCCTTCTACAACTTCCACGGGAGAGACGGAGTACTGTTCAACACTGACATCATACGACACATGTGGTGGATAATTTAATATGTAGGAATACGTTAAATTTGCGGGACAGTTGAACGAGAAGAAGTTCGACCGGGGAGATACTTCCACCAGGCCTATATTCTAGTGCGAAGCAGTTCTTGTGTTTCGGTGGAATGGTGTGCTTTCCAGCTCACTTTTACACCTTAAATTTCATAGTAACAACGCATCTGAATTAACTATTAATCATATTATTAAGTTAAACTAAATTAACATCTATAGCATACTCATTCAGTGGTATTAACGTAGAAAATTCATACATTCATAGAGCCTAGTGTAACGGAAGTGGCGTATGCGCGGCCCGACAATGCCGTCCATTGGTCTCAGTAGGTACTGCACTTGACTCTCTAACGGTATTTTATATTGTTTGGTTGAACTCGAGCGAAGTTCCTTGCAAATATCCACGGGCAGTTGTGATCACGCACCAAGACGTGGACTGCATCCTCATTTGCTACTTCTACGTAATAAAACAATACCTAGTCTTGCTAACACATACAGGGACAATCATGCGCTGTATTTATTTGAAACTGATTGAATAACATTTTTTCTGTACACCTTTGTTACAATATACCCGTTGCAATAGATCGAATGCAAGCTGCAATTTAACTAATCTCCTATTTTGCATATGCACCCTTACACATTATTGCATAAACGTTGAACCGGAAGTGTTCCCCTCAAATATTTGCAAATCTAAAGGAGTTCAATGTTGGAAATCAAACATTGGTAGCGTCAGAATGTGGATAGTAGGTAAATGTTACCTAAAATAAGATTCGAAGGTGGTAGAACCAGTGTAGGTCGACCGGGGAAGTATCACCGCAACACCTATTTCTAGCGTGAAGCATTTGTTGCGTTTCGATGGAAAGGTGTGGTTGCCGGCACACTTTTATATGAGGCGACCAGCATAGTCCTCGGGAGTAGCAACGCATCTGTGATTGACTTCAGATACTGACTACAATTGGTGCTATAATATGGTTATCCACTCACTAGTAATATAGACGTAAAAACACATACATTAAAATGCTTATATAGGAATAGGTATAGGTAAGAGTAGCAATATAGTAAGTAAACATTTTGAAAGTTGTAAGCAAAAGTCAAACATAATCAAGTCTCTGAAATGTTCATAGATTTTGCAAGTTGATAAAGTAGAGACTTTTCTATTAAATAATTTAGAAAATAAATATTTACTTATATCATGTGTACGAGTATACATGTATAATAAAAATCCTGGAAATAAATATCATAAAACTTAAACAATTTTAACTACATGTGAATGGCATAATTATGGTAATCACAAAAATAACCATTTAAATAAACGATAGTACATAACGCCTTCTTATCCGCGATTTAAATTTCATTCAACCTAAACCCTGTCAGTCAAACTGCCATAGAAAGGATCAACGTGAAAGGTGCGCGAGTCTATGCAAATTTTTCTCTCCGCAAACGCCAATTCCAACTTTATTCCCTTACAATAAAAGTGCTTTTATTACAACAGTTTCAAATAAAAATAATATTTGCATTAAATCACGTCAAACAAATACGTTCACTTTGATAATAGAAATAACGACGATATTACTGCATCATATTCAATTCTTTTATAACTGTTCAATTCTAACGTTCTTTCTAATTTGCATGGCGCATTGTCAAGGGAAGTTTTACTTTTAAATGGCCACAAAAGATTTTTTTAATAAACAACATCGCGAATGCATGCAAAGTTAAAATAGAACATCTGCCATATACCCTTCGGACGCCTGCAAAATTTGAATGTCGAATCGATATTGTGTTGCATTTTATCAATAGTGATTAATAAATTATTCAATCCGATATTCGTCTTATTATTATCGACTCATTATAAATTCTTTTATACAATATACCTGATATTAATATTATTTGAGTTGTATACAATTAAAATACACATACAGTGTTAAATTTAATAGCAATGGAAATACGGAGTAAATTATTAAATTGCCAGATATAAGTAGGAATTAAATTTGTAGACCAACTCTACAATTCCAAAATAGAAAAAAGGTATGAGTCGAGTAAATACGGACAATACCTACACTACTCAGATAGGTATTGATTTATGTAGTAATATACTATACTATATTAAGATAACAACTGGGGATATTTGTGTTATACAGTGTATATATGGATGTGGATATCACTATGTAGGTACCTATAACAATATCGTGCCGGTTCCGGATAGGGTTAACGATATAGAATTATTTCAGATTATCCAATAGTTTCAGTCACGGTCATAACTGTTTAAGAAATCATAAAGTAAATAAGAAAGAATTAGGTGATTCGACGTGTTTCGTAGATTATCATTTGTTACTGGTTATAATCGTAATTAGGACTGGGCGAAAACTATTCATAAGTTGTCTATTTAGATTCAACTCATATTAAAATTACTCGAAACTTTGATTACTGATTCGATTATGGTGACCGTTTGAATAGATTTCAATTACGAATATCACAAAGTTTCGTGGAAGGAGGCTCCATAGTCTTTTCCTAATACGTAGATAATAATGACATTTTTGGACTAACTCCAGTAATAACAAAATGATAAAAAGATATACCTATTTTTGGTGACGGATGGCAACATTTTAAAAGATACAACACTGCCTTATGACAGAAATTCGGTTATATGGGATTTTTGCAGCACTAAAACCTCCTTGGCGGTTTCCTCCGGTTCTAAGTAGAGAATTCCGGGATCTCCAACGGAACGCAACCGAAGTTCTCTAAATGCATATCCCCTGTACGGCACTGTTCTAAAAAGCGGTAACGTTCTTACAGTTCTTCGGGTGCATAAAACAGTTGGCGGCCATATATATCATCGAGTTTTTTGAAGTTGCTGGCCGCACGGTCCAAGCTTCCATTTTTGCCGCCCACAAACCGATAACCTCCTCTTTTAATTCCGTCGTACGAGAGGCAGAAGACACCTCCATTGTTATCCAGAGACTACAGGGACAAAAAAAAAGTCTGGTTGCTAAATTGGAATGAATATTATAAAGCTGAACTGAAGCTGAATGAACGAAATGGGGAACAGGCCTACTCTACCAAACTAAATATTATTTTAATTGCAACATTTTAGAAGTAGAGATGCTTCAAGATATTTTTGAAGTGAAACTTCTTTATCGGGGTTGGAAAAAAATTTAGTGTAACATTTTTTTGTTACGCGCCATCTTTTTCTGTTACGCGCCATCTTTTTCTTATCCCTACCACGCGTGATATTAGATAGATTATTATAGATTAGATTATTAGATAAAGTTTAATAAAAGCCTTTTATTAAACTTTATCTAATTTAACTTTATTTATCCAATTTCTGTAAAGTTGCCTATAGTAAATTATTTTTTGAAAAATAACGTCTTAAAGAAGTTTCACTTCTTACGAGTGCACGCTAGTACACGCACACATTTTTATTTTGTGAGGATGTGGGCGAAAACTATTTCCAGTAGTGGCATTACAAAACTATTATTTTTATATATAGGTAAGTAGGTAATGTGTTTTATACTTACGTAACTATTCATCGTCATGTCAGTTACTGTGGACCATGAATAAAAATTCCTAGAAATATTTTTTTTTAAATGTTTTTATAGCACCTGAGATATGTAGGTATGTTATTGAACGTACCTTTTATGGACTTCGTGAAATAAACGCTGATGTAGCACAATCACTACTTAAGTCTAAGTCTTCAACACTAAAGAAGTATTTCCGACTATAAAGCCGAGTTCTATTTGTGTATTTTTCTGGAAATATGGAAATGGAAGTACCTACCTAATATTGTTCAACCTTAAAAGGAATAGGCATGTAATCAATTAATGTGAAGACATCTTATTGTTATTATTAATGTAAAAGTTTGTGAGGATATATGTGTGTTTGTTTCATCATATATAAGCTTTGTCGCGAGAATAGTTCAGGAAACAACAGACCTAGATTTGGGTAAATATAAACAATCTCGCGACAAGCTTTTTTACGATAGAAAGTTGTACCATGCAACAAAATGATGGGTTTGACTGCCACAGAGCTTATTTTTTTCTTTTCAGTCCATTGATATAATAAGGGCTAGTTTTAAAAAATATGTTTTTAAATAAGTATTATTTTATGTTTGTCTTAGTTTTAGCTTTGGTAGCCACCCTATGTTTTTATAGCGGGATGTAAAGTGAGGATCAACAGTGATAGCCTAATGGTTGAAACTCGGCCTCTTAATAGAGGGTCGGAGGTTCTAATCCAGGCTCGCCCAGATTTTTCTAAAATTATGTGCATTAGAAATTAATTGTCAATGCTTTGCGGTACAAAAAAGAGGAACATCTGAGATTTCTCTAAAAAAGTTTCCAAAGGTGTGTGAAGTCTGCCATTTCGTTCATTCTGAGAGAAGACTAGAATCCAGTAAAGAAGCAATAATGCGTTGACGAAAAAAGTAACTATTGACCTTAGCTACCTTTACCTTGAGCTAAGTATAGCGACCAGAGCAGCGATACCATTTAATGCTACATCTTACTCGCTAAGGGTAGCTTAGGTTCGTAGCTTAGCTGCCGCTCCGGAAAGGCTACCTCAGCGACTGGTATCCTTAGAGCAATAGCAACTGAGACCGTCGGCTCTAAGAAACATGCCTATTTTTTTTTTCGAGAAGGATACCTGCAAAAGGTATTCAATGCTGTGGTAGCGACGCAAGGTTATGTGGGATTTTTACCGCACTAAAGGTGGCCGTGCTCAGCGCTACAAAGAGTCTCCGAGATCTCCAAAGGAACACAATCGAAGTCCTCTAAGCGCGTTTCCTTAGAAAACATACCTAATTCTATGGAAATATAAATGGATGTATGTTATGCGTAAATTTTCAACTTTATTAACAACACGCGACGCACCACCTGCCGGATTCGTCTACAACAATATTTATTTATAATCAAAAACCGTGAACTAGCGAACTGGATCAAACAATGACGGCCAACATCATTGTTTGGCAAATCCGTGCAAAATAATGCACGCTTCCAAAACCAGTATTTCTAGTCCATTGGCCAAACTGGTCTGACCACGCGCCTCTTTTAAATTTGCAATTTTTTGTGCAATGAATCAAAAGGCTAAAATTGTCCGTAGGCTTGCAACACCGGTATGTTTTGTATGGGACCATATTGTCGGAATGACCTGCACTGTTAACGAATTATTGAATTAGTTAATAATTACTACGTTTGTCGTAAATTATTGGAAATTTACGTAATGGTTGTTATTTATCGCTTGGGTGAATGTTCGCGGTTATTTTATGATTTTTGATTCATTCATTTTTGTACTGGATCGTAACGTTCCATTATCAAACATTTGTTACTATTAACACTGAAACTTTTTATTGCAAATGATGGGTTACTATTGTATTTTAGTTTGAATTTGATTCTTAGGTGTTTAAATTTCTATAAAAACTTATACCTACAGTTTAAAAAGATGTAGGTAAATAAACCCCTGGTAGTTATATGCCTACATATTAAATATGTAGTTTAATCGGTAACTTACAATTATAATCATATTGAAACTCAATTCCTGTATAGGTAGGTACTTATAGATGAAATGCTCTACAATAGACAATTTTTGTCACATATCGACAATAGATAGGTAAGTAAGGTAAGTAGATAGGTACCTAGGTAGGTAAGTACTTATGTATGTAGAAAAAATTATAGTTGAGATTCTGTAACGGTTTAACACGCAGAAAGATTTGTTTCATCGTATTAATTAAATGAAAAAATATTAACTCTCCAATTTTCATTTCAAACTTCATGGTAGACTAGAGAAAACTCCCATTTAATTTTACATTATTATGACACTTAGAATCTAAGGCTTGTAAAATGATCTATATGACTAATAAAATGATCTTTTCAGTGTACCTATGTGCCTACATGAGAACCTGCTTATTGTAACTACTTACTTACTCTAGCAAAAAAAATGCCTCATTATGGGGGAATAAAATATATCGATTGAAATAATTTAACTTTAACATTGTCATTTAATTTCTTTTAGTATTATTTATTACCTTCAATTTCAAATTGAGAAATTCCTAAAAAAATATTATAATATTACCTATCGATTTGATATTGTATATCTGTAACAGTAATCCGTCTGAAAACAGATAAATTAAAAAAAAAACGATCGTAATCGATGTCATCCAAAACTACTCGTCCGCGAGCCGTTTCGCGCCAAAACCTTGTCCGTTCCGTCGTTCACCGCCTCACACACGCGACCACGCCCCACACACGCCGGCCAATCGCGCGACTCTAAACACCCTCGCGCAACGTATATCGATCTGACCGCTCAAACCTTACATTTCGACATATCACGCGCGAAACACTGACAAACAATAACATGTGTTGAATACGCATTTTCACCCTATTTCGAATGTGACAAGGTTCAATTTGAATTCGCAGTGTGTGTGGCACTTATGACGCGTTAGCTGCTGATAAGACGTAATTTATGAGCATGGATGCAAATTTTTCGGCCACGTTGATCTGTAGCGTTAGCAGACTTTACCTTGAAAATGATTACTGTTAGGTATAGCTTTGAAGCTACAAGCAAATAGAGTTTTGAAAATGTTTTATGAACTAACAATTATTCTTGTTATTTTGTTATGTGGGTGAAAGTTCAAATCCCTATGTACGCGTATCTTAAAAAAAGGGTTTAAGTAAAATTAAGTACCTGCTACTTAGTAGTGTATAACAGACACAGCATATAGGTAAATATTAAGTTTGTTAATTGATAATATAATCGAGTAACAACACATAGTTCATTATTTACACAGGTGTTAAGTAGATATACTTATACATAAGTTTTATTTATTTAATCAAAGAAACTCCAACGTAGTAGGTACCTACTTACGTTGTTATGAATATGAACTATAGGTATTTAGTAGGTAGATCAATCTGAGAACTTACATTTGATTTATTTTAAGTTATCAATCATTAAAATTTGATGCCTCTAAGTTTTGAATGCACGGGACATATATTTTCTACCTACATACGAGCGCCTTATGACCAAACAGTCAACTTTCTTTAGTACTTTCTTAGGGAAACTTGCTGCTGTAACGAACGCGCAGCATAAACTCCCCTAATTTTAGCAAAAAAATTTTAGTAAGTATGTGAAAAAATCCTTATTACCTAATCGTAAACTATTCATAAATCTCATAATTCTAGGAAGCCAAACTATTTACCCTTGAAATAAATTTTAAAAGAAATAAGTACACTAGATAGGTAGACTACCCCCCACCTAGGTAGACACCTTAATGTTCATCAATATAATGATGTTACTGCCTGTTGATTTTATATATATTTAATAATTGTCATAGTTAAAAAAAATGTTCCATACCTACTACTTATAAGGACATACCTACATGACGTAAAATTCTTAGGTCTCAAAGGTGTGTGCAATCTACTTATTTCAACAAAATCAACGTTGAAAACTATGGCCTAACCATTATCATTGTGTGCCAAGAGGAAACAATAATGTTTATTTCAAATAAATTACGTTAACTTTTGCAAATCCACATCACAATGATGGCACAAACACGCCATCTAGCGAAATACTTAATCAACAATATGAAAGGTCTGATGTGACGGAGCCAAATAGTTCACTACTTTCCCACTAGGTATCTTTAATTTTGTCTTATAAGTTTTGTAGCTAATACAGAATGTTTTTTCGTCATATTGGAATCCAATAGTTTCGAATCGAATGTATCGAAGTCTATCGAAATAATCGATTTATCAATCAAATTAAAAAATATTAAAAATATGAGGAAAAAATAGGAGACACACATAAGACTGAAAGATAAATGTTATTTATGTAAAATTATAAATTTATTAACGTATCACATTGTATTGAATACAGAAATCGCTTCTAAAATAATTAATTCAGACTTACAATGTATTAATTATATTAGTATGTATGAATAATACAAAAAAATATAGTTAAATTGTAAATATTAACAATACAATCTTCAAATTAAGTTTTAAACTTATTACCGTAAATAAATATTAAACCAAATTTTAATACAATTATTCTTCTCTTCTATGATTGTGGTCAGACCACAGAAGGAAAATATACTTAATAAAGATTTAAGAACACAAGTGCATTTTAATAAAATATTAACATATACAGTTTATTTGTATATTAAATTAAAATAGTAAAAATGGTATTTCCAGACAATCCACCAAAGTACAGTATGGCCAATAAATAATGATTTTTAAATCTCCTATATTATTGGTAGACAGATTACTTTAAATCATAATTATATTCCTTAAAAAATTAAAATTCAATGACACACTGGAGAGCCACTCCATCTTTGGTAGAATAACTAGAACAAATTCCAGATCTTATTAGAAGGTAATGTAGAGCACTCTATATTTATTATATTATATTGCACACCAGGAACTATTAAGGCAGTATAATGTTACTTTTATTATTAATGCATCTATTGTGATATTTTAACATTGTCACAAGTCAATGTTATGTGAAAAAAAAATGTTATACACGGTTATATAACAATACCAATTAAGCGCCCTGAAGCTTGTCTCAAAACCTACTTATCATAGGGTGTCCGAGACTACAGATATTCCAAGGTCAAAAGTTAAAAAATCGATTTTTAAAAATCTAAACCCCTAATATGCCTGAACTAAAAAGGAACTGTTTTTAGATGATAAATAATATTAAATCCAATCCAATCATCCAATTTTACATTTGTTTTAGCTTGCTTGCGTTTTATTATAACTTCAGGGCATTAAACTGTCAAATTTCTACTTATATGGTATTGTTATATAAGCAATGAAGTGTTTTTATTTCTGGCAATTATTTGACTGGTAATTTCTTCATACCGTTGTGGGTATTGTAGGCCAGTCTATTATAAATGAGATCTTATTACTATTTCGAGAGTTATGCACTTTCTGCCTTATTGATATCTTTAACTGGTTCATTCAAAACCAATGGGATGTCATTGCCAGCATTCTTAGGCACCCATCCAGCAGCATCTTCATCCATTTTCCTCTTTTCCTCCCTAACCCTCTCATATTCATCAATCTCAATTTGATACTTCGGTGTAGTAATTCCAAAGAAATCCGCTAAAGACTCTCCTGCATAGTCAACTGCATTCAACACCTTACAGCCAGACTTCCAGGCGTAGTGAGAGAACCACGGTCCCCAAGGCAAAGTTTTCTGAAATTACGAGAAAATAACAGATTATTAAATAAATTAAGACATGGTTCATTTGCACAAAAACTAAAATTAGATATAATGCACTTACTGTAAAAAATATTTATTTGTTTGGTATAAAAGACAGAATTAATACTAGTGGTATTCTCTACTAGTCAACCTTAAATCTATACAAAGAACAATAAATATTACTGTCTGTATCTGTTAAACACATTGTTCAGGAAAATTTTGGTTGTTCAAAACCAAATACACAAACACACTATGCCAGTATGAAGAATAAAAAAAAAAAAATTTTAAACATACTGTTTCAATATGATGTCATACAAAACCATGAAATCTTATTACAATGGGTGGAGAAAGCCTTTAGCTATTTAATAATTCCTCAGTCTTGGCCTCGGTTTGGGCCCAACCGCCCATAAACATCTATATTTAAACCTGGCTAATAAACAAGTCTTGCCGAAGGTATGGCCACAGACTTAATGGTGCCCTTACAATTAATTTAGTAGGCTTCCGATAAGTATGTTTCTTTTAAATACAACAGCAACAAATTTAACACAACAGCATATAAGCGTGGTATCTTCAGAGTCGAAAAACAATGTTTTCCTTCATCCAGCTTTGTTTGACATAACTCAGATGTGGTATCAACGCCTCTGCAAGTCTCATGGAAAACTACCTTTATTTTCTACCATAAGTACCAACAAGAAACTTTCGAACCAAACCAAAGAAAACGGAATAACATCTAATAAGGAAAATAGGTAAATATCCCAGATACATTCCTTTGTTTGCTCTGTTTAATATAACACGTATTACATTACAAAGGACTTAAGACTTACTGGATCTACAGTTTCCTCTGTTGAGGGTGCACTTTGCAGTCCATCTACAACTTCTTGCTCTATTTCTTCCTCAACGCCATCACTGAAGTGTATCACTCGTATTGGCCTGTTAATAGTCACTTGACAGTCAGAATTAGTACCGTTTTCTTGTTGAATATCCATTTTGTATTAGTCTAATTCTAATATACTAATTATGAAGATTCCGTCATTGTTTACAAAATAGGAAAAGTGATGAATGAATTCAATAGGTATTCAATTCAATATTGACTCATTCTTTCTTTGTCGTGTCCAGAGTTGCCAATGGTAATTTATAAATTCTCCAAAAATCCAGATCAAACTCTCCAACTTTGGGAACAAAAATTCGCTGATTCCTCACCAATTCCCCACAATTTTTTTTGAAGAATTAAAACTGTATTCAACTATTTATTTTTTCCTTATTTTTGTCAAACCAAATGGTTCACACTTGACACTACCGCCCAGACTTTAATCCTTTCCCTTGCAGCAATTAATGATACATGTATTTATTGCGATTTACATTTATTTTTAATTTTTTAAATAAATTTAGTGTTCTGCACGCATTAAAAAAATAGTAGAAACTTAGTTACATGGGAGCCCCCATAAACATACATTTTACTCTGTTTTTAGTATTTGTTGCTATAATAGTAACAGAAATAAATCATCTGTGAATATTTCAACTATAAAGCTATCATTCATAAAGTACAACCTGTTATCAGACAGAAGGAGAGCTGAGTCCCAGTAACAGGGACTCGTTTTTACCCCCTGGGTATGAAACTCTAAAAAGGCGGTATCAGCAACAACTAAATAATAATTAATTTAAACCAGTGTAGTTTGACCGGGGTGGTACCAAAGCTACACCGATTTCTAGCGAGAAGCAGTTTTTCTTTGTTAAACAGTTATTCACCCGCAGTGCTTTACTCCAGTAACTATCAGGATCAATGTTATCTCCATGAACTTCAAGCCCATAATGAAGAGCCAAATCTAGCATAGCATGACCCACCACTCATCGTGTAACTTTTGTGATGTCACAAATTTCTCTCTTTTAGGGATTTTCCATTCTAACTAGGAATGTGTCATACATAATAATTCTAAAAATGCTGATATCGACAATGAATGATGAATTATTAACCGATGAGGATAAGATGTCAAAATGTCTGCATTTTCCCCACAAAATGCCATTAATCAACAAATCCCCAATCAGCTTGAGAGTCCCCGCAGTTTGGGGAACTCCTCACAGATTGGCAACCCTATTCTTGTCACTAATACATAGATAAGACACTTGAAGGCTCTCTGTCAATGCCAAAGTCATAATAGGGAATATGCATGAAATTTGAATTCGTCTCAATTTTTTTTTATCGAATCTTTATTATTGTCAAATTATAATGAAAAAGATTTTTTTTAATTTACTTTTTATTTAAACCCTTAAAAAAATATATAAAAAGTGTTAAATAAGGGAGCGAAATTCAAATTTACAAAACGCGCCACCATTGGTTAAATGAAATGTGACGTCAGTTGACATAGCATCGGCGCGATATTCATACTGTGCAGTCATACACGGCAGTTCACGGGACGTGGCAAATGACGTCACCGAAAGCGCGCGCTAAATGGCCGCGTTTGAACGGCTCAAATTTATTAAACGTTTTCATTTTAAGTTTTTGAAAAAAATTGGACGTTTTCAAGCCTATTTATATTTTTTTCGACATTATATAAACGTAAATGATTTATCTGAGACATAAAAAAATTTCATGCATATTCCCTATTATAATAATATTGTCTATGGACTAAATTATTAAAATATCAAAAACAACCGGCAAACAAAAGACGTTGCAACAACAATGACTAATTATACGAAACGAAACGTACGCAAAACAATTCAAAAAAATAAACGGACATAACAAACATTACCTTACTTACGCAACTGGGTCAAAAATACTAAAAATTGCATGCATGGATGTATAATACTAAAACGGACTGAGAACTTAAGTAGTCACAGCCAGAAAATGAGTCGAACGAGATAGTACAGTCAGCAGCATATAGTTAGTGGCGTTCAAAGTGTCCATATTGTTAGATACAATCAAAGTGTTCAATAATATCGGCACAACCTACGTGTTCTAATTGTTGACAACATCTTAAACTTCCAAATGACAGAACATTCATAAATTCATAATGAACCACTCAAATTGTCACAATTTCAGCATCTGTTACGACACCAGCGGTAACCTAGCAACGAGACTGTTCGTAAATATAGGTACATTTTATAATATTATACCTTATGTTGCGGATATAAGGTTCCTGATCACTTACGTTAAAGGACATGCTAACAATGACTCTTCTCTTCTCTCTTTTTTATATTAACAACTATCCTTTTCATATCTTGCAATGACGTCATTGACTGTCAAAGTCATAGAATCGGTCTAGGGGAACAAGAGGCATGATAAGACAAGACGAGAGGACGGACGAGTAAGACGGGTCATGCACACATACCGGAAACGAAACGCTTTTGCGAGATGTTGCTGCAGGCCATCAGAACCTGCTTTCAAACAATACTCAATGGACCATGACAGTTGATTTACAATCAAATTTAGTTTAAATGCATAATTGACGTAATATTTTTTTATCCTTAATATCTACAGAAACAAGCAAGAAATAGTATTGAATTGATGATTATGTTCTCCTTTATTTTACGTTTTCCTTGAAGTTGATGGGCAATTTTTAACATAGTAATTGGGGCAAAATGCGTAAATGTCACGGGGCATAATGGCATACACCATTATATTGCATTCTAATAATTCCATCGACAGAGTTAGTATCTCATCCGTGCTCAATTGCGTCAATTGTTGTTAATGTTCTGTATATGGAAACATACACATATATTGCACCTGAAATACTTACCACGTCAAGTTCTACAAACCTACCCTCGTCAAAAAAAAGAAGGCCTAAGTGGGTTCATAACACACTTGAAAAAGAACAAGTTCAATCGATTGAGTCTTCTTCCTGTTCTCTCCGGAAATCAACGTTTGCCAGTGACACTATCTGATGCTGATTCACCACAACAACATTGTTCACAATTATTTGACGTGCAAAAAAGAAGTTCCTCAGAAATTCGTTTTCACATACGAGCTTAAAGTTATTCGATCGTTACTAGCAAGGATGTTCAAAGGGTTTCAAAGGATGTATATTAAAAAAAATAAAGACTGATGTATATTTCACAAACAATATATTTTAGCTAAAATATAATACTTTTTCTGTATCCTCTACGGTTTTCTCATTTTTAAACTGATGAAAAGTATCTTCATTAAATTTTAAAACCCTAAATGAGATAAACATATGTCAATATTATCATTGCTCGCACAGTAAGTGATCCTTACAACATATTCGCAACATAAAGTTTAATAATATAAAATGTACCTATGTTTACAAACAGTCTCGTTGCTAGGTTACCATTGACGCCGGAACATTTGTGACAATTTGGGTGGTATCAACATTATGAGTTTATGAACGTCCTGACATTTGGGAGTTTAAGATGTTGTCAACAATTAGAACACGTAGGTTGTGCCGATATTATTGAACACTTTGATTGTATCTAACAATATGGACACTTTGAACGCCACTAACTATATGCTGCTGACTGTACAGAGAGGTCTTCTGTCCCTAACACGATGACATTACGAGTAGGAGTATAGTACGTTTCATTTCACGTAAGCTAAGCTAAAAGACAAGAAGGCAAAGCATAAAGTCTCAAACTTCTCAAAGACTCAAACAACATTTAAAAATATAATCGATCGTAGTCGCATCGATGTTTATTGGTTCGATGTTTTGCTTTTTTATGATGTTTTCTGGTTTATGTCGTGTTAATCATTGTTTCCTTTTAATTTGAATTTATTGTTTCGAAATTAACATCGTTTGTGACATAAGACGCAAGTGGGTTTCAGTATTATTCGGATATAACTTACGAAGATAATAATGGACGGCACGGTAGGATTTTGTAGAGGGTGTCTCAATAGCTTCGAGGATCCAACTGATTTATTGCAATACTCTGAAGAACGCCGAAGACTTTTTGTGTATTCCACTGCCTTGCAGGTATACAATAAATAAATTCAATTACTTAGATTTCTTATAGTATTACATTATGTTTTAGTAAGTAAAATTTTTTTTTTTGTAGTTTTTGCGGCATGTTTATATTTAGGTTTTCGCATTCGTTTGGTTTTTTTTTGGGTTAAAAAATTTCGAACATTTTCTATTCGCCATGTGTCTAAAAATATCTCAATTGTCGGACGTACTCTGTATCGTCAGATCGATAAAGTTAAGAGAATCAGGTGCCCTCTGTTTGCGCATCACCTTTGTTTGGGTACTGCTGGGTCGCACCGAGACGGCTTTTCCAAACCGTTCCTCATTCACAGTTCCTCTATTCGCTGCATATGGGCGGGACATAACTCCCGTGAAAGAGGATCTTTTACTGTATTGTAAACACCAAACAAGCGATCCATTTTATGTTAAGTCGCTACTATCTGTTTTACCCTTCAACCTCAATAAGGATTGGTTCTATTTGATGTTGTGAAATTAAATGTTTTTTTTTATTTGACTGAAGTAGCAAACGCACATGCAGTCCACTTGATGGTAAGTCACTGCCACCCTGCGACATCTGTAATTGAGTTCATAAAGAACATGGGTTCTATCTAAAGTCAATCACAGATGCATTGCTGCTCCCGAGGACTATGATGGTGGCCTTGTGTGAAAGTGTGCCAGCAATCACACCCTTCTATCGAAATGCAAGTAATGCTTCACGCTAGAAATAGGTGTGGCGGTGGTACTTCCCCGGTCAAACTACACTGGTTCTACCACCTTTGCATTGCTACGCTTTATAGCTGAACTTGCATAGTTACTCAACAACATCTTATATTAGTAGTGAGAAGTAGCTGGCACAGTTGAATTGCAATGAGTTCTATAATACTTATATCTAGCATAAAATGGTTCTTTGGAAAGGTGTGATTGCCAGCTCATACGAAGCAACCATCTTAGTACTTGTGATCAACGACGCATCTGTGATTGACTACAGATAGAACCTATGTTCTATATGAAGTTACAGATGTCCAAGGTATCCAGTCCACCATCAGGTGACTCTAACTTATGTATATCTGATTTCTCTAGGGACACAGTTATAAAGTATCACTAATCACTACATAGTATAAAACATCACTTCACACTGTCTGTCCCTATGTATGCTTTGATCTTTAAAAGTATACTACGGACTTTAATGCAGCTTTTGAAAAGATAGAGTGATTTAAGAGGAAGGTTTTTATGTATAATATAATGGAGAAACACAATCATTTTAGCTTTTTGACTTTAAGGCGGAATGAAGTTCGATGGTTCAACTAGTTGTAAATAAAATGGTAAATCATATCATCAATGAAAATAAAAAGTTAAAGTCATCATTTCTTTTAATTAATAGGTGAAAAGAGATGATGTCTTTGCATTTCAATTATGCAAGGAGTGTTATGCCAGTATGAAAACATCATGTAAATTTAAGAAAATGTGCAGGAGATCAGATAAAAAAATTAAGAGCTACATAGCCCTTAAAGATGTTGACGATGACAATAGTAATATGGACTTCGATACATTTTTAAAGAGAAGTGATGAGCCCATAATGTTCAGGTAAGTTAGGATTAATGTACTCAAATTTTGGATCTTCTATATTCATTGTTATATTGAAGACCCGTGTGGTGGAGCGGTTACTATACCGGTCTAACGTACAATGGATCCTGGGTTCGATTCCCGGCCAGACAGGTATCTGAATGATAAGTTCAGTTAGATTTGTGTTCTGGGTCTAGGTGTTTGTGTTTGTGTAAATTTAAAAGTAGAAAAATTAATAATTTGGTCTCACATCTGTCAGAAAAAATATCTGGTCCTGTGACCGCTGCTCCCCTAGATTTGTCTGTTATTAACAAAGTTTTGGCAATACAATTTTAAAAGAATATTCTATAGTTTCTTTCCATGCCATCTTAGCCCCACTTTTTACAGTTTCAAGGTTGTTCATGAAAAACTAAATCTGAATGCAAATTTTTCAGCTTACCTCTGCTAAGTGGTAGTAGTACACCTGCTGAACATAAAGCTACAGATGACGATAATGGTAAGATTATTAATTCGAGCTTAATATATTTTTTAGTTAAATTAACTGATAATCAACATTTTTTTTAAATACTCTGAAATGTTCCAGAAAGGAGTATTCCAGAAAGGATCCGTATAGGATAGGAGACTCCTAATTTGTTTCTGACATTTTTTTAAAATACTCTGAACATTAGTATTCCAGCACATTGAAATAAATTCAAACAATTTCAGAATCAACATGTACAAGTATACAAAACTTCATGACTGACATATTAAAACCTGAAGAGATACCGGACACAGAGGCAAGGATTATCAGAGAAGTAATTGCAGAGGAGGCTGATGTACTTGAGGACTCTTTGGATTCACATTGGCTTGAAGATGACATATCAAATGATAATGACTTTCAGTTGAATCTGAGGTGGGTGTTTTCCGTTTTAGTGCTGTAACAGAGGAAAAATATAACCGAATGGAAACAAACTATTATTTATAAATAAAAATAGTTCATAGATTTTCATTATTATGTTTGGACTCTGGCTTATGTTTACATTAATAGACATATTCTTATTTTAGCTTCAGCCGATTTTCGACTCCTTATTCTACAAACAATGACCGCATGCACAGTTCAGACCATAGAGAACTCACATCTACTGATATAACCTCAGGGGAAGATTACGATAACATTTTTATAGACAGTGCTTTAAAGAAAATTTCGGATCCTGTGCATAGTTCTGAAGAATTAGAAGAAGAATCAACAGTTTTGCAAAATGCGCTTGATGTCTGTGCTAAAAATGACGCAAATAAAATTAGGTGTGTCATAGACAAAAATCTTGCGAAGGCATTAAAAGATGAAAATAATAAGGAAATTTCTTTAGAAGCATTACTGGCTTCACCAGGTATTGAATAATAGTTTTTGGATACATATATGTTTAATTCATATTTATTTATTCAACTGTATTCTAATATTATGTTATTTCAGTACATCCAAATGCATCCGCAGTTTCAACTCCTACAATAAAACACATTCTCTTTGGTGATGAGGTGCCTGAAAATAAAAAATCTAAGTCTCCTAATATTGAGTCTGATTTAGATTTACTTATAGGAAAATTAGACAAAGGCAAGTCCAATAAAAGAAAATTGCAAGAGAAATTTGATATGGGGAAGCTAAACAATAGCCAAACACAAGAAGGAAAGATTGAGTTAAGCAGTGAGTCAAACAAGGGAAAGATGCACGGAAAAATAGAACAAAGAATTGAATTAGGAAACGTAAATGATGGAAAATTAGAGATAGCTAAAATAAATATGGGAAAACTGCTTGAAGGAAAGTTACAGCTAGATATGATGGATATTGTTTTAGGAAAGATGCAAGAAACAAAATCTGATTTGGGAACTACCCGTGGTGAAAAATCCGATGTAAAACAAATGAATATAGATGTGGGAGATTTGAATTTAGAAAATATAGGAGGAAAAACGGTTGATTTTGGAAAAATGAATATTGGTTTTAATATGGAGAACTTAAACCAAGAAGATATACAAGAGCAAAAATTATATTTAGAGAAATTAAATGCAGGAAAACTACATGACAGTAAACTAGATTTCAATGAAATTAACCTAGACCTCTTACTTGGTGAAAAATCAGTTAAAAATATTATTGGAAAAGAGCCAGATAAAAAATTAGCTGCTGATAAATTTAATATAAATAAATTACAAAAAGGAAAATTAGGCGAATCAGGAAATGAATCCCAAGGGGAGGATAGTAACGCTGCGATTTTGGAAGAATTTCTCAATGAAGGAAAAGGAAAGTTACCAAACATAGGGATGAAAGGTAAATCACCTGCCAACTTGAATAATGCTACACAAATAAATGATGCAGAATTAACTGAATTACTACAAGAGGCCTGTGACCCAAATTTAGAATCAAAGGGTAAAAAATCTTTAAATGTCCAAATTGATAAAGATTTGAATCTCAATACACCAAAACCCTCTGATAATGAAATCAGTTCACCGACAGACAAGAAATACTGTATAACGAATTTCTACTGCAAAATGTGCAACAAGAAGTTCAAAGATTTAAAGGCTCTAAAGATTCATTTTGTGAAGTATCATAAGCACAAGATCAGGACTCCAATGAAGCCTAGAATATATCCCACAAAAGTATGTGATTTGTGTGGACGAACATTCACAAGCAGTAAATCACTTAAACATCATATTAAAAACCATCAGGTATGTATGTTGAAGATTAAAAAAAACAAATCAATACAAACTTAGCTTGCGACCAAAAAAAAGTTCCTCAAATGTTATACAAATGTAGGTTTGACAACCAAAAGTAAGATCGGCAAATAAACATTTTACCGCATTACATTGTAATATAGCGGCGCCCATTACCCCTCAATATATGAGATAGGGTAATTACCCTCGACTTAGAACCATGCCAAAGATTGTGACTGATCGTAAAATTCCTGCTTTCCCTTTAATTCCTTTATTTTTCCATAAAATCCTATGATGATCAAGTGAGGCTAAAAAGCTTATAGGGTAAAAAACAAAGCTTACAAAGTGGTACATCTTTTTAAAATACTCAAATTTATTACCTGACTTCATCAGAAAGAAAATATTTTTATTCTTATTGATTTTTAAATTTGATAACCCTTAAATAATGACATGTGCCGAATTTTGATACAATTCCGATATCAAACCTTTACAGGATTATAATATTTGGTGATATATATTTTAAATAATACTATAATTATTCATGTAAATGTTTGTGGTATTAAATACATATTTAATTTTCTTTTTCAGAAACCTACCGTTTACACATGTGAGAGATGTTTACTAACATTCAAAACTGAAAATGCGTTGAAAACTCACAAATTAACTCACTGGAAAAAACCAGCTGTACCGAGGCAAATAAAAGAATCGGACTCGGTTTGTATTTCCTTAATATAATATATTTTTTACATTAAGTTCACTTTTATATAAAGCGACCATATCAGTCAACGGGAGTAGCAATTCATCTGTTACTTTAGATAGAATCACTGTTTTATATTAAGTTCCGATCCGGTGGTAGTGTAAAAAATATATATATGTAACTGACAATTTGTAAGTGCCTCCGTAAGCCTATGCAAAATAAAGACATTTTATTTCAATTTAGTTCCTTAGCGCTCTTACGCACTAGCGGTTGGTCACTCAGGCGGTTCGTTTGAACGTTCCATCCGCTTAACGCGGTTTCTTCGCGATTGGCCGCCATAGCGGTCAGCCGCCATGAAACCACGCTAAGCGATTGGGCATGTGACCTATAAACCAAATGGATGCCGTTGAGATAGCTTATGTTGTTTACTTTAATTCCCAAAAACAATGAAAGAAAAATAAATAAAAAAAAGTATTAAGTATAAAGTTGGCCAGTTCAATTCATCGGCAGAATGCCGCAAACTACACAGCCCATGAATCGCTAGTGCGTATAAACAAGACAGTGGGCAGCCGCGAAACGGGCCGCAGCTCTCCATTCAACCGCCGCGGTTGAAATTTTCTGGCGGTTAAGTGCGTACAATCACAAGCGGTTGCATATTAAACTGAAAAAACGACTAGCCGCGCGGTTCGCCGCATCTGCTGTTAACCGCTAGTGCGTAGGAGGGCTTACAGTTGCTCATGGGCGGCAGTGGCCACTTATCGTCAGGCGGACTGCTAGCTCGTTTGCCATTTCCATGTGATAAAGAGAAACCATAAGGCAAGGGGCTGTTTTCATACATTGATCATAACCAACTAAATATAGTACCGGGCTTCTACGTGAAGCTAATCACAAATTAAGGTGGTAGAACCAGTATAGTTCGACCGGGAAAGTAGCGCCGCCACACCTATTTCTAGTGTGGAGCATTTCTTGCGTTTCGATTGAAGGGTGTGGCTGCCGGCACACTTTTATATGAGGCGACCATCGTAGTCCTCCATCGCAACGCATCTTTGATAGACTTTAGATAGAACCCATGTTCTGTATGAAGTTGATTACAGATGTCCATGAACGGCAGTGACCACTTACCATCAGGTGGTCTGCATGTTTGTTTGATACTACTACTTGCTTTGAAAACTAATCTGCAAGTGTTAGAAAAATCTTAATATACAAATGATATTTTCAGAAGTATGTGTGCAAGATTTGTGGCGCTGTCAGCACATCGGCGTCTAACCATATAACACATGAAAGACGACATTCCAAGACTTACACAATTCATTGTTTGGAGTGTGGCAAAGGATTCTACAGAACAACAGACGTACTTGTCCACATGAGGTGAGGAACGCCTCGTAATCTCGTTTTTTTTTTGGAAAAATACTGAGACGCAGGCTGGATTGACTGAATACTTTCTAATTTCCCTAAGGAAAGGTATTACTTATAATGTTGCATATCGACGGGTCCCTAAAACAAAATCGTATATGAAAAATTACTAATTTACTGTATGAAGCTTTGTTGATTTTCTATAGATCGTCTTTCTTGACGTACGTAATCAATGTTTGTATGTCCACAAAACTTCTAAGCTTCATACTGTAAATTTGTAATTTTTCATATACGATTTTGTTTTAGGGGGCCGTCGATATATTCCCTGCTATAAATTGATGTGTGTTTTGTAAAAATCATAATTTAAGCAATTTTAATAGATGAAGATTGAAAATAATAACTTAAGAACACGAAAAATGATTGATATGATGTAAAGCTCAAAATTCGTTATAAATAAAATAGTGGCGTGTTGTATGTCAATTTAATTTAACTACTTGTCTGACGACTTGTTAGCATAGCAATAGCATCGTGTCACACATATTTTGTAGCATATCCCTATTATGGTTTAATAAAAACTTTATTTCTCATAAAGAATTACATAATTCACTTACAGAGAAATCATAACATAACGTAGGTACAAAAAGTTATGAGTTTACCATCTAATTACTTAAACAACACACAAAATAAATGATTTAAGTAATTATAAAAGTGTTAATCACAATAAGCAAGTGATATAGTGAGAAGCTATAAAACAAAACATCTTTGGATCTTGAATGTTCGTAGTAGTTATATCATTATTATATACTTTCAGAAAACATACAGGAGAAAAGCCATTTCCATGTTCGTATTGCGACCAAAAATTCTCGCGGCGCGACAGCCTTAACAGGCATCATAAACTGCATACAGGTATTTTGTTTCTAATTCTGTTGTTAGTTATTCTAAATCCGAATGCTGATGTTCTTTGTGATCAGACACGAATTAATGAGGTACAGGTTAGCTATTGAAACTGAAATATGATTATTTTTTGGTAATACTATTAATAATTCAATGATATGATATAAACAATTTTATTTAAAAAAATATCATTTTTGTTACAGGTGAAAAACTGTATGAATGTCAATACTGCGGGCAAAAATTCGCGAAACCCTACGATTTGAAACAACATGAAGTGAAATATAATAAGACCTGTTTGAAGCTCAGAGAAGAATGATTGGCACTTAATATTATCAAGGACGGTACTTATTAAGCTACAAATAAAGATTTTGTGAAATAAGAACGAAAATAGTTCTAAGAGTAAATTATAATCACTCTAATTAGAAATCATGATATGGTAAAGATTTAGTATGAGAATGTATTTAAATGGGTTAGGATATCAATGATTGTCTTGAATTCTATTTGATTTGATTAGGAATCTTTGATTTGATCTCAACCAAATAACTAAGAGAAGCAAAGCGATGTATAAGTATTCAGAGTTCAGGAATATTATAAGGTAAGATGTAGCTGTCGACTACACTAGACGAATCAACAGAAAGGAACGATAGATCGTATAAATAAACATTATGTGACCACTCAGGCAAGCTTTTTCGTATTATTGCTCACTAAAATAAAATGTATTATCAAATGTATTCTGTAGAAATCAATTTTGAATAAATATCTTTTGACTTCGATTCTTTTAACTTTTTATACGGTTGGTAAATATATATAATTTATAATATAGGACTGTATCAAGATTTTTGGCGTAATATAATTGTAAATTAATAGAAGTGTAAATTCCTGCCATTTAGGTCGCGCAGGCTATTATCTGGAAATTGAATATTTAAAATCAGTAATATTTAAAAAGCAGTTAGGGAGCATATGATATTGATCGTTTCATACCAGCCGGAACCTTCTATATTCGGTTAGCTGTTTGATCATAAGGGGCGTCCAGAATTAGTTGAGGTGATTGACGTTTTTAGCTAACCCCTTTCCTCCTTTATAGAATGTAATATAAGATCCTCCCTCCCTAATTAGGGGCCGTTTCTAGTATTATGTAAGCACAATTGGTCTTTGTTTTGCTTATTTTGGATATCGTTAGTTACTTTTTTACAATACTGTACATAAAAATACTTTTCATTGAAAAATGTTTACGTATGAAAAAAAAGGGGGGGGGGGGGGGGTAGAGCTTTGCTTACTTTTGCTGACATGGGGATAATTGTATTAAATCTGCTAAAAAAAAATGATATTATTCTGAGACCTACATGATTGATAAAAACTGATGGTAGGAACCACGGCTAAATCGAATGAGGACGAGGGATTCAGTGATTGAACTAATGTAAACCGGAATGTTTGCATTTTAACCGGCGTTCGGTCACCGCAAGCTGGCTCCTTCCGAATATGGCTACTGAAATGCTGTTTACATTGGTCGATGACCGAAGATATAGTCTTCGGTCACCGACCAATGTAAACAGCATTCGAGTACGAACAAAAATAAATAAAACAACGAAATCTAAAGAAAACATGCTATCAATCCCAACTGGTGCAGAGTAGTAAGAAAATTATTTATGCTAGTTAGCTCCTATCCGTTGAAATCTGTGCGTAGCGATATGACATGAAAATCTACTTATTGTTTCATTATCATTATCTCACGTAATATATTGAAAATATAGGATATAGTTACCTGATAACCTGACTTTTATTTAGGACCATAAAAAGAGGCCACAAATGAAAAGAAACAATATATTTATTGTAGTTTATTGGAAAACAATTATGATGTCCCAACAAGATAATCAATGCTTCTATAACATAAAAGGTAAAAAAAAAGTTTATGGAATTTTGTCCATTAAAAATACACCCTCTGTTAAATAAATAAAGGTATTTACAGAGATAATGGTTTTATACAACAATGATTGGGTGCTATACTATGTACTAATTGAAAATACATCATACTATCGCGAAAAAAACATGTCATTTTAAAACAAGTTTTTACGAACACTGTAATTGGAACCCTTAAGCAGTTAAGTCTGTCTCCGTATTTTGTTCCTGGTCCCGCGTATACAATACGTATAGTCTAGTCCCTGTTAAAAATATCATTCCAGTAATAGAAACAAGTCATACATTGTATTGTTATATCAAATTTAATGTTTTATTTCAGTTACTAAATGGGACCCAAGCAAAGTTAATTAATGCTGCACATTTGATATTTTATTTCAAATACAATATTTTGAATAATATAAACTTATCTATATTAGTGCCTCCATATCAATGAATTACAGGCACAAAATTAAATAAAAACTCTCTCATACTGAGAGAAGACCCGTGCCCAGCAGTGGGACAATAATGGGTTGACGACGACTGTCTCAAATGTTTAATTGGATTATAAAAGACGAAACTAAATCAAAAAAGGAATTAATTGAATGAATATTTTATGAAATGTTCATAAAATTGTTCACTAGACAAATAGGTACCAGATTTATTGCCTAATAAAAGCTGTTTGAATTTCTGGTCCAAAATGTACTTACTTCATTGTCACATCATAAACTTAGTCACAACAGAAGCTTGTCATTTTGAAATTTGGAATAACAGTTGTAACTGTTAATTTCATACATACATACATAACACTCATAAACATTTCCTTACTCAAAATCAACAGCTTTATCAATATGTTCGAATTTTAGAACAAACCATTTTAATTCAAAGTACATCTTGGTACAATTTAAATTTATTGAGTAACAGGTTTCATAATTTCATAAAATTACATTTGGTATGTATACAGAGTATATAAATATTACAAAACTTAAAAATACAAAATAATAACAAAGCAACATAATTCACTAATCTTATTATAGTCTTTCTGCTGGGAGAATGCATTCCTAACATGTCACAAATGAATTTGATGTGGCCAAGAATTAAAAAACATTACTATCGATTATTTGCCCTACCTATGTAAAATATTATTAATAACATTGAAATGAAATTACAATAAGTGACATTATATCTTGATAAATTTTATGTTAAATAAATATGAATTCAAGAAAATAGTAAATCAGGATTAAATCAATCTATTTTTGGTCTTTATTCTGATGAAATTTCTTTGATTTTATTGTTGTTTAATCTTCATCAAATATATCTAATTTTCTCTATTATGTTTATGTTCATTACGTAAGTTATAATTAATTGTTATAAACAAAATAAACAAGTATTACATCTCTAACCAAGTCCAACTAACTAACCGAAATATTTTTGGAATGCATTCTCGGAACAGCCATATTATAAAACAAAACATAACAACCTAATAGTTTAACCTGACGTTTCACTTTTTCCACACTTTCCAATATAAAATACTTAAATACATTTAATGTAACATACTGTGATGTACTTAAACTAAAATAATACGGGAGAAAATAGGATTATGTTTGACTTTTAGAATCTTACAAGCGAATTTCGAATAGTTTACAATTCAAGTATATGATAACTGAAATGGATGTATGGGAATGAAGAGCCTGCAGGGACATAGCTTGTACAACCTTTTAACAAAAATAAAAAAGCAATTCATCATCATGGTCTATATTCTACATAATTACAAACATAATAATTAGTATCCTCTCCTATCATTCAATTGTAAAACTATCTGTGATATAAACATTATTGCTCACCGCCAACTCCTGTATTTCATGTCCTTATTTTACACACACACTATACAGCACCTTCAATAGTTTCACAAACACAAAGTCTTTACTGCCATTTGCAGCCAAGTCTAAAACTAAGACCTTTGGCCCGTTGATCGCGTGAAAGGTGTATTATTTGCTATACAATTCTTGTTAAGTTGAAGACGCATTGAGGAGTTCTCTTTGCGTAGTTCCGCCATCTCTTGGTTAAGCCTTAGTATTTCTAGAACAAGTTTCTCATTGTCCACTTCTAGTTTCTCCAGCCTGGGGATTAAAGATTACATTTCAAAATACAAACTAGTAAGTAACGTAGTATTTTTTATTAGATTGCGGTAATAAACAAGCATGCAGTCCATCTAAACTACCAAAACCGAGTTACCACTCCCGATAATTTAGATGGCGATCTTCTATAAAAAGTGAGCAGGCAACCTTGTTACCACCTTGTATCAGACTTGCATCTTGAAATAACTTATTCTTACTTATGTTACGTAATTACTAATATTTAAAAACATCTGCTGGTTAATCATGTAGATTGTTATTAGGTGACCACAACAATTAGGTGCATGAAACAAAAGCGGTTCCGTACCCCGCGCATCCCCCTAGTGACGTGCGTGTATCGTCCTTTGCTTTTGCTCTTTGAAATTATATAATTTTGATCAATTGTTACATGTTTTTCGATATAATGTTACATTAATAAGTCAATGTTAATTTTTTAAATATATTATTAAATTAGTTACTTATTCATCAATAAACCTCAAAATGGGTTGGAAAAAGACTATATTCGTGGAGGAGAAAGGACTCGTATATTAAAAATATGTAATTTTTTTGAACATCAGAAGACCCATGCATCTTCCTATCTCTCAAGTCGAAAATAGAGTGTGTGCTGCAACAGGCATCAGTCGTCTTACAAAGATAAAAAAGAAACAAAATATTGCAACATATTAAACACATGAAATGGTTAATAATGGTATACCTACATACACTTGGTAATTGAGTATATTTCGTATCGGGATGGAAAATCCCTAGTTCTAACGACGTTCCTACTGTCATGTGCCTAATTGTTCTGGTCGAGTACTATAAACGGAATCTCACCTCTTTTGTTTTTCTGTAAGCTCTGTGATATAGTCACAAGCTTTAGCGAGAATCCCTCCCTTGCTGGCAGTGTCTGGTAATCCGGAATTTGGTACTAATGCAGCTAGTTTTGTGATCCAGTTGTTTATCTTATCCCGCCGACGCCTTTCAACTTCATTGTGGGTAGCTCGTCTTTTGTCATCACGCTGTACATGATAGGAAATTTAATTAGCAACCAAAGTAACGTTGTTATTGAACAATCATTATTTAAACAGATGAAATATATAACAAAAAACGCAACTTCTTAAAAACAATTCATTACCTTCAGTTGCAGATGATTGTTATTAAGAAGTTAGGTTTTTTTTTTTTTTATACTTAATAGGGCTTTATACAGAATAGGGCTACGGTATCCCCTGCCTGTCGTAAGAGGCGACTAAAAGGGGCTTCCGGGGTTGCAGACGGCTAGAGTGGGAGCTCGAACCGTTCGATCAGGCAATCCCGGGAAGGACGGCGGTATGTGTGGTCGCATACCGTCGTAACGACTAGACGGAGCGGTGGGCCCAGCCGCCCATCTGGGAGGAGCCCGATGGGGCAGCGCGCTCGGAGGATTCCGGTTGAAGTCGTTTCGAGATCCCGGAGTCCTCCTTTTCAGCGCCGAGGACGGCCACCGGGGGGGTTTTAGTGCGGTAAAAATCCCACATAACCCTGCGTCGCTCCCACGGCGTCGGGTACCTTTGGAAGGTTTCCCCCTCGAAAACAAAAAAAAAAAAAAAAGGTTTTTTGGCTTTGTAATTAATTAATTTATGCTTTTGCTCAAAATAGTAACATGAAAGCGTTTTAATATTGTTTGTTTGATATCCACATTGTTATGATTGCAGGTGTCATTTACACAAAAATTAAACAGCCTGTGTCACTCAGTGAACCGAGTTGAATACAATGATATAGCATGTTACTATTCGCCAAGCCGTTTGGGCTGTACCATATGCCAAAATGATAGACATACAAAGTAATACAGACATACATACATACAAAGTAATACAAACATACATACGCCGACAAACATTACCCTTCTTCAGATGCACTTAGTTAATAAAAGTGAGATGATCTATTCATTGTCTTCATCATCAATCCATTTTTGTCTGAATACTCAGGACTGGTTCTCAACCGTTCTCAACCCTTCTCAAAGAGATCCGGATTATTCCTTAAGATTTTTTTGTACAACTCATAAGTGTGTGAAATCTTCATATTGAAAAGGGCAATTGTGCAATTGTATAAGCTTCAATTAACAATGTTACCTTTTTAGCAGTAATAGCCTTAGCTTGTAAAGGCTGTCGCCTTATGACTTTCTTCTGTGTAGCGCTGGTACTGAAGACCTGAACTGGATTCTCAATGATGTAGAATTCTTCACTGGGAATATCTGGAATATAAACTACTGTATTAAAATGGTGTCATAAATGTTTATCCTGGAGTTTGGTATTACACACATTCGTTTAATAAGTTAAATAAGACAGAGTAAACAAAGTCAATGATTGCTTTGGTTATAACATATTTATTAGTAATGTTCGCGTCTCACCACACTTTTTCCAACCACACAGCAGTTTAAGTGTTGCCATGTTCTGGTTGTTAACACATTTAATTAATTCTCATTTCTAAGATTCCATACATCAAAAAAGAAATAATGAAACTGATAGATGTGCCAAGACATACAAGATGCCCATCTCTGCCCATCTACCACAAAATCATAACAAATTTGCTCCAGATTAAGTTAAAATTTTGTATTCATATCAGTTTCTGTGACACAAAACAATAACATAATAAATAACATAATACCATCACTGCCATTATCAAAGTTTAAATAAAAGGTATTGTGGTGATGGTGTTGTATGTTTTTTTAACAATAAAAATTATTTAAAAGTAAAAAAATAAAAGTTGTCCGTCAATTTCCAGTGGCACCTACAGGTGACATAAGCGAAGATCATAATATGCTCATAAGGCACCTAGTGTGTCATATCAAAATAGACTTAAAACAAGTTAAAAAAAAGTGAAAACAAAAACTATTTTTTTCTATCCTAAAGAATGTGATTTTTGTACATCATTTATTTAAAAATAAACAGATTAACTATTTTTAGGCACCTTAGATTTTTATGCATCATTAGGTATTCGGATTAACTTCGTTTTTTTTCTTACACTTTCATCTTTAGAATCCATCATATCTTCAGTACTCTGGCTCTGGCTTCAGTGGCTCTATGGAGTCAAAAACAATATTCTGACAACCCACCTGATTATAGTCAACATGACTGATGGCAAGTGTAAAAAAAAAAATTCTTCAGTACTAGTGTCTGAACTGTTAATAAGTACATTTTGACTGTTAGAACCCGTAGACTTATGCTTTTTAGGAAAATTATACCAAATTGACTGACTACTTGCGAGTAAACTTCCATTTTCTATACAGGCATCCTGCTGATGATGTTCATACAAATTAGTTAAAAATCCCTAGCTACATTCAGAAATATTATCATCTCCCGACTGATCATTTACAATTATTTCATTTCATATACAAATAAATCATATGATATCTGCAGGCTAGCGAAAATGTTTACTATGCCTGTAAGATTTAACTAAAATTGATAAATACTACCTTGAATTGCCATATTTCCTTTGAATAATAACAATATTTGTTAGCAACGCAGCAGACAACACAGAAACACTTTTGCTCACACACACACGCAAATATGCAAAATACAAGAGGTCAATGAAGGACCAAGTAAGTCATCCTTTAGCCATGCCCATGATGCATGTGGCCCATCATCAACCAATGTATGGGGCATGGCATAATGTTTATTAAAATGAATTGGTTAAACAATTTATCAGATAAAGGCCCTATATATTGTCAGTGAAAAGGAAAAAATGATAAAGCGCCAAAATAGAATTTGTGGGAAATGAGGTTTGAATTTATTTTTGGTGGGATCATGTTAAGTAGTATCAACTCCCAACAACAAGATCCCACCAAAAATAAAGGTGACATGATTTTTTTTCTGTAAAAACAACTTCATATCCTCATTTCCCACAAATTCTATTTTGGAATTAAATAAACTTTTTTGAGACTGTAAATGATATAATAATAATAATGTCATGACTTACCATGATTTGGTGAATGAACTGCTATTTTGTTAGCTGCTTCCGCGCCAGTCATTTCAACAAATTTGTATGTGACTGCTCCAGCTGAAACATATTTGTCATGATTGAATGAAAATTCACATAAGAAACATCACAATAAATTGTTAATAACTTATGATAGTTGTTTTTTCAACATTCTGATTTACTGGGTCTTTGAAAACAAAAATAACATAGTGTATTTAATGCTTGAGAATTCGAAATAAACACTAGGAATGACTTTCTTGTCAACCCATTATTGGCCCACTACTGGGCACGGGTCTTCTCTCAGAATAAGACAGTTTTAGGCCATAGTCCACCGCGCTGGCCAATTGTGAATTGGTGGATAACAAGTACAAGTGATTATTAATTATATAATGATAATTATAAAAGACGATCTTACATAACTCTTTAAAGTTATACGACAGGTCTTCGTCGGTGGAGTCCAAAACAGACTGGGTGGCTAATTGGGACCGCTCGCACTCAGCACTCCCTGGAATTAAGCATAATTTAATTTATCCTTCCACCTAATTCAATAACCAACACTATAGGATTATCACCGATTACTACACCATAATTAAATTCTAGCTACATTAGTAAACAAATACATGTGTACATAACAGGTTTATAGGATGTTTGGTGGTTGAATTAATAAAAGAATTGTTATAATTAACTCACCGTAAGAACCTTCTTCTACCATTCCCAGAAGCTCACTATCAGCACTGAAAAGTAATATTTATTTGTAAATAACTATCGCCAAAAGGTTAAAACATAAAATGAAAAAATAGCTAATAATTCGCCAAATTGCAAAACTAATGTTGACCTTCGACGCCACTTTACACTATCGTAATTATGTAACACGCGAATCTTGTACTTTCGTTACATAAACACTGTAATTTATTTACCTGTTATCAAGTGAATTTTCATGGATGTCCATGTCATATTCTACTTTGGTAGCCATTGCGCGTAATTATTTTTGAATTTTACACAACTTGATCACGGGGACAAATAAAGAGGTCATGTGATGAGACTATAGACAATATTCCACAGATAAAAATATACTTTTTTAATCTGTTTCAGATACACCAATGTCGTCAGATATATACACAAATAAATAATTTTCGTGCATTAACGTTCTGGTTTATTTTATGTATGCTTATATTTTTAAAATTTGAGGAAAACAAGTTAGGCGCTCTACCTATCTTCTCGTTGTTGATGCATTTTTTTTAACAATTACATTTTTAATTATCTAATTTTGTTATAACAACACTATTTACTGTGCTAGTTTTGAATTAAATCTTTAATTAAATTCTTTTCCAACTAACATTTTGAAAATTAATTTATTTTTGACATTAGATTTAAGTGCTGCTGTGCTGCCATCTTATTATTTTCTTTGGCTGCAACTAACTACAAACAAATAAAATTGAAAGTATTGAAACAATCCACACGTATTACCGTAAGGTATATTTGCAACTGAAGAAGCTATTTGGAATTTTCAAATAAAAAGTTTTGATCGTGTATATTTTTATATTTAAGAGTGGTAGGAATTAAAATAAACGCACTGGTGATACATTGACAATATGTGTCAACGTAGTAGGTCGAAGAAAATGTATAACGATTATCGGCCTTATTCCGGCCTTATGCCGGGGCTTATTCCGAGAATTCCTGGCTTCGTACCCATGGAGGCAGCTATGTTTCGTCTCGGGTGACCCTAGCACGTGTGCTGAATCTGTCACTGACGTGATATGGCAGGGTATGGAATGTTTCATTCCAAACTCTGTCGTGTCCGTCGGCGGCCGGAGTCAGCCCTGGTTTGATGCATCTTGCGCTAAGGCGAGAAGCCCTATGAAAGATGCCTATCAACCCTCTAATCGAATGCAACTCAAAAGAAAAACATTACGGTCTTTCCGATGCAGTCGGGTTTAATATCATGCCGCCATAATTATAATATGTCGACTGTGTTTATGGTTTGGGGAATCCGCGGATGATGTACTTTCTTTACATTCCAAAAGGGCCCCGAATTCTTGTTTGCCCAAGAGCCCCAGCATAGTTTAAGACAATCCTGGATATAGCACCACGTTTATATGTATTTTATGAGTTTTAATTTGCAGTTTTGGAATATATAGGCACATAATTGAGTTTATGTTCCAGAAATACTCCTAAAAGTAAATCAAACGCATGTTTTGACTCCATTATTGTAATTTGAATTAATAAGTTAAACTACTCTATATGTCAACACATTTGACTGAAGTGAATCAACACATCCAAAACAATAAACTAAGTTACGTTACACCATTGGAAAAAGCGTGGGGATTTTGGGAGCTGACATCTCGTGTGACGTGCAGTTTCGGTGTCATTTGGATGGCAAAGCCAAGTTGGCAGCTAAGAAGTTGAGCGTCTTGAACAGAGTCAATCGGTAGTTCACTGCGGGGCATCTCCTTTTGTTTTACAAGGCACAAGTGGGACCCCACATCGAGTACTGCTCGCATCTCTGGGCAGGGACGTCTCAATACCAACTTATCCCAATTGACTCCGTGCAGAAACGCGCGATCCGAATCGTCCATATATTATATGTTTGATAAACAAAAATGATAATAGCCTTCAAACTTTCATCTCCTTATTTATCCTCTTCGGGATTGTTTTTCCGAAAATGGTAAAACAGATTTACATTATATGAAACCAAAAAGGCAAAACCCAGGTTTCATTAATGTACTTGTAACTTCCAAGCAACATCTAAGGGAGAGGGGAGTCTGAAAAACAGCGCTACATGAGGTCGCTCGTGCTAGCGGAAGCTGAAAGTTCCCCTTTGCGCACAAGTTAGATATAAGCTTGTATTGTACATTTATTTATTTTGTGCAGCAATAAGGTATTAAGTATTATTATTATTATTAAGTTGGCATCAAAATTGGTGGACATATTTTCCTCCAAATTTTCATCCCCTCAAGGGGCACATTTCCAAGAATCCTTAGTGCACCTTCACTATAAAAATATGCAGCAAAATTTCAAGTACATTAGAGACAGTAGTTTGGGCTGTGTGCTTGTGTGTCAGTAGTAAAGTCAGCTTTATTTTTTACTAGCTGAAACCCCGCAGCTCCGCCCGCATGAAAAAATCGATGTATCGGTTTCCCCCGGGGGAATAAGTTATTTTCCCACACTAAAAAGTAGCCTTTATGTTAATCCTGAGTGACAGCTAACTCCCCAAATTATGAAAATTTCTCCAGCCATCTAGACGTGAAGAAGTAACAAACATACACACTCACAAACTTTCGCCTTTTTAATATTAGTATGATATATACCTATAGACAGATAGTAGAAGCCTAATAATCTACTTACTTACTTAATAAGAATCTCTTCCGTATAAATAACAAACTTTGTACCATAATACAGGTTCTAAGAATTTCATCTCAGTAAACATGCCAATCAATTCTACTCATTGGAGGGCTTTATTGGGTATAAGCAATATTATTTGCGACGTCACGGCTGGTCCTTCGTTAACGGAATATTTGGATTTGACACATAATCTTTTCAGGGCCTTACCTTACGTTGGTTTAGCCTATTGGATCAATTAGTTACCTATAATAGATACCGTATGTACCTACTACCTATTTATTTCATAATATGTACTGATGAAAACAGTGCTGTAACGTACAAATTTGACTTCTGTATTCAAATAGGGATATAGTTGAAAGGGATAATAAAAAATATATAAATTAAACTTTTCTTAAGTGTTTTACTAGCGGCTCTCTTGTGCATCATCCATAGGTAAGCATGGATTTCTTTGCACAGAATCCCTAAATAAGTATTAGATAAAAAATTGGAGACAGTCATGAGGACTGCCAACAGAAGTAATAACTTAAAAGAATAAATATAGAAGTTACCCAAGGTAAGCTATGAGATTCTCTAACCAGCAGTTATTACCAATACCACCATAACTACCGCTACGACCACCACCTTCACCGTTCTGGCGTACAGCAAATATATCCATCCATTTTTTTATCTGACTGAACTAGCAAACGAGCATGCACTCCACATGATGGTAAGTGCCGCCCATGGACATCTGTAATCAACTACATACAGAACATCGGTTCCATCTGAAGTCAATCACTGATGCGTTGCTACTCCCGAGGACTATGACGGTCGCCTCATGTGAAAGTGTGCCGGCAACCACACCCTTCTATCGAAACGCAAGAAATGCTTCACGCTAGAAATAGGTGAAGCGGTGGTACTTCCCCGGTCGAACTACATTGGTTCTACCACCTTGTGAAATGATTATTAGCATGTTGGTGACGTGAATATCGCGAATTCATAATTTACCTCTTACCGAAAATCAATCAACGCGCCGAAGCAAGTTTTTCTCTTCAACAAAAGTAGTCTAGACATCTCTACAATTTTAATTTGTATAAAAAAATCAATATTGAAATTGGCTAACACAAAATTACTTTTTATACATAAACGCATAGTATCGTTATCTTCTAAATGCCAAATATTACACGGTAAATGAAAACATTACAATTAGAAAATTCAAACACGTAAATGAAAATGTTGCAATTATTAATTATTAAAATAAGGGTACACATATTTAAAACCGCAAAGTTTGCTACGCCAAGGGAACGTACAGGAACAAAAATGTAGATAGACACGTATGTACTAAGTATGCATATATTATACAAGTGTACCCACATCGTTACATTTTTACTAGCTTGTGAAGGTCGGAAATGGGAAAAACACGTTGTAAATCTCCCTCCAAAGAAAGGGTGTAAAATATTATAGCTGCAAAGATTTTTTTCGATGAACATGCGCTGTTGGTCTTTTCTACCTTTAGTTGGTAGTTTTTATTTTCTACCTGACCTGATATATTCACATTTATCTGTATTTCTATATGTACACTTTTGCAGCGTAACCGTGATGTCACATGTGGATAGCCGATAAATAAGGTAAAGGCAAATGTAAGGCAAGATTCTGGAGCTTTTATTACCCATGTAAAAACAAGATGGCAAATATAAAAAAGATATACAAAGAAAAAGGAAAAACCCACTGAGATTCTTGTCGGATGTTCTCAGTTGAGGTCGTGTTCTGATCCGGTGGTGGTGTAAAAAAATATATGTAACTGACAACTTGAAGGCGCCCCCGTAGGCCTATGCAAAATAAAGACATTTCATTTGATTTGATAAATGTTTTCAACTCACCAGTGTAGTTCGACCGGGGTCGTACCAACGCCACACCTATTTCTTGCGAGAAGCATTTCTTGCGTTGGAATACGGCGTGGTTGCCGGCACACTTTTATTTGAGACGACCATCATAGTACTGGTGACTTTACCAAGTTTTAGTAGAACCCATGTTATATATGCAGTTGCTTACTAATGTCCATGGGCGTAGTTACCATCAGGTGATCTGCATGCTCTTTTGCTATTGAAATCAGATAAAAAAGGTAGGTACAAATCGAATTATGCCACGATTGTTTCAATAAAACCATAGTGTTCTAGTTTTAGTGTTTTCTAAACAGCTATCAGATTGTATGTGTTTAAATAAAAATAATGTAAACAAAAACAGCTAACAGTTGTCTAAAATAATTTCCAAAAGTTTTAAAGATTCGGCATTGCTTGCTGGTTTGAGTAATCTTTGGAAACAATCTTTCCTAGTGTGACCTTAGAAAATTACTGCTCCAAGGTGTAATATTCCACAAAGGAGCGTTGAGATCTTTTGTTACAGAATCCTTTGTACATCAGAGGAAATACGAAAAGTAGGAGCATAGAGTCCTACAAATACACTCTCCTCGCCGTCTTACTATGAACACGTGCCATTAAGTTTCGCCTTGTGTTATGTCATCTATATATATAAAATTCTCGTGGCATAGTGTAAGTTAAAATATTCTTCGAGGCTTGATTGATTTTTATGAAATTTTATATGTTTATTCGGTAGGTTTGAGAGTCGATCGGAGCTATATTTCATACCCCTAATTGATAAGGATGGTCCACTGCAATTGTTTTATATTTTTTAATTTCATTTTATTTTAGCAAAAAATGTGGACGTCAATGATTTTAAATTACATAGGAATTATTTATATGACACAATAACGATTGCTGGGTTAGCTAGTTTCTATATACAGTTGTACCGTGTAGTCGTTTACCAAAGTCAGTGTAAATTAAGCTAACTTCTATAAGCCTCTTTTTATTAATTAGCAAAAAACTATTTTTGCGGTCCATAGCACAATTAATAAAAGCAAAAGATACTTAAAATATACGTATAAATACGAGAAAAGTGTTCGCTTACACCCACACGGGAAATTACAGCTATTGCATAGAACTATACAGAAATAAGGACTACATCCACCAATATTACGAGTATTATTTTTCGATTTCGTTGGTAATTGTGTGTAAATAACCTTAGCATAAAAAATGTTTCTTTCCAAAGTGAGGTGCAAAATAAATAAAGTAGCCGCATTGCTGAAATGAATTATTCAACTACGTTGACCCTCGATTAGGAGCGTCATAAATATTGCATTGGGAGTGATAAGCCTTTTAAAATTTTCCTACACCTTCAATTAACTTCTAACTTCTAGGATCAAACTATTAATATATGCTTATTAAAGTATAGGTCGTCGTCGTCGTCGTCAACCCATTATTGTCCCACTGCTGGGCACGGGTCTTCTCTCAGTATGAGAGAGTTTAAGCCATAGTCCACCGCGCTGGCCAAGTGCGAATTGGTGGACTTCACACACCTCTGAGAACTTTTTTTTTTTTTTTAAAGAACTCTCGGGTGTGTAGGTTTCCTCACGATGTTTTCCTTCACCGAAAAGCAGTGATAATTAATTTATAATACGCACATGAATCAGTGGTGCGTGCCTGGGTTTGAACCTCGGACCTCCCGATCGAGAGAGAAAGTTTCAACCATTAGGCTATCACTGCTCTTAAAGTATAGGTAGATATTATAAAACACTAGCTTTTGCCCGCGGCTTCGCTCGCGTGGAATTTAGTCTGCCACATAAAGTTTGTAAGGTGGTAGAGCAATGGTTCAACCAGGGAGTTATCACCGCCGCACCTATTTCTACCGTGAAGCAGTTCTTGTGTTTCATTAGAAGGGTGTGGCTGCCGGCTCGCTTTTATATGAGGCGATCATCAAAGTCCTCGAGAGTAGCAACGCATCTGTGATTGACTTCAGATTGAACCCTTGCCCTACTTCCTAAATCTGTGTGTTCAAATTTGAAATCACAGGCACGTATATTAATTTGAATTAGTTTTGTCGGCAACGGATATTAATACTTATTCTGAAATTAAAAGTTTTAAGAAAGGGTCTCAAAACGCGTGACGGTTACCAACGCGCAGTTGGCTAGCGTGGTCAACTACGACCTAAACTACTGCTAATCTGACATATGTGCCGAGTTGTGTAACATTAAAAGGTCGATGACGATTGAATGACATATCTAACCTTTTCCACTGTTTCATTCTTAGTGACCTTTTTTTGTCGAGGGGGAAACCTTTAAAAGGTACCATACGCCGTGGGAGCGACGCAGGGTTATGTGGGATTCTTATCGCACCAGGACTCCGGGATCTTCAAAGGAACGCAACTGGAGTCCTCTGAGTGCATTGCCCCATCGGGCTCCTCCCAAGTGAGCGGCTGGGCCCACCACTCCATCTAGTCTTTACCACGTTAAGCGACCACACGTATACCACCATCCTTCCCGGGATCGCCTGGCTGGACTGTTCAAGCTCCTTGCATCCTGGCTCTCACGACAGCATGCGACCACACATGCTGACATCTTTCCCGAAGTTGCTGACTGGGTGTTTCGAGCTCCCAGTCTAGCCGCCCGCAAACCCGAAAGCCCCCTTTTAGTCGCCTCTTAGCACAGACAGGGGATACCGTAGCCTTGTTCTGATCCCGGAACTACAGGGACGTCATTCACATCGACCTTTCCATTTTGCTCCGTGATTTATAACCATTTAAATATTAATTTCATAGAACTTCGTTGTATACGGCGGCGGCACACGGCGCGTACTGCCGGTCAATCAATTGAGTACGTAATATGTTATACTCGTAATATCTTCTAAACTATTTATCCAACTTACATGGTGTAAAAAGTAGATTTAATCTGTGTTAGATGCTTGATTTTTTGAAATCATTTATTTTGATAAGGATTAATATTTAGTTTGTATAAAACCCATGGAAACATCAACTTCGTATTTTTTAAATTTTCAAAGTATAAAAAGAGTTATTGTGGGTTATACATAAAATATAGATATATGCTGTCGCGGACTTTTATTTAGATCTATGTGAGCCAAACAATTCCACCGTACATTATATTTGGATATCTCTAACGGTTTAGGCAGCGTACGCGAAGATAGCTCTCAGAGGACAATTTTTTTTGCGACTAATCTGATATTTCTCGTTATAGTATAACCTTATTACAAAAAAATCGGTATAAATTATAGTCCATGTGTTATTCTGATGTATAACCTATACTACTGTAAAGTTTCAACCAAATCCGTTCAGTAGTTTTTGTGTGAAAGAATAACAAACACACATACATCCTCACAAACTTTCGCATTTATAATATTAGTAGGAAGTAGGATAAACGTAATTATGAAAGTTATGGAAATGTTTCTATATATCAATTTTTTGCATACGTTTTTATGTAAACGTAAGAAGAGAATGTTTTCATTTTGATTGTAAAGATTTTGGGATTGCGAATATTGCGATATCATCTTTTATAATATATCACATAAAGATAATTTTATGAATGTTTCGTCTACTTTATCACATAACAGTTCCATTGATAAGAGGAGGTCTCATTCAAATGAATATTTCCTACACGTTGGCTTTTGCATCAGTAAATTTTGCATGCCTGTATGAATTCATTTTTAACACTTTTAGGCATTCAAACTTAGAATAACCATTTTAAGCGGTCAGTCTAGACCTATTCTTATATTTTATCGGAAACCGTTCAACGATTTAACATTTAAAAAAATGTATTCACATACTACATACCTAATGATTTTCATTAACGTGCATAAACAGTATACCATCACGAGTCAACGCCAACCCATTATTATATCACAGCTGGGCATGGGTCTTCTCTCCGAATGAGAGAGTTTTAGGCCGTAGTCCACCGCGCTGGCCAAATGCGAATTAGTGAGCTTCACACACCTCCGAGAACATTTTTTAAAAAACTCTCGTGTATGTAGGTGTCCTCGCGATGTTTTCCTTCACCGTTAAGCAGTGATAATTAATTTCTAATACGCACATAAATCAATGGTGCGTTCCTGGGTTTGAACCTCGGACCTCCCGATTGAGAGGCCAATTTTCAACCATTAGACTATCACTGCTCTTCCAGATCACCATCACGATTATATTATTGTAAACATGATATTATTTTACACAAAGTATTCTATATTACTTTTGCTATGGGCTAGAGGATACTAAATAAATTTAATGAATTGATTTTTCTGAATTATTCAGCATATGACTTCGTTTGCTCTCCATTACAGTGACATATGAGTGTCATGTAGAGTTTCACATTAAACTTAAATCTCTAAAATTGTCATATTGACATCTACCTATACTCGGGGTGAACTCGGAACGTTTAATAACAAAACGTTACCTAGCAACCACTGACACGCAGGCGAATGAAACTTTTCGTTGTTTTATCAGCTGTTATTTTTTAACATTTAACATGTTAGATCCAGTTTTAAACCTAGACTTTGTAGTTCGGGTCTAACTTTAGTACCATAGTATTAGGATAGCCCCAGAAGTATGGAATGACTTTAATATTTTCCCTCTTGCAAAATATAAGCTCAAGGAACAGTTACCACTGTAAATAAAATCGTCTGAATGGAAAAAACTATGTGTATATCAATTTTACAATAATTAAAAACACCGACTAATTGCGCAGTTACAATTGCGTTTTAATTTTATTTAGCGAGTGAACATTCGAACTATTAACCGTCAATTGTTTTTTTCTCGAATGTTCCACTTACAACTTTTCTCTTTTGTCTATACTGCTATTCTATATCTATGGCTATCGATACATTGTTCGCTTGATATATAATAATAAAAATATTAATTATGGTAGACTTAAATATAAATGGCAACATATACCATAGGCTAACAATAGTTTAAACCTGACTCTATTAAAAAATAAAAAGAACTAGCTGTAAGATTCATAGATTGTAAACGGTTTACAAAGTTAGGTAACGTCGGGCATCGGAATTGGACAGATGACCCCTGGAGGCTAAGTTTCTTGTGCGTTTCTGTACTTCAGAGAGCACATTAAGATGTCGGTTTGTTATTATCATTGTAGTGAGCGATAAATCTTATCGGATGCTGTACCTATTCTGAAAACTCCCTACATTAGTAAATCGTTATTATGTATGTACATACTTAATTCTATCAAGCTATATTTGGGGACTGTGGTGGAGGGAATCACATTGCTATCCAGCTGAAAGGTGGTGATTTTACAGTCTTACTTATATTTATCCTCAACTCATTATTGTCCCACTGCTGGGCATGGGTCTTCTCTCAGAATGATAGAGCTTAAGATCGTAGTCTACCGCGTACCTACATAAAGCCTTCGAAAAAGTAACAACTGGAACCGATGGCTAAATCTCGCTGAAGTAACAAAAGGTGCAAGATTTTTTGCCACCAGCGTTAACCCGTCCAACTTAGCAAAGGCATTAGTGATTGAACGGTCCAAGTCAATAGTGATAAATTGCATTGCTACTTCCGAAGTCTAATGTGGTCGTCTCGTATAAAAGGCAGGCAGGTAACCATACCCTTGCATCGAACCGCAAGAACTGCTTGACCTGCCAGCTAGAAATTTTCTGAAGGTGGTAGAACTAGTATAGTTCGACTGGGAAAGTACCACCGCTACACTTATTTCACGCGTAAAGCATTTCTTGCGTTTCGATGGAAGTGTATGGTTGCCGGCACACTTTTATATGAGGCGACTATCATAGTCCTCGGAAGTGGCAACGCATCTGTGATTGACTTCAGATAGAACCCATGTTCTGTATGAAGTTGATTACAGATGTCCAAGAGCGGCAGTGACCACTTACCATCAGGTGGACTGCATGCTCGTTTGCTACTTTAGTCAGATAATAAAAACATAGGTGCGGAGCTGGTACTTCCCCGGTCGAACCATTTATTTATCCGTTCTACCACCTGGCAGGGAGGTGGCGGGATGCACAATTAGCAGCCTTGATTCAAATGGAAACCCGGCACTAGACGGAATACTTAGCGAAATATCTTTATCGTACACTGAATTCACTGTTTACAAAAATAATACACAGATAATCTAAGGTACAATAGGCAGACTTATTACTAAAATAATTCTGGAAACCTCAGAAATATTATTTCTTATACAAGGGATACAATACAATTATGAACAATGAATATTCATTATACTGCAGAGTTAAGGAGTAATTCCAATTGCAATATTAAAAATATTGTGATATCGTTAATGCTACGAGCGAGCTACCAAAAAGATTAAACAAAAGAGGCATTGTTTAATGCATTTACAGTTTATGCATTTTTATAATCAATATCCATTACTTGCAAAAAACACATATTTATAACATAGTTTATTTGTTGTATAAAAGTATTAATCACTGATTTCTCTAAAATACACACACACACGCTTTCTACACTTATAGCCCCACACTAGGATTTTCTCGTGTGTCGTGGGTTCCATGGACACACACAAGACGAATTCACAAACACCCAGACCCAGAAAATGAACCTAAACTCACAATTAAAATACTTGCCTGGCCGGGAATCGAACTCGGAACCCATTGCGCGTCAGACTGGTATGGTAACCGCTTTGCCACGCGGGTCGTCGCGTTTTGTAATTTGACGTGTTTATTAAAAAATCACCGTCCCAAGGCGAAGTAAAACATCGTGAGGATATCTACAAATCTGAGAGTTATCTAAAAAAATGTTAAATGTGTGTGAACTCTACCAATTCAAGTTTATAAATGTTATCAAAAATGTATGAAGTCTACGCCTCGATTCAAAATTAACTATATAAACAATATTTAAATTACTTTCATACAAGCCTATGAAAACTCGTATTTCGCCAGACGATAAAATTTTCGAATCTTGAGCTAATTAGCTTTGTGTTTAGTGCCTTGTAGTTTTAATTACATCGGCGGTTGTTCGCTTAATGGATACCCTTTGTAACGTTACCGCGCTATTTGTAATGTTACAAATGTGGTTAAAAGAATGATTGTATTTTAAACTTATGAAAATGAAAAATCTTTGTCAGTATATACATATTAATATCTGACATTACACAAAGTTATAACATAGACGTAACTATTAACAGACTTCGAAGAATTTTACCTTTATATTTTTTTATATGAATATCAAATGAAAGATTTTAACCAGTAAATTATATTTACTGGTAAGGCGAAATACATATATATCTACATATCTTTAACGCTCCAATATGAGATTAGTAACATTAATACAGGACAAAGTTTCATCACCGTCATCCAGAGAAATATGTTGAGCGCCGACTTCGGAACTATGTACTAAGTACTGAGTGTGTTCTAAACCAAAATTCACAAGTCCCTTCGGCCACAGCTCTTCCTTCAGAAGGTCGACTCATGCTCGGTTGGGACGCGTACTACAACTAAAGTTTACTGCGTTACGCACCACCAACTTTTCGACCTCCAGTCTGAACTTGGTTTTTATGGCCAAGTACTCCACTATGTCAGACGTCTTCGTGTTGTAGTGGAGACGTGAGACATATACGTGCGTCACAGGAACGGCGGGACGCAGGAGATGGTTCGATCTTGTGGTGCCGCATTGGTTGCGACAAGGAGGCTTTTTCTTCTTCTTACACTCCACTCTTATAAAGCCGTCCTTGTCTGCCATACCGTTGGACACCGCACTTTGAGAGGGTTCGTTGCGGGGGATTCCGCTTTCCCTCTCTGTCCTCGTTGACTTCTGCTTCTCGGGTAGCTGGCGGACAGTAATAATAACGCGGAGAATCATTAGAAGCCAAAATGTAGTAGGTACATTCATCAATTCACTTTGAACATCAATATAGGGCTAATAATAGATCAAAATAACATCGGTTAAAATAACTTGAGATAAATAAAGTGCCGCCACCGCACATAACTGGGGCCCAGCTTACACTGTTACCTAGTTGAGGGCGATGTCGACGGCGAAGGCTCATAGTGGAGCTGTGACAATCAGATAAAGACAGAAATAAAAATAAACTAAAAAAGGCACGGACTATCCGTCTGTGGAGGCAAAGTTGTTAATAAAAAAAATAAAAAAATAAAGTGCAATCTCAGAATTTTTTTTAGAAAGTCTGAAATTCTAAGATTGAAGTTTTTTTGTATAATTTATTTATATCTGTATAATCGTAAACTATTCATCTGATCATGTGATGATCTTGAGTTATTATTAATGAGCTCGCGAAGGTTTCTGGTGTATTTTCTTGTGATAGCATAGCAACGCGCGCAGGGTATAGCTAGTACGTAATATAATATTGAACGTGCTTACATATTTTAGGAATTAAAAAAACATTAAGTATTAAGTACTCATAGTAATCAAATCCACAGGCGAAACTGCGGATGAAAAGATTGTAAAAATAAATATTTTCTCTACGAAGCAACTTCAATACCACTGCGTATGCAGGCCACGGCGCTATGAAGCTCCAAAAGAGCTTTTACGAAAAGGTTAACTTTGTGTAATATTTTTTCATTTATTTGTCGGTCTCTCGTTGGCTGTATGCTTTTATCTGTAAGGTTTTAGCAAATTTTATCCATATGAGCTTTTATTAAACTTTATTCAAGCGAACTTTTTGTTTAATTACTTCTTATGTAATTACGAGTGCTCTACTTAAAATGTTAGTTATATTAACTTTCAAATTTTAAATATCTGTTTTAATTTACGGAAACTCGTGTTTTGACACGTTATATTGAAGTCAAAAAAATTTATGCATGTAGGTCACATTTCGTTAAATACATTTTAATATGATATAAGACGAGTAAAGATATTTAAAATTGAGGGATTTTAAAATATTATTCTATTATACTACAAGCCACACGAAGAAGATTATTTAACTGAAAACACATAATGGAAAGTTTTTTTTAATTATAAATAATTGAACAGTGCAAAATACACAGAAGTAGGTCTAATTTATTATTGTTGCTTTTAAAATATGTTATGATATGAGTTACGTACATGCAAATCTTAAAAAGACAAATACCGTAGTTTGCCTCATTTCAGTAGTTACGAAATGCTATAAATTTTATAGTACAGCCGGCGGGTATTAAATGTGTCGAGGAAAGTAGCTCAAGTTTATGCCTCGCAACCTAGGTCTTGTTTTGACACAGACCTCTGTGATTATTGAACTAGAACGCAACCTTGGAACCGTTTTCTTAATATCTAGGATTACGTGCAACTATTCGAAAAGAACTCCCGTCGTTGCCAGAATTGTATTTTTACTGAGGTCAACGTAAATTGGTTACTCGTATGACTTGGCATGAGTCTATGTAAGCATGACGCAATCATCCAGCCCCTAGGCTCATCAAATACCACCTTAAAGGAATGTGGTTGAACACATAACGCAATAAAGACTAGAGTTGTGTGAATAGAAAGCTTGTTTGAAGGGAATATTTGTAGACTGGAAGGCGCCGCGACGGCGTCTGCTTGGCGGCGACGCTGGAGATGAACTCATTTGGCGACACTGGACTTAATGGAGTTAGCGCAGTCCGCAATCACGGAGACAGAAAATTAGCTTAACATTTTAACAATAAAATTATTATCTCAAATTATGCCGGAGAAAAGCAATCGAAAATGACGAATTTGATGGATAGTTTTTATTCAATTATATTATGGATGCAACAAAGGAGCACGCAGTCCACCTGATGGACTGGATGGACCTCTGTGATCAACCAGATAAATTCAGTGTCTTTCCTGAGGATATCCACAGACCCCACAGATGCACCGGTCTCCCCCTGCAGACCAAAACCCAGGCAGTACACAACTCTGCTGTTATTAAGCAGAAACAAGTGTGGTGTTGGTGCTTTCGGAGTCGAATCACAAGTTCTGCCACATTTAAATTATTATACATAATTTTACTTACTAAACCTGAGATTTGTGTGGAATAAAATAGTGATTTATGATTATAAAGAAGACATTTATGTGTGTGGCAATGAGGAGAAGTGATTTCGAGGTCTAAGAATGATTCTAAATAATCGCAACATTACATTACAAAAACACCAATAACGAGATTCAAAATTTTCATCTTTGCTTTTTTTTTGAACATATTACCAAATTTCATAGCTACGTTACTTGAGAATCTCGTAAACAATTTTACTGATAAATTCATTGCATTATTCTTATAAGCCCTCAGAAAGAGCTGTTTCTCCCAACGAGATTGACATACGAGCATAATGTAATATTCATGGGTCCCAACTGTGCACCGCCCTTTGATCCCAGATCCCTTAAATAACATAGGCTACATATTGAGTACATCAATTTGAGAGTATTAGGATTTAAAATATAAATTTGATACATAGGACTGAATATAAAGCAAAAAAAAAGTGCAGTAAAAAATAGCATTTTTTATTAACGTATGCAATTATAATTCTTTATTTATTTATGCAGCATTTTTTTTTTCTTTCATATTAATTCAAGTATTTTTCTTTATTTCTATATACTTTCTCACAAACAGCTGCTTACATATTCGTCCGATTTCCGAGCAGTTCGTCTCGATCCGTGCGAACTTCGTACTGTCGTACCATATTCATACACGTTAAACGAACTCTCGGCCGTGCTACATGGTAGGCGGAGTGGGGGTGTTAGGTTTCTTTCGTTACTGAATTTCTTGGTTCGATCGCCGCGCTATAAGCCCGCGATAAAAGCTATGCAATAGTTTAAAATCAGTAGTTATAATAAAGTGGTAATGCAGTTTTAATCATCTAGATTAGTTACCCGGCTTCAAATAAGAAGCTTAGAGAAGTTTTCAGGGTTCTACTTTTTAAAGTTATTTACAGTTGTCCATGGGCGCCAGTGTCCACTTACCATCAGGTGGACTACATGCTCGTTTGCTACTACAAACTTATAAAAAGGTAATGTGTTGCCTGACATCGTAATGTTAACGCGCATTGTATGTACATCGCAACGTATAGACGAAAACATAAACGATGATTATTTTACAGAAGCGTAATAAACTCATATACTAAGAACACTGCGGCAGCCATTGATGCGTTACCTACTACTGAGTTTTTAAAATGCTAGGTGGTAGAACCAGTGTAGTTCGACCGCAGAAGTACCACCGCCACACCTATTTCTAGCGTGAATCAGTTCTAGCGTTTCGATGGAAGGGTGTGGTTGCTGGTACACTTTTATATGAGGCGACCATCATAATCCTCGAGAGTAGCAACGCATCTGTGATTGTCTGTGATACAGATGTCCATGGGCGGCAGTGACCACTTACCATCAGATGATAAGATCCATCAGGTATAAGATTGATTTTTTAAAGCATGCAGTCGCATGCTTATAAAAAATCAATCTTATAAAAAAATGTGTGCGTGTACTAGCGTATGTGAAACTTCTTTATGACGTTATTTTTCAAAAATAATTTACTATATGCAACTTTACAGAAATTGGTTAAATAAAGTTAAATTAGATAAAGTTTAATAAAAGGCTTTTATTAAACTTTATCTAATAATCTAATCTATAATAATCTATCTAATATCACGCGTGGTAGGGATAAGAAAAAGATGGCGCGTAACGAAAAAATGTTACACTGATTTTTTCCAACCCCGATAAAGAAGTTTCACTTCAAAAAAACACGATAATGATAGCACATAAGCAAAGTAGCAATCATTTCGAAATTACTCGAAGACATCTAAACGTTCATTGTCGTTCCCATTTCACTGTCAAAGTTCGTACATGAATGTTCACAAATGAATGTCGAACTCGATTGTCGAATAGACTGTTCAATTTGAACGGAAGCATATTAAATCCTTCAGGAGAGACTCTGTGTAATTGAGGTTTAATTAAAACAGGGCTTTAACAGCGCTGATGCTATCAGTGTATGCCTTGTTGATTAAAGCATTGTGGTCCTGCCGTAATAGCACTCATGGTATTGTAAAATAAACTTTACATTGTTTAAATTATATTTTGTTTATTGTAAATGGAGCCTTAAATTTGCAATGTGTAAGGCAACTAAAATATATATGTGGGTGAACGGAATAAAAAGGCAAAAAGTCTCTGAACTCCTTGCCGGATCTCCTTAGTTGAGGTGAGTTATTCCGATCTGATTTTACTGTAAGAAATAACAACATATTTCTTGATAATCTGACAATTTGTAAATGATTTCTTATACTTTGCGAGGTGATGATACATTAAAAGTTCGACTGAAACTGTCAAAACATTTTAATACCTATTTATAACGTAAAGCTCTTGCGTTTCGTTGGAAGGTGCCGGCTCACTTTTTATATGGTGACCATCTTTGGCTTACTGAGTAGTAAAGCACATGATTGACTTCAAATGCGACCCTTGCTCAGATAAAGATGCAGATGTCTATGTCTGGCAGTAATAGTCATCAGGGATAGTACACATGCTGACAGTGAACGCATATTCGGCTAGTTGTATGCTAATGGTTTGGCTCAGGTTTGGCTCAGACTTTAATTTCGTCTGGGATTCCAATGTTCATAGGCGGCAACGGCCACTAACCATCATGGATCAAACCTGTTCGCTACTTTTATATTATAAGAAAATATAGGTATGTAACATAGATTTCCCACTTAGGGCTCAGGATTAACAGTAACAACGTTTAAATGAAGTAAAATACTGCCTGTCTACACTCAAGTGCGTTCATAACATGCACTGTACAATATAATAGGAAGTACCAAGATATAACATCTGTTGGAATGACGCCAGTATGGAGATACCTCTCCGCGTCTGCTAATACGAATCACCTAATGATCAGATAATAGAACCAAATACTTATTTGAAGTTATTCGATATAAGTAAATAGGAATTAAGAAAAAATACGTGAGCAAAGTAGCCCTTAACTGTTAGAACGAATGTTCATCTTTGTTCGAATTTATTTTAGGCTCATAATTACGCGATGTCGATATTACAATATTAACTCAAAAATATAATTGATATATCTGTCTATAAGTTCAAGATAATTAAGTTTTTTATTGTTTTTTTGTAGCTTTAATCGGTTTGCACATAGCCTTTGCCACTTTTATTAATGTATCTTAACAAATTTTACTACAAGGTTACAACTTTTACTACATGATATTGTAGTGTAACTAAAGTGTTTTGTACCCAAAACAGGGCTCAATTCATAGTATCCCAATTTTAACAACCGTAGTGAATAACCAAAATTTATATAAAAGGGAATAGTTTAATTACATCGAATATGTTAGATATGTTATAATATCTATTATCCTGCTAGCAACGCCTTCCAAGTTTTACTTATGTAATCGCAATATCATAAAAATATTACTCATTGAAATACAAACATTATTTTGTAATTAAACTTATGACTATTAAACAGAAAACTATATTCAAACAAATAACATAAATAATTAGAGTAAAAAACGGGACTGCCTCGAACCAATGATTCAGTTTAAGTTGATTGTTTTTAAGTGATGGGGTTATTGTTTTTACAATAATTTATATAATTTAACGTTCTTTTTTAATTATGCGTCAAAGCAGTAATATTAAAGTTTAAAATATACTACTCGACCAAAACAATTAGGCGCACGACAGTTGAAACGTCATTAGAACTAGGGATTTCCCATCCCGATACGAAGTATATTCTATTACCAAATACCAAAAGTATGTAGGTATACCATTATTAAAACCTACACCATAGTGGTGTATTTTCAATAGTCGAGTATTTATTAAAGCACTTTCATGTGTTTAATATATTCGCAGACATGGAATATTTTCTTTCTTTTTTTATGTGTGTAAGAGACTGATGCCTGTTGCAGCACACATTTGATTTTCGACTTGGGAGACAGGAATACTGAGCCCAATACTCTTCTCTTGTTAAAAAAAAAGCATATTTTGAATGTAAGAGTCCTTTCTCCTCCATGAATAATCTTTTTCCTTCCCATTTTGAGTTTTATTGACGAATAATCAAATAATTTAATAATAAGTTTAAAAATTCAACAATCACTCACATTATAACGAAATAACATTAAACACGTGTTGGCTAACGTAAACACCTAGACGATACACGGCGGCACGTCACTAGGGGATGCGCGGGGTAAGAAGCGAGACGCGGGGTATTGAACCACTTTTGTTTTATGCGCCTAATTGTTGTGGTTGAGTAATACTTAGATTTTCTTTTGTAGTGACATACAGCTTTCATTTGACGGCCATATTGTTATCACAGTGAAAAAGTCGGGCAAAAAGTAATTCATGGTTTAAAAAATATTCCTCAGTAAATATATATGTTTTAATTAAAATTTGGTGAGGTAAAATAATATAACTAACTTATAACATTAAGCTTTACCACTACTATCATATTAGCCTTCAAACTCACAAAGAGGTATTTTCAGGACCTTTTACCCAACGGAATATTAGGACCCTTTTTGTATCTGACGCGAGTGTAGTTTGGCTCACGGTTATTTTCGCAGGTACACAGAGCACATAGTGTTTGTTGTGAGTAATATCTTCGTTACGTCACAGAAACGGTTAATTTTCCTCAAATTACCGTAACGGACGGGATGTTACAAATCAACCAACGTTTCGTATCGGGATTGGATCGCTAATAGGTCGTTATAGTCTACAATTTGTACCTGGTATTAATTTGAGTAACAAATTGGCTTAAGCCAACGAGAACTGACACAATGATTAAGCATTATGTAGTCTTCATCCATGGTATATCAACGCTCGTAATCCTTTCCCTACTAATATTATAAATGTAAATGTAAGTTTGTATGGTAGAGCAGTGATAGCCTAATGGTTGAAACTTGCCCTCTCGATTGGGAGGTCCGAGGTTCAAACCCAGGCACGCACCACTGATTTACGTGCGTATTAGAAATTAATTATCACTGCTTTTCGGTGAAGAAAAACATCGTGAGGAAACCTATACACCCGAGAGTTCTTAAAAAAAAAAAGTTCTCAGAGGTGTGTGAAGTCCACCAATTCGCACTTGGCCAGCGCGTTGGACTATGGCCTAAACTCTCTCATTCTGAGAGAAGACCCGTGCCCAGCAGTGCGACAATAATGGGTTGACGAGAAGATGGTACGCTTTAAACGCAAAAACTACAGGTTTATTTCATTGAAATATGCCACGCATATGAATTAAAAATTAGGGTACTCCATATCGTGGATAAAGAAAAGACCGAAGCATGCGAAGCCGCGGCATGCGGCATGTAAGAGTTAAAGTAAATAAACCTTACGGTTTGTTTAATCTATAAATTAATTCGTGAAGCAAAAACTTAGGATTCGTTTTTAAGATACTTGCCGCAGACGGAGGAGTATGAAATTACGCACGGTTATGAGATGTAGAGAAGGATTACAGAATACTAATATATAAAGAATGCATAAAACAAACATAATATCAACTAAATACATTACACACACTACCTATTTGACACACATATGTATATACTAAACGAAATAAAAACAGTCAATGTCTTAGTATGAAAATACATAACGTCAAAAATGTCACATGTCTTTGTGAAAATACCCGCTATCGCTTTTAAATGCAGCTTAGTTAATTAAACCTCTTTTATGTCTAAACTACGTAAATATTAATACAATTCGGTTCAATTTGAGAAATATTTTTTCTTATTTGGACATCAAGTTTAGTTTATTTGGTCGCACAAAGCGCTTCAGTAATTCCTTATTGCTGCGAACTACCAAGGAGTGGAACTCTCTTCCGCGTTCGTTGTTCCCCGACACTTATAATCTAGAAGTTTTCAAGACGAGGGTGAATAGGCTTTATCTAGACGTGTAACATCCTAGGCTGCATCTTACTTAACATCAGGTAAGATCGCGGCCAAACGTTGGCCTATAATAAGATAAAAAAAAATGTGTGTGTGAAACTTCTTTATGACGTTATTTTTCAAAAAATAATTTACTATAAGCAACTTTACAGAAATTGGTTAAATAAAGTTTAATAAAAGGCTTTTATTAAACTTTATCTAATAATCTAATCTATAATAATCTATCTAATATCACGCGTGGTAGGGATAAGAAAAGATGGCGCGTAACGGAAAAAAAAGATGGCGCGTAACAGAAAAAGATGGCGCGTAACGAAAAAATGTTACACTATTTTTTTTTCCAACCCCGATAAAGAAGTTTCACTTCAAAAAGTTTTGGAGTTGAATTATGGTCGAATTTCAACAGTTGCGACGGGTGACTAGTGCTATTTAATACATTGTGGACCGATGATATACACAACGCGACTACTTTAGTCTGAAGGAAAAGTATCTGTGATTGTCTTCAGGTAGAATCTCTGTTCTTTATGGAGTTTGTTACAGATGTCCATGGGTGGCAGCGACAGTAAAATGTATGCTCGTAACTGCAATTTTGTATATAACTAAATGGTACAATAGTAAGGGCATCATCACCACACATTACCGTAAAACTTTTCTAATCTGCTAAAGATAGCGGTCTGGAATAAATAGACGCTGAATTTTATCATAAAAAAAATTAGCTCCACCTGTTTTAAAAAATCCTTTCTCTTATCCAATCTTATTTAAAATTAATTACAGAAATCCTGTACTCTCCATTAATCAATATATTACGTAAGTACATAGATTATAGTAGTACTTCCATTTCACAAATAAAGAATGTTTTAAAAATATAACGTGATATAAGTATAAAGTATCAGCCACATCATTAGGGCTACTTCCGAGAATCTTCAATGTGCTTTAACTAGGATCTTATACTTTCAAGTACTTACTTCACTCTTGTGAAATAGAATATGCTCGTATTCAGATACGAGGAGCTACATTCTTAGCCCACATGAGATGCGTCAGACAAGCATTTGCAATTAAATGCCATCAATGTCTCCATAAATGCATCGTGAAGCAGCATGTGGGGAGATTTAGAGTAGGTTTTAATCTTTTACGTCGTAGAAGTAGGAAATACACGCATCCTACACTCATAGCCCTACACTAGGATTTTTTCTTGTGTCGTGGGTTACATGGACACACACAAGACGAATACACAAACATTCGCAAACACAATACCAGACCCAGAACAAGAATCTAAACTCACCATTCAGATACCTGTCTGGCCGGGAATCGAACTAAGGAGCCATTGCGTGTCAGACCGGTATGGTAACCGCTCCGCCACGCGGGTCGTATGCAGTCGTAATACGTATGCAGTCCACATAATATTAATTTCCACTCTCCGTAAATAGATTTAAATAAACGTGTGTACCGGTAATTAATATTATGATGAAACAATACTAAAATGTGCTGTATTAAAATACTGAAATGTATTAAATAATTTGTTGCAACAAAGTATACTTGAGACTTCAACAATACTTAGCTCCCGCAAGACTTTGAGATGATGGTAAAGTATGAAAATGTTACAGGGTAAAAAAACAGTAAGTTATTTATGAAAACTGTTTATGGAATTTAGTTTCAGTATGATTTCGACGCAAGGAAGCTTTTACTTTCTCAGCCTTCACATAAAATGCCAAATGCCGTTAACCTTTTCTTTACAGGGTGTCTGGCGCCATCAAGTCCCAATAAAAATAGAGATTTTACGGTTTATTTCGATCTCATGAAATATTGGCAACGTTCGAGACGTTTTATTTCAAAAACGAATGAAATAATAATGTCATTCAGCGAGCTGATATTTATTTAATATCAGTGACAAAAGATAAATGACTAATTTAGGAGACTAGCTTGTAATAAGATATACATTGCAAGGTATGGCCTAAAACAAAGATGTAACGTATTAAACTTTGCAATGTGTGGTTGACCAACGTAAACAATGGTAGTTTTTAGAAAACGGAATAAACTCATAATAACAATAAGAATATAGATTATAGATTAGAGTATAGATACTTAAATACCGTCGAATTTATTTTACCTACATATGTTATTAATCTTTCATAATCCATAATTTATTTCGCGTTTCCTCCAAATCAAAGCACCTTAGGCCTTTAATGTATGCATTTCAGCTTCGGAAGACCATCAATATATCTGTTAAGGATCAAAAGAAGATAGGTTTGGCCATCAATAACACCGAAGATACTTCGGCGTTTTTTTTTTTTTTTTTTTATTTGGCTGAAGTAGCAAACGAGCATGCAGTCCACCTGATGGTAAGTGGTTACTGCCGCCCATGGACATCTGTGATCAACTTCATACAGAACATGGGTTCCATCTGAAGTCAATCACAGATGCGTTGCTACTCCCGAGGACTATGATGGTCGCCTCATGTGAAAGTGTGCCGGCAACCACACCCTTCTATTGAAACGCAAGAAATGCTTTACGATAGAAATAGGTGTGGCGGTGGTACTTCCCCGGTCGAACTACACTGGTTCTACCACCTTGTTTACACTCATAGTGATAAAAAGTTATGCAAATGCATCCATTAGAGCCGGCATCGATTAGGAGCGGTGAATGGACGGAGAGATCAGAGGGTTTTTACTCTTCGGGGCTTTCGCAGTCTAGTTTGCATAACGAATTGAGCTTTTTCATATAAAAAGAGATTTCAGATGATCTGATAGCACGTCGTCATTGTCGTGAATTTATGAAGACTGCAAATAGACCAAAAGTCTGTCTTTTAACAGCTGTTAAGAAAATAGAACTCTATTCGTCGTCAACCCATTATTGTCCCACTGCTGGTCACAGGTCTTTTCTCAGGAGAAGAGAGTTCAAGGCAAGTGCGAATAGGTAGTATTCGCAAAACTCTGAGAACTTTCTCCGCGATGTTTTCCTTCACCATAAAACATTGATAATTAATTTTAGTAAAATCAGTGGTGAGTTCCTGGGATTTTCAACCATTAGGCTATCATTGCTCAGAAACTCTATTACAGAACTCTATTAACAAACAAGTACATAATCCACCTTTCAGTAATTAGTTACTACCTTCCATATATGTTTTTAAAAGTTATTTTCGAGATTAGATTCCTATTAGAAATTAGTTACACATAGGTACTATCCTGTCTTTTCGTAATCGAAAAAAAATGTTAAAAGGCCAGTGTAGCGGTAAACCAATAAATGGTTTTATTATCTTTAATCTTGGTAATTATTGCTAAAAGTCCCTGGAAACGAAATTTACGAGCCTATTAAACCATGGATCAATCTACATACCCTCAGATTAGCAAGCCAGTTAACTAAAAGGCCCGTAAAACTAATTCTATACACATAGCAGTGTCCCTTGCCCCCATTAGCAAGGGTCATTAGCCGCAAGCTGAATGGTACAAATTGATTAATTCCTCCCTGGATTAACCAGTGAACAAGAAACGCTGCGGTCGGAGTTTTTCATGCGAATATCATGCATTACACGCAAGATTTAAACGGTTCAAGATATGACTAATCAAATATCATATTTGCGGTTGATTTAGTTTCGTCCCATAAAATAGTACTTTTTGTTATTAGCATTTGATGATATTTCTGAAGATTAATGAATTAATAAACTGCTTTTAATTAAAGTAAAAAAAAAAATAACGTTTTTTAGCAACCAACTGGTTAAACGCTAAGACTCGTCTACAAAAACCTCTTATGAGTACACGCACCTTAATATAGTATTCCAGCAATATTTTTTTAAGTATTTTCTTAACAAAAATATATAAAACCTTATTACTTAGCACTTGTTTTCGTTACTACGATTAAATATAGTGAAGAAGTCAAAATGTCTTTCATAATATTTCCAAGAAGACACTTAAAAGTACCAAACAGGCTTTAACCAAGATTAGTTTACATGACCTGAATAATAGATTAATAAAATTTTAATCGAGTTACGTATACCTATTAAAATATTTAGTATTTTTCTTAGTTTAGTATTTTTTGTTAATCTCATGGGTTGATGTAGATAGAAGGCTGGGAGGCTGGGTATCCATGAGGACTACCCACTTAAAAAAAGATAAAAGGCTTTCGTTTACTTTCTTTAGACCGAAAATACTATAATTATAAAATTGGTTAAGGCTATTATCCTAAAATGTTTAAACATCGTTAGCAAATACTCGAGAATTAAATTACAAGGGTTTGAAATCTCAATAGGTACACGCCTGTTTCAAATTGTGTAGGCTATTATACACAGTGGGTCATTCTAATGACTTTTTGATGGTGTTTCCAATTTGAAAGATTTACAACTTACGCTTGAACCGTGAACATTTTCTCCGAAAGTTCGTGACCTAATTGACGTCTGTTATTTATTGTATTGGTGATAAATTCTGACGAAATCGTCTTTGTTTTTGGACAAACTATAACCAAAGTATTGATTATTTGTTGTTTGTAAGATTTCTGTCGTAGTTCTGTATTAAATCGCGGCGCTATGACGCAATAATAATCCTATGTAGAGAATCATTAACACAAAAAAAAAACAAGTAAATAATGTAGAATGTGAATCAATTCATGAAAAATACTCTTCAGAAAAAAGCGACAAGTGACAAGAATAGAAATATAAGTTAGTTGTTCAGAATCTAAGTCCTATAATAAAAGTCCAAGTAATCGCTTCGGCAGTTAAAAGTGGAACGATACAGAGAAGATTAGCATGGCCCCTGAGCATAGATGACTTGCAAAATCGTGAAGTGTTCCACATTTTTGCACCGGTGCGTTCCATTGGAGATCCCGAGGCCCCCTACAAGCGCGCGGAGGAAGGCCACCGAGGAGGTTTTAGTGGGTAAAAATCCCATATAACCCGGAGTCTCAAGGCTCCGGCGAACCTTTTGAAGGTTTCCTCCCCGTCAAAAAAAAGGTCTAATGCCCAAAGTTCAAGTATAAATGGACATACAACAAATAACAAATAATTATTATCAATGAATAAAGTTTCAGTTACTCAAGTGTACTCATGGTACCGTAAACTACTACCTCTTTCGAACCCAGTTAAAAGTACTTTTCGAACAAAAACAGCAATATTTTGAACAAAGTATAAAGTACTTTTAAAATGAAGTTAAGTTTTTAATGGCCGGCAAACAGCTCTCATGAAAAAAGCTTTGGTGTGACGATCTATCATGTTCATGTTTTCGGCCGCTTTTGGGTTACACGTGTTTTCGTTTTTTTAGTATTTGTGGAAATTTTAATATGATGCTTAAAATTTTAATACACCATTCTATGATCGTTTTTAGTACGAATTACATACGTTGTTTTGCAATGATTGTAGACCTTAAGTTAAGGAAAAGGCACAAGAGATCAATAACGATATTATTTTTTATTGCTATTGCTTGTATCGATAACTCAAAATCTTAGATACTATCTTAGTAAACAAGCACACATGGGGTTTTTGATAATCACTAGAGATAAGTTTTCAAGAGAGGAGAATCTGGAGAAAGCCAGTGCTCGAGCTTGAGCCGATTACAGAAAATCTGACGGCAGCTGTCAGCATTACAATGGATTTTCCTTGTTTTCGTGACAGTTGTTTTTATGAGCAAATTGATTTTCATCCACAAATGGCGTTAGTCTCGCGATTTGTCAACTTAAGTAGAGAAATACTTAATGGACTTGACAAAGTGACGTTTTCTTACCCTATCTCTAGGGTCTTTATCTTTTTAGTGGTTGTTAATCCCACGTCTGTTTGTTTTAGACATACCTAGCCATGGTGAGCAATATGCATACGTATTTTGCATGTTTCTGTGTGAGCATATTCTTACTGATACAGATTTGACAGATATGACTATGTTAATAATGAAATTATGCCAAAAGTTTGTAAAAGTACATGGATCTTTGTTGAATTAAACAACTGAAAATACTGAAAAACTACTATTTTAGATGTTTTGTTTTATAAAAACGAGATGAAGCGCGCGTCACAAGGCATAGACAAAGAGAAAGCTTAAAGGCATATAATACCACAAACTATGTATGAAGCTAGAGTAAAAATTATTAGGCGTTAAATTTAAATGTTCAACAATCTTCTTTAACTTTAAAGCAAAATCTTTTATTGGAGTTAGATAAAATTTGGTACTCAGATAATTAAGATCTAGATTGACATATAGAATCATTTTAATATACGTAGTTACACAGGTACTTTGTTATGTAAAACACATAATAGGTCCCTAAATTTAAATTATTAGGCGTGCCATGTCGACAACCCTGTTAATAGGCAAAGCCGTACCTGGCCTTTCGACTCATAAAAGTTTGGGAACGGAAACTAACCCTGAAACTTTGTTACTTTTAATGGTTGGGAACTTATTAACCGCCCAGTTCTGTTATGGTGGAGAAATATTAATAGCATCACTTCTCCGCCTTAAAGTTCCCTATGTCTTATCTACTATAAGGTTCTTTATATCAGCAGCCAATTTGCACAATTGGCTGCTGATATTCATACCCTATATTCACATTTCATTAAGTCGGTATGTCCTAATTTTGTACACCCCTTTTTTTTGTTGTCGAGGGGGAAACTTTTAAAAGGTACCCGCCGTGGGAGCGACGCAGGGTTATGTGGGATTTTTACCGCACTAAAGCCCCCCCGGAGGCCGTTCTCGGCGCTAAAAAGGAGGACTCCGGGATCTCGAAACGATTTCAACCGGAATCCTCCGAGCGCGTCGCCCCATCGGGCTCGTCCCAGATGGGCGGCTGGGCCCACCGCTCTGTCTAGTCTTTACGACGGTATGCGACCACATATACCGCCGTCCTTCCCGGGATCACCTGACTGAACGGTTCGAGCTCCCACTCTAGCCGCCCGCAACCCCGGAAGCCCTTTTAGTCGCCTCTTACGACAGGCAGAGGATACCGTAGCCCTATTCTGGTTCCGGAACTACAGGGTGCCGTTACTGGCGGCCGTGGCGGATCCTTTTCCGAGAGAGTTCGGCGCGCTCTCTGACCCTTTCGGCGTCTTCTTTTGCTGACATCACGTCCTCGCAGAAGGTGACCATGCCGTTCCAGGCCTCTCGCCGCTGAACCATCGCCGCAACGACGGCCGCACTTTTTTACACCCCTACCCTCTCTTGCACCCTTAATGATTTCCTTCTACCACTAAGGTTGTCTGGAAGAGATCGCTATTTTAATCATAAGACCGCCTGTTGTACTTCCCAATGTATCTTTTGTTCTTGTTTCCTATGTTTTGGTGTACAATAAAGAATTTTTGTATTGTATTGTATTGTTCTATGGATACATTCTAAGACTAGTACACAAAAAGATCAAGACGTCTACAATACTATACAATTTATCATTTCAGGTTTAGACTACAATCGAGGTTGAAACGCCTATATGCCCACGATCGCTTTGCCGGATATTACCTACTTATTTTTGTGTTCTTAATGGTAAAAACTTAATTAATTGGTATATAGACGCTATATTTTTACTTACAAAACCAATTTTGCAGATAAATAAAAGAACAAAGTTCTCAAAAACTTAAGTGAACTTTTTGATTCTTCGCTTTCCACAATACCTTTTTTCATCTTCCGTGAATTCTTTCCACGTATTTGGATTTATCGCGTCGTTTCGTGGATCACTTTTGTCGCAGATTCCATTTAGATTATAGTAGGTCATAAAACTGCTAAGTCTTTAGGCCGATAAAGTTTTCGTCAAACTAAAGTTGGTAGAAGAATTGATGAATGAGCAGATTGAGCACACTATAAAAGTTTTCTTGTTACCTTAATAAATAATTCCATCCATCCATCCATCAGCCCTTTGAGGTCCACTGCTGGACGTAGGCCTCCCCTAAATGATGCCACTCCCACCGGTCCTGTGCCTTCTGAATCCAACGGTTTCCCGCTGTCTTCTCCAGGTCATCGGTCCACCTGGTGGAGGGCGACCTGTACTCCACCAGGTGGACCGAATAAATAATTACGAGTACATAATTAACTATTCCATTTTTTTCTCATTTCCATAAAAATATATCACTATCTTAGATTATTAAATAAAATAGATGAAGCATATTGAGCCAATATGTGTAATTTACTACACTATATTTGCGTATTACAAAATAGCCGTAAGTATTATAAAAATAAGCCGTAGTTAGGTCTCTACGTTGCCGAGTTTTAGTAAGTCATCAAGTGGGCAAATTCATTCCAAGAAATAAAAAATATGATATACTTATCATATTATAAATCAATGAAATTTCACCAAAACGTTGTCTTTTTTTGACGAATCTAAAGTAACAATTATATGATTCTGTTTTCGTCTTCTTACGTCACCGAACATGAACGCTTCTGATTATTTCATGAGTACCAATACTCGTACAATGTTAGGATCACGTTATTTAGAAAAGGTCGACTGTTACCTCATTCCGCCTCGGTGGTATCTGCTTTTATGATATACCTACAAACGAATTCATACATTTTTCATCTTCCTGCTATTGTAAACAAGAAAACAATATTTTTATTATATTTTACTAACCTACCCTTAAAAAATTGTGCTGTGGGGTCCTGTGTATGTGTTCCATGTGTTCTATGTATGTAAATTTCATCTTTCCATTTATTAAATTGTTCTTATAAGTCTACTGCTGGACAAAGAAAGTCTCTAGAAAAGAAAGAAAGAAAAAAAAAAAGAAAAATAGATAACCTCTTTCCTTTGGGAAGTCGGTTAAAAAGAGTTTTGCCGTTGTTACCGCTTGGCTTTATAAGTAGCTATAGTAGCGTTTACCCCCGGCTGCGCCTCCTTTGGTCGTTGATAACGATAGAAAGTATTCAAAGTGTCACAAACTATCTGGTTTCGAATTTTAACCCAATCGGATTACACCTTTTAAACTTAAAGAGTGTCAAACATTGGGATATAAAATACATACACAGTCATAAACTTTCGCGTTTATGCTATTGGTATAGGTATTTGTAATAATTAATTCTACATCGTCCAAATTACTCATAAATTTTAGACAACTTTTATTTACCTTTGATGATGGCAAGCGGCCGGATGGTTTGACACTCGTGCCCTGGAAAAAGGGGAAGTCCTTGATATGGGATGGTACATGTGTTGATACATTGGATGTTGTTGTCCACACCCTTCTATCGAAACGCAAGATATGCTTCACACTAGAAATAGGTGTGGCGGTGGTACTACACTGGTTCGTCCGGGGAAGTACCACCGTACCAAAGGTATATTATATTTTTTGCAGAATAACAAATTATTTTCGCATGAAACAGCATTCTTATTGATAAAACCCTTACCACAAAAAGCAAACATCTTCAGCCGTAACCTATTTTCTTTTGTCATTTCCTCTTAGTATTACTCAGGATAAAAATTTGCTTCCGAGATTCAAATATGTGCAGAACCTTGTCAACAGAAACATATGACGGTTGAAATTACTCATGTGGAATTGAAAACCTTTAAAATTTCAAATAATTTTGAAACAAACGAGGAAACGACTAGACAAGGGATAATATCTCTAAGGTTCGTATAATCGTTTAAATATTTTGTATCTTTTAATATTCTAAGTTTTTTAAAGATTAGACTAATTATATTAGACTATTTAAGAGTTTAAGTGCAGAAAACCGCGGCATTGCGTAGTAACACTAGCAAATCTTATATTAAAAAGGTCTCAGTGTCACAGTCTAGTGCCTATCCGCTTAGCTAAAAATTTAAAGAGCACGTTAGTTTAGTGCAAAGCGGAGTACAAACAAATAACTAAAATAGTAGAATTTGTTTTGATAATGTATAAAGATTTGTAGGAACTTAGGACCAAGTGGAAACGTTTATTACAGCAGTTACTTTTTGACATGACAGATTCATTGTAATTTTATCTCTATATATTTTACATAGTTCTGTGTTTATCGAAATCTACGGAAATCCAACTCACACTTGTAAGTATCTATCCTTTTATCAATTAGCAGTAAAAGTATTCATTGCTGTCCATAACATGATTGATAAAAGATATTTAGTATTTACCATACATGCCCATATACAAACATATTGTTTAAACCCTAATGTTAAATTACATATACATACCTATTGCATAAAAATATACAAAAATGAGGACCGAATCCACGAATATTATGAGTATTATTTTTCGATTTCGTAATTGTGTACAAATAACCTTAGCAAAAACATTTTGCTCCTTTAGAAACGAGGTGCAAATAAATAAAGTAGCCGCAATACTGGAATGAATTATTCAGTGTATAACTTCGTTGGCCCTCGACCAGGAGCGTCATAAATATTGTAGTGGGTGTGATAAGGCTTTCAAAATTTTCCTACACGTTCAACTACTTTCTAACATCTACGATGAAACTATTAACATTTGCTCATTAAAGTATGTTATGAAACACGAATGTAATTATAAAAGCTATGAGAATGTTTTTATGTGATCGTAAGTTGGTTTTGTTTTTATTTTCAAATGTTGATCTTTTCACAACGGGAACAAGCGCACACACACGCTTTAAAAGAAACACGCTTTCTACACTCATACCATGGACACTGGACGAATACACAAACACTCAGACCCAGAACATGAATCTAAACTCATTATTCAGATACCTGTCTCGCCGTGAATCGAACCCGAAACCCATTGCGCGTCAGACCGATATGATAACCGCTCCGCAACACAGACGCGGGTAGAAATCAAAAAATGCATTTTTTTCATCAGAATTGTTATTTTTATGTTGAAGCATGAAATTATTAAAATATGTTTTAATAGTAATATTTAACATAAAATATTTTTATCACCTTTCCTACGGGAAAGGGGACATGCAATAAATTAATGACCTCTGAATTACCTCAGTACCTATATAACTTCGTTGGCTTTTCACAAGAGTGGCATAAATATTGCATCAACTTGAAACTCACTATAATTATGTTGGACTTCAATTAGACAGAAAAAGCCTTGTTCTTAGTATTTTCTATTATAATGTACTTTCAGTTAATATTTTTTGTTTTCTGAGAGAAGTTTCGTACACCTATTTAAGCGAGTATCCTATATATAATGGGTACGGGTTTGAGAAATATCCTCGGGCCTTTCCGAATATTGCGGCCGCTTTCCGGATTTATTATATCTGAAGGTTGTTCCGAACAAAGGATCTGTGTGGTACAGAATTATTTGTCGTATACCTCTGAAGTTTTAGGTACTTTTCCAAGAACTTTGATTGGGTAGTGTGTATTCATTAAATTAGATAAGAGGTTGAGTAAATAGCTTATAACATTATTAATAGAAATAGCAATGGATGAACGTATTTATTATTGATTGATTTGATATAATTAATTCATTGGGGGAGTCCCAAAAATTAACTATAGTATGGAGAGGTACATCTTGTTGTCCAAAAAGTTTTTTTCACTAAATGAAATGTTTTAAATGCATTAACGAAGCCTAATCCCGCTTAGTTTATGCGTAAAGAAAAATATAAAATTATTAATCTAGAAAATTTCGAAGAATGAATTGTGACTAATAACAATCGGCTGTTCTGTAAATTTTAGGTATAATTTACCAACTGTAAGTAATATAGGTAAAACGGTAAAAAGTAAACACAATAACAGTATAATTTTCTTTCAATACGGATACTAAGTTATAAAAATACCGTAAAAATGTGTTTACGACGTCGCGAAGTATTCTCGATGTTCCGACGTTGTTACGGCATATGTTACACGTTCTATCTGAAACCATTTCGCATAATATTAGGTACTTGGATATATGAAAACACGAGAAAATGGCACTCTAAAGGAACACTGTCATTATTCTATTTCATTTTATATTCTGACTATATGCACCGTTTTTCGAACACGACCGCTTTTCATATTTGCCTGCTGCAATTTTTTGAGTTTCAATTGTTGCATTTCTATTTCTTGCTCTTCGTTAGTGATTTATGTAATTATATCGTCGTCGTCGCCAACCCATTATTGTCCCACTGCTGGGCACGGGTCTTCTCTCGAAATGAGAGAATTTTTTAGGCCGTAGTCCACCGCGCTGGCCAAGTGCGAATTGGTGGACTTCACACACCTCCGAGAACTTTTTTTTTTAAAGAACTCTCGGGTGTGTAGGTTTCCTTACGATGTTTTCCTTCACCGAAAAGCAGTGATAATTAATTTCTAATACGCACATAAATCAGTGGTGCGTGCCTGGGTTTGAACCTCGGACCTCCCGTTCGAGAGGGCAAGTTTCAACCATTAGGCTATCACTGCTCTTTATATATAATTATATCGTATAGTATATTAAAATGGAAATTTTTAACGTATTGCTCGGATACGGCAACACTGTACTTAGTACTTACTAACTTAATACGGCAGACACAAAGCTCTCCTCTAAGGGATAGGTAGGTACATTGAGTGATGATTGTGGAGCTAGAAATTCAGATGAAGGAAATCAAAGTCATCCTATAAAACACCAATTTGCTAATATTGGAGTTGAAAAGATTACTTGCTCGAGATTTAGATCATACGCCTTAAATACACGAACTTCTCCCTAACGGTATTTTATGAATGCTGATAACGATACATTGGCGATTTCTCTGTTGTTGCAAATGTTCATAGAAAGTAGGTACTTAGGTCGTCATTATCTGTGTCATTGCTAGGTTTGCGTATAAAAATAATTTAGTCTGTCTGCAGATACGACGAATCTGTTGTCATTAAATAAAACTAGGTTTGTTTTTAGCTTCTTTATACTTTTAGTCATTCCAATCAAATATTACATTGCTCGCAAAACATTAGTAAAAGTTTAATAGAATTATAACGAGGTTTTGTAAACAAATTAGTTGGTTACTTCAGGAGCAACGTCGAATTCGGAAAGTTTTAAGTGGCTATTCGAAGTTAAGCTGAGATGAAGCGGCATAGTAACCTTTTAAAATGTCCTTTAAAAGCTATTTGTTTACTAAGTAAACGTAGATAGGCGTAAGCTTAGTTAGGATGCTAATTTTAGTTCCTAATTTAGCCATTGACTAAATTGTAAAAATATAAATATTGATACGTACCTACTTTTTACTTATATGTATAAGACAGTTTTAAAAAGATCCTACTATAACTACAATCATTAAATTAAAGTTCATTAAACGTTTTAATGTACTTCTATTTTTTTATAAAAAGTAACTAATAAAATCACAGTAGGATCCGGAGAATAGAGGAGTCCCAAGCCCCTCCCGAAAATCTAAGTTTACTTGCACTTAAATCTAGCCCTCACATGGCAAAATTTTATAAATCCAAGGACCTAATCTTTTTTGATACCTAAATGGCAATAACCTCCTTATCGGACGACGTTACTTTTTTACCATTAAATTGTTAAAGATTATTTACACTAAGTCAAGCATCGCCCTAATGTATTAAATACTGGCTCCACCAGTTGTATGGAGCATATACTTGATCTAACGTTAGACCCATTAAAGAATCATGTGCTTCGCGTAAAATTTATCGCCAACTATTAACGCGATCAAGACTAAATGGAAACGCTCACGCACGTAAGAATTATAAGCCTTACCACATCTTTCAAGCCACAACACATCAGCTTACACAAAAGTACTGTTGATATTACATTAATGACAGTAGGTAGGTATTAGTTATATTTGTCCCTGTAATTCCGGGACCAGAATAGGGCTACGGTATCCTCTGCCTGTCGTAAGAGGCAATTAAAAGGGGCTTCTGGGGTTGCGAGCGGTAAGAATGGGAGGTCGAACCGTCCAGCCAAGTGACCGCGGGAAGGACGATGGCATGTGTGGCCGCATGCCGTCGTAAACACCGAGAGGCACGGTGAGCATCAATCGATTACCGGTAAAGGGCTCAAAAGGGGCATTACGTTCAGAGGACTCCAGTTGTGTTCCGTTGGAGATCCCGGAGACCTCCACGTAGCGCTGAGGACGGCCACCGGGGGGGTTTTAGAAAGGTAAAAATCCCACATAACCCGGCGTTGCTCCCACGACGGCGGATACCTTTTGAAGGTTTCCCCCTCGATAACAATAAAAAAGGTTGGTAATATAACTAGTAGTTATATTACCAACGAAATAAGTTTTATCGCAAATTTATTTATGGATATTACTAAATAAGATCAAATGTTTGTAACTAATTATAAGTTAACACTTAGGCTACGTACTCACGGAGCGGTTTTCACCCGCGGCCGCCGCGGTTGCGGGCCCGCAGCTTTTGTGCGAAACTCACGAGTTGCGATTATCGACCGCAAACGTCGCGGGCGAAAAACGCGTCGTGAGTATTGCTTTAATTTTTTACATTTATATCTGCATCCCACAGAAGCTGCGGGCCCGCAACCGCGGCGGCCGCGGGTGAAAACCGCTCCGTGCGTACGTAGCCTTAAGATGTACACAGGTATCTAACTACGTATAAATACCTAGAAGGTAATCTAAGGAAGGCGAGTGGGGCGAATGTTCTAAATAGAATTAGGTTCTTCTCGGCTTTACCTCATCGTATCCTTCAAATGTAAATTTTCTTTTTAACATTACTTAACTTGGGAATGGAAATATAAGTATGCAAGATTTTAAATCAAGTGAATTAATTAACGGAAGATACATTTAGAGTTTTTTTTTATGTAAACATATTTGGTACGGCTAGCGAGATTGTAGCTACTTGGAATTAAATGCCTTTGTTTTGTGTACACCTACATATTAATTAAGAAATTTGTTTTTATTGTAACCTGACTACAATCACCAAGTCAAAAGACAGCAGCTTGACATAATGTAATTACGAATACATAGCCCATAATTGCACTAGAGATACAGAAAATCTTGGATGTACGGGGTAAGAAGTATGATACGTGGCCGTTGGTGTCAAAAGTCATGTCCGCTTCCTTGCTTCAGCGGGATGAAGCTGTCGTTTAGCGTTGCTACAAACGGAGGCCCTTTAAGCAGTTTGGAAACAGCCATCACGGGGTGGCCTCAAACTCATGCCCTATTAACAAACCGCATTGAAACGTTGGAGGCATACTCCAGGTAAAGCTCCCGAAGCATAGTCTATCAATTGTAGTGATTAATGTTCAATCAGAGCAGAGATAGCCTTTTTTTTTTTTTTTTTTGTTTTCGAGGGGGAAACCTTCAAAAGGTACCCGACGCCGTGGGAGCGACGCAGGGTTATGTGGGATTTTTACCGCACTAAAACCCCCCCGGTGGCCGTCCTCGGCGCTGAAAAGGAGGACTCCGGGATCTCGAAACGACTTCAACCGGAATCCTCCGAGCGCGTTGCCCCATCGGGCTCCTCCCAGATGGGCGGCTGGACCCACCGCTCCGTCTAGTCTTTACGACGGTATGCGACCACACATACCGCCGTCCTTCCCGGGATTGCCTGACCGAACGGTTCGAGCTCCCACTCTAGCCGTCTGCAACCCCGGAAGCCCCTTTTAGTCGCCTCTTACGACAGGCAGGGGATGCCGTAGCCCTATTCTGATCCCGGAACTACAGGGCGTCGTTACTGGCGGCCGCGGCGGATCCTTCTCCGAGAGGGTTCAACGCGCTCTCTGGCCCTTTCGGCGTCTTCCTTCGCTGACATCACGTCCTCGCAGAAGGTGATCATGCCGTTCCAGGCCTCTCGCCGCTGAACCATCGCCGTAACGACGGCCGCCGGAGAAAGGTCCGCTCCAACCTTTTGGACGAGGATCCGCCGCTGAGACTCCCAAGCTGGGCAGTGCTCGAGCGTGTGCTGTGCTGAATCCTCGTCGTGTCCACAATGGTGACAGAGGGCGGTCTCCTGTCTCCCTATCCTGTTCAGATACTGACCGAAACAGCCATGTCCGGTGAGTATCTGAGTCAGGCGGTACGTCACTCGACCGTTGTTTCGCATCCATGCGCGGAAGTTCGGCAGGATAGCGTCGACCACCCGTTGACGGACGCTGTGTGGCTCCATGAGTCGCTCACGCCAGCACCTCAGAGCGCGCCATTTGGCTCTCCTCCGAAGCGCTTCGATCGTCCCTAAGTCGAAGGGTTCAGTCCCCTGACGGAGGACGCGGATCTTAAAAAAGACCCTTGCGTCCATATCCGCCAGGATGTCCAGAGGCGGAAGCCGCCCCAGGACAAACGCCGCCTCGTACGAAATGGTACGATAACCGCGGGCGACCCGAATTGCGATCATACGTTGCGCGGAGTTTAACTTCCGCGCGCGGCGCCGGCTGCCAGACACCTTGTCCGACCACACCGGCGCCCCGTAGAGCGCAATCGAGCGCACCACCCCCGCATAGAGGCGGCGGACTTCTTCCCTTGGTCCCCCTAGATTCGGCAACAGACGGTGCATTGCACCCGCCACCTTTAGAATCCGGGGGACGAGACGGTCAAAGTGCTCGTCGAAGCACCAACGGCCGTCCAGTGTTAGGCCGAGGTACTTCATGTACCTGCCTATCCGGACGTCCGCTCCACCGACGCGCACTGAGGTCTCAGCTGGCTCGACTCTCGGCCTTCGGCCGTGGAACCACATCGCCTCGGTTTTCTGGGACGCTATTTCGAGGCCCAACCTGCGGATCTCCGCCACGACGCGTGCCACTCCGAGTTCTGCTAGCCGAACCGTCCTCTCGAAACACTCCCCTTCCGTAAGGATGAGGGTGTCGTCGGCATAGCAAACAATGCTCACTCCCTCCGGGAGCACCGTTCTCAGCACCGCGTCGTAAGCGATATTCCACAGCAGTGGGCCAAGCACCGAACCCTACGGCACTCCACGCACAACGTTTCTCCCGCGAACGCTCCCATAGCGACCAGGGAAGCGGATGTATCTGTCCGACAAGTACGCCCTAAGCACCTCCTGTAAATAGGAAGGCACCTGTTGGACAGACAAGCCCTCCATGATCGCATTCCAGGACAGAGAGTTAAAAGCATTGACAATGTCAATGCTGACTGCCAAGACTACTCTGCCCTGGGAGATGGCCTGCTCTGAGAGCGTTCGGACACGGAGGATGGCGTCCACGGTTGATCTCCGTTGCCGGAAGCCGAACTGGTCTTCGGACAGGTCCGGGCCGGGGCACCCTAGGTGCCTGCTGATTCGAGAGGCGATGATCCTCTCGAACAGCTTGCCCGCCTCGTCCAACAGGCAGATGGGTCTATACGCCGACGGGGAGTCTTCTGGTTTACCCTGCTTGTGCAGAAGCACCAAACTCGCCTGTCTCCACATTGACGGAAATCGTCCGTAGCGGAAACAGGCGGTAAAGAGTCTACGCAGCCGCTCCCCCAGCACCGTCAGCGCTAAGACCCAAGCACGTCCTGGGATTCCGTCCGGCCCCGGCGCTGTGGTACGCCTCGCCATGCGCTTCACTGCAGCGTCGAGTTCGCCCTCTGTCACCATTAGATCCTCCGTCCAGGAGGAGGGATCCGACGACACCGCGGGAGGACCCAACTCGTCAGTGGTTCCTGGGAACAGGCTGTTCACCACTGTATCCACGAATATTGGGTCTAGGGTCTCCGTAAGCGGTGGCACCCATGGCCGGAGCTTGCCGAGAACCATCTTGTACGGGCGTCCCCATGGGTCCCGGTCAAGCCCTTCCACAAGTGCACTCCAGTTCCGGGCCTTGCTCTCGGCAATTGCGCCTTGGAGCAACATTGTTGCGGCCCGGTACTCCGCGTACGTTTCTTCCCTTTCCGCGGCGTCGGCCGAGCGGCGTCGCCGAGCTCTGGTGTACCGGCGTCGCGCACGCAGGCATGCTACACGCAACTGTGCGATGTGCTCCGACCACCAGTACACCGGACGCCTACCACCGGGTCTGACACGCGGCATCGCGGTATCGCAGATAGCCGTCATGTCTTCCCTCAGCCGGATCGCCTCGTCCTCAGGATCGAGTGCGTCGTTCCCCTCTGCAGCGCTGGACCAGTCCACGACATGGGCGGCAGCGATGAGCAGGTCTCCGTCGAGACGCCTCAGTGCCCATCGCCGCGGATGGTCGTTGACGCGGCGGGCGTTCGCAGCCGGAAGCCGCAACGCTACGTCCAGCAGAATGTGGCGATGGTCAGACAGCGTAACAAGATCTTCGGCCACCTTCCATCCTACGACCAAGCGCTCGGCAGCGAGAGTCGCCCACGAAAGGTCAATGACCGACTCTCCCTGCCAGCGCACGCATGTACTGACCCCGCCTCGATTCAGCAGACGCAGGTCCAGCCCAGCTGCCCACTCGAGAGTGGCGCGGCCTCTGACACTGTCGCGCCTGCCTCCCCAGGCCCGTGAGTGGGCGTTGAAATCGCCCAAAACAATCACCGGCCGGGGATGACAGGAGCGAACGCAGTCCGCCACCCTGTCGAGGAACGCCTCGTACGCCATAAGGCTGCAGTTAGGGGAAACGTACACTCCTAGCACCGCAAGAGGACCCCACTCCACTGCGACAATACCTCGCTCGGAGTGGAGTCTGGTGCACGGAGGATCACCCTCGGCACCCGCCCAGTACACACCAACGGTGTGCGCGTCGTCTCCAGTCCAGCGCGGATGCTCCGGAACTCTATATGGCTCCGCCACCACCGCCAGGGAAACCGAGCGGTCCGCGACGCATTCCAGGAGTAAATCCTGCGCCGCGCGACAGTGGTTCAGGTTTCCTTGGAGGATCTTAAGTGACGGAGATCTGTCCATTAAGAGTCCATCGCTTCCACTGCCGGACGAAGGGACGACGCGCTGGAGTGCGCTGGCCCGTCGGTCCTCTGCGGGCCGGCCGCCGTGGCCACCGTCCCACCCGCTCCGCTGCCTCGCTGCTTCCTCTTCGGAGGCTTGCACATCCGGCTGCCAAGGCGATGGTTGGCTGGGCAACCTAGGTCCGCGCACAGGGCGCATCTCAGAGTTTGCGCTACGCACTGGCTCGCCCTATGTCCAGGCTCGCCACATGCGTAACACAACGCACTCCTGTCCTTGGTGCCAGTACACTGGTAACGTGCGTGCCCCGTTTCGAGGCAGCGGTAGCACTGCAGCGACCGGGCGGGCAGAATCTCAACTCTGGCGGATACCCAGCCCACCAGAAGTCTCCTCGCAATAGCGAGTTTCCGGACGGCTGTGAGGGGGCAACGCACCCAGGCTGTCCCCAAAGCCGATGGCCTTTTCCGCACCACTCCGACCCTGATGTCAGAGGCGAGGCACCCGCAGGCGATGGAGATGGCGTTGGCGATGTCTTCCTGGGTTATAGAGTCGTCCAGGTCCAACACCCTGATCTCTCCCTGTTTAGTGGGCCTTGCCACTTTAACGCCCATTTCGGCGACGGCTGCCTGCATTCGGCCCGCGAGAGCGTCTGCTTTTTCGGCGCAGTTCTCCCCGGTAATCTCGAGAAGGAGTCCGCCGTTAATGGCCTTCTTCGGCCTCACCTCCGAGATCCCCAGATCGGCGAGCTTTATCCGCCCCTTTGCCGTTTTCATTACGTCGGCGTACGTGACGTCGGAGCCCTCTGGCACCGTCACTGTCACGGCCGCCGACTTTGGTACTCGGGGAAGCCTCCGCTTTGCCCTTCTGGACTGCGCCGATTCGGGCGCCTGGCTAGCCGGCGCTGGTGCGGCTTTTGTCGCGAGGCGTTTCTTTCCCCGCCCGCGATTTGGAGATTGCCTCCGTTCTGGCTCGGCTTGGGCGGGGGGTCGATTCTTCGCCCTTGCTTTACGTCCCAGTACGGTTGCCCAGGTCTCCTGCGCAGCTGCAATAGACGTCACCGAGGGCGAGCAGAGATAGCCTAATGGTTGAATATGCCCTCTAAATCCGGAGGTCCGAGGTTCAAGCCCAGAACATTGATTTATATGCGTATTAGAAATTAATTATCACTGCTTTTCGGTGAAAGAAAACATCGTGAGGAAACCTACACACCCGAGAGTTATTTAAAAAAAACGTTCTTTAGGTGTGTGAAGTGAAGTGGACTATGGTGTAAAACTCTCATTCTGAGAGAAGACCCGTGCCCAGCAGTGGGACAATAATGAGTTGACGAGATTCATGTTCATTACTGGGATATAACAAAGAAATATGCGGGTAGGCAGCAGCATCTCCATAAAGTATAGGTAGTAAAATGGGCTATTACAGCTTATAAAAAAGACTCCCTGAATAATTTCCACTAGGATTAGCAAGGAAAAACCGTCCGACTGGAGACCCTTTCTTCTTTGTAATTAGCGTATTTACTGCGGGTCGTTTAAGTGGAATAGGACGTTGGCGTTTGCATAATGAAGAAATTGGCCTTCGGATAACATTCAAATGGGTTTTACTGAGAAAACCGAATTAATTCAAATAAAAAATATACGTTGTCATTGTTTACAATTTTTTTTTTGTTTTTGTTATAGAACACCGTAGTATGGCAATAACATACATATTAACATCCAAGGAGTTTGAAAAAAATGCAATACAACGAAAGTGGAGATGTTTTCCTTAAACACCTCTAATTAGTGTCCGTAAACAGATGCGATACTACCCTTGAGGATTTAGTTGAAAATCCTCGGATAAGCATGTCTACCTTACAACAGATATTAAACCAGAACATAACAGCGCTTTACACTGCTGGAGTGTGCCGATGGTGTACCCACAGTCGGACCACAGAGTTAGTAGATCCCCTTGTTTTGAAGGTACTATATACCTTTGTGTGTTATTATGCCTCTTGCATTCTAGCTGGGTTCTCAAGAGTAGCAACTATGGCGATGTTATCTTGGGTTGATTACAGATGACCATGAAATCACTGAATATTGACCATTCGTTTGCTGCTCTAATATTACAAAGAAAAAACAAAATTCTAAGATTCTAGCACCTCGTTATAGGTCAAAATATGCATGTGTTGGTGTACCCTTTGAGCCGATCCACGTAGTGTTCTACTCGTTTACCACATTCAAATATTTCTGCCTTCGTCCTGTAGCTGCCTTGTAGTCCCGAAGCCAGAACTAAATATAATTAATTACAGAAGAGGCTAGACAGTTTGATGATACCGTTGTCTCGTAAACAGCCGAACAGCAGCTGAGATGAGAATCGTTCATTCTCAACGACATTGACTAATTGTCTTACGAAATGCAGATGAGTTGGATTAGTGGTAACACGGTTACGGTTATTTAGTTCTAATAGTTTCAAAAATATTCGAACTAAATAGATTATTCAACAATTGATTAAAACTGAGCTTAGCACACTTTGTTCACAGGACAAGATAAAATAACAGACGTAGAACAGATACAAAAAATATATATGTCGGCGCGACACCGCGTATTTATGAAAAACACGTCGCCGATAATAATTATTTTAGTTAGTTTAAAGATCGAAAATTGTTTGTTTATTGAACTAGCAACGTTTAATGATTTTTAGAATTATAATTTAGTTTACCCTCCATATATTTGTTATTGTCACACCACCAAACATTGTTATAAAAAGGCGAGCGAACGCCGGTAGAAAAAGGATTTCTTGTTTAACCGTCGAAGTGATCGGACCTCCTCAATTATGAATATATCGAAGGAATTTACTCCTGTGTTTCACTTAAAATCTTCAAGAATGGACTCTAACGAAGAGACCTCGACCATCCTGACCAGACGTCTCATCATTCACTTCGTTATATATATATTTAGATTTTGTCTAAAACCTCGGTATGTCAGTTTGGTAAAGTTCTACAACATGCAGGACCGGGGTTCGCTCGCCCTTTTATAACAATGTTTGGTGAGGTGACAATAACAAATTTATGGAGGGTAAACTAAATTACAATTGTAAAAATCACTAAATATTGCTAATTTAATAAATAAACAGTTTTCGATCTTTAAACTAACTAAAATAATTATTTTAAGCGAAGTGTTTTTCATAAATACGCGGTGTCGCGCCGACATATAATAAGGGAGTAGTAAACGAGCACTCAGTCAACCTTATGATAAGAGGCCACCGCCGTTTAAGGACATCTATAATATTAATATCTATAACATTATTGAAATATTATAATGTGAAAAAATATTTTCTAAGTTTGCCCACAGACACGTTCCTAGCCCGACGTTCAAGTCAAAATGCCTTGATTGTGCACTTAACAGTGCGTTATCAGGCAGAGCCAGCTGTACCGATGGGAACACCGTAGGTGAATTACAAAAGTTTATACCATCTTTAAACCATAACATAATATTAAGCGAGAAAGTAATTCTGCGCGTCGATTCTGCTAGTAACAAATAAAGTTAAAATTTAATTTTGAGATCATTCAAAGTTAACCTGACTAGTAGGTAACTCTTTGTTTATTTCTCTGGTTGGTTATTTTTGTATGTACTCGTACTAGGTATGTAATTGTAAAATTAAAGTGAAAACGGTCTTTATCCACGGGATACCATTAAACTGTTGCACAGTTTGGCAGACATTAGTGTATTCGTCATTGTATTTTTTATGTGAGAAAATAAATGAAAAAAAAGTACAACAGAAATCTTTAACATGTCTTACTAGCTTATTTTCAGGGCTCCGCCCGCTTAAGTTGTATTTACGACGGTAATGAATATGTCATCTGTCAAGGTCATGAATTATTGGTGTGCCAAATTTTTGGGAAATTTGACCAGTAACACTTGCGACAAAATCCTTACTAAATTTCGCATTTATAAAATTAGTAAGATAGTACGATTACCAGGCGCGGTGCCTCGTAGATAGGAATGAAATTCACTCCTCCACAATCATTGTACCAGCCTGATAATGGAGTAGGAACAGAGTAACGGTTTCCTGTGTCGGATGTTTTCATAACGCAATACAGCTTCCGATAAGATTTATAGCCCGCTACAATGATAATAACCGACCGGACGTCTTAATGTGCTCTCTGAAGTACAGAAGCGCGCAAGAAATTTAGCCCCTAGGGGTCATCCGTCCAACTCCGATGCCCGACGTTACCTAACTTTGTAGACCATTTACAATCTATGAATCTTAGACCCAGACGAGATTCCAAACTATTCACAATAAGGCCGTAGGCTAGAATTGTAAGATTCTTATGAAAAAAGTGGCATTTTTCTAGTTTTTACTAGAGTAAAAGTTGAAGGCATTTTCACAGGTGGTAGAACCAGTGTAGTTCGATCGGGGAAGTACCACCGCCACACCTATTTCTAACGTGATGCATTTCTTGCGTTTCGATAGAAGGGTGTGGTTGCCGGCACACTTTCACATGAGGCGACCATTATAGTCCTCGGGAGTAGCAACGTATCTGTTATTGACTTCAAATGGAACCCATGTTCTGTATGAAGTTGATTACAGATGTCCATGGGCGGCAGTGGCCACTTACCATCAGGTGGACTGCATGCTCGTTTGCTACTTCAGTCAGATAAAAAAAAAAACTTTTTGTGGGTAAATTCCAGAGGCAGCACCGTATAAGATATATCTAGCGCTATAACTAGTAATAATTCTAATTTATAAACATCTAATTTAGAACGCCTTACGTACGTTCTAAATTAGATGTCAGGGATAACGACGGTAAAGTAAAGAAACGAATTATAGTAAGGGGTAGTAAAGGTCACATCTAATGCTATTCGTGGTTGGTTATAATTGTTTATTAAATTGTTTATATTGATGGACATATATTACTACATAAGATTGTCGTAGCTAACAAGCGTGCACTATAACTGAAGGCAAATGGTGACTACTGGCCATGAATATACGACTCCATACAGAACAAGAGTTCTCTCTAGTCAATCGCAGATGCGTTATTACCCTCGAGAACTAAGATGGTCGCCTCGTGTAAAAGGATATGTTCCCCTTGAGCATTGAATCCTCGGCACTAATGAAGGCTATCTGCATTATCCTTCACCTCGTTGACATATGAACATCAAAATATTTCCGTGTTACATACGTATGCGAACCCGAATTATAATAAACTATCAATCTTGTCAGGGAAACAGAAACGGAATTTTAAGACGGCAACACCTGACCCGGGCACCGCGAACTAAATGATAAATCTCTTTAAGGTAGAGCAAGAATAAATCGCAGACAACTTGTACGTTTGATTGATGATAGGATTTTTCTGCGGTCCACAGCTCCACACTCAAGCTATTCAACTCACCTTCTGCAGATTTTTCTGGTCTTATATTAAAGTACTTTTTACAGGAAATGGCATTAGTGAATAGGATTAAGATAAAGTGAGTATACAAATATGTAGGTAGATACATATTCCGAAACGTGTTATGGTCAATCTTAAAAATATTTTGGCAATTTGAAAGGTTTTTGTATGAAATGATTCATACAATTATGACATAGCTAACAGATCTCTCATTATACATTCCAAATCAATATCAGATACCTAACATTAAAAAGTAAATTGAATAAGCTTCAATAAACAATAGACACGCTACGACTGATGTCCAATATTACTTATCTGGGCTTTCCATTTCCTGACTTATTTAGTAGTTTACGAGCAATATGAAAATTTCATTTCAGTTCATTTTGATTTGTCACTAGGAGGCGTAATCAAATCTGATTAGTATGAACAAATTTGTTGGATAGATTTGGAAAAGAGCTAATAATCTTCAAACGACTAGTTATGTTTTTAAACAATGCGTATTATTATTAAATACGCTTTCAGGTAAAAATAAAATGCATTTACAACGGTTACACTGTATAAGAGCTACAGATCTACTACAGCTCTTTTGGTTAAAAAGTTCAACGATACTCTAAAAGTGTTCGTGTAAGCTTAAGGAGCTTTAAAGTTAATAAGAGTGTGAAAATTCCAAATTATTTTATTACCAAACTAATGCTCGTAAAACATATTTCTTTTGCGAAGTAGTATAATAAAAAAGGTTGTGTGATTATTTAGTAAGGTTCTAGTTGATGCAATATTTATGCCACTAGTGAAGAGCTAACGAAGTATATACCTACTGAATATCTGAGAAAGATTATTTTGTGTATTGTATATCGTCTAATCCATAGGAAAGGTGATTGTTTTTAGAAAAAAATATTATGTTTGTATAAATATATACTCGGAGATATGTGTGGATGATATGTGATTAATGGTTAGTTCATTATGCGCATTTTTTAAATAGCTAATCCTTCAAATGCTTTCCACTAGGCATGAGAATACGTCAAGATTGACTCCTTATAATTTTTGTTTATATATTTTCATGCCTCAGAGTTCTTCAAAAGAAATTATGATTACAAAGAATCAGTAAATTCAATAAACGATTTTTTTTATACTTGAACCTGGCGATAGGGTGGATGGGCTACCTGATGGAAAGTAGTCACCGTCGCCTACGGATATTTGCAACACCAGAGGAGTCGCTAATGCATCGCCGGCTTTGAATGAGAGCTCTTTTCGCACCTTTTTACCGGGAATACCTTAGGAGAAAGCTCATTCCATATCTTGCACGTCTGTGGCAAAAACGAGCGTGCAAACCGAACCGTGGAGGTCCGCCACGGGTCCGGTTGACGTGGATGTAATTTCATCCTTCGGCGCGTGGTGCGGTGGAGGAAAAGTGACGTAGGCACCAAGTCAAAGAGTTTCTCGGTACACTTACCACTGTAAAGCCGGTAGAACACGCAAAGAGAACCTATGTCCCTCTGTAGATTCAAGAGTTTAAGTTAGTATTGAGGCGCCTCTACCCAGAGACGCGAGCAGTTATCCATTTGGGGTCTCACTTGTGCATTGTAAAGCAAAAGGAGATGCTCCGCAGTGAAGTACTGTTTGGTTCTGTGGATACCTACTTTATTTATGTTGCACTTGATTTTGAAAAGGAGCAAAATGTTTTTGCTATCCTTATTTGAACACAATTACTAAATCGAAAAATAGTAAATAGTTTCATGCAATGGGTACTCGTAATTCTTGTAGTTATGTGCATATGTTAAGTATTTTACGCATTTATCAGATGCCCTGTGGACGGTATCTAATAACTAGTTTTTCTGTTAAATATAGGTGCATATGCATAGGTATGGATATAGTTGGATTCCCATAGAAAATGAATTTGACAAACGACTGCAGAGGACAACAATGTAATATGAAGGAATAACATCAGTAATTTCAAAATAGCTGCTGTTTTTGTTATATTTATGGGAGTAAAAAGCGTTTAGGCTGTTGCTAATCTCCTATAAATTTATATATTATCAAAGCACAATATTACCCTTTTTTAGTTATTTGTTTGTACCTCGCGTTGGAGCCTGCGTAGTACCTTAAATTTTCAGCTTAGCAGATAAGCGTCACACGTTTTCGGTATGAAATTGCTACTCGTATGCCTGTTTAATACTTTTATGAATTAAAAGCCTTAATAATTATATGTCATTATTTTCATTTAAGAAATCTTTAAAATTGTTACATTTTAATCAAAATTATGTTTAAAAATATCATGAACAAAAATTTACGAATACTTATTAGCGGTCTATTCGTTTCTTCATCTGTTTTAAGCCTACCCGAAAATTATAAAGGTCTTCAATTTTTCACATGAGTAATTTCCGCCTTTGTACGTTCCTGTTGACAAGGTTCTACACATTTCTGAATCTCGGGAGGACATTTCTTTATTCTGAGTAATACTAAGAGGAAATGGCAAAAGAAAATAGGTTACGGCTGAAGATGTTTGCTCTTTGTGGTAAGGCTTTTATAAATAAGAATGCTCGTTCTTTGTTGCTGTTTTACGCGAGAATAATTTATATTTTCCTGCAAAAGCAATAAAGTGCTGGGAATCGAACGAAGAAACTACATTTGTCTCTCTATGATTTAAGAGAAAATATATACTAAAATCGTCTAAAATATTTATAAGATACTAGCTGACCCGGCAAACGTTGTTTTGCCATATAAAAATTAAAAAATATATTAAGAGTGGACGACCCCTATCTTGGTTGATTCTCAGACCTACTCAATATGCTCACAAAATTTCATGAGAATCGGTCAAGGTGTATCGGAGGAGTGGGAACGAAGATTGTGACACGAGAATTTTATATATACGATTTAGACGATGTGCAATTAGTTATCACAAATATACCAATAGCATAAAGGTGAAAGTTTGTTACGATGTATATTTAAGAAATATATATTGCATTATTGTATGTTTGTCATTCTTTTATGTAAAAAGTTCTAAGCCGATTAGGCTTAATTTGAAATCAGATAGTTTGTGACCTATTTAACACATTGAATACTTTTTATTGTGGTAAAGGACCAAAGCAGCCGCGGGTAAAAGCTAGCCACTCATAAAGCCAAGAGTGGTGACGACAGAAAAACTGTTTTCTTGCCATTCTAGAAACCTTTGTCCAGCAATACACTTATAAGAACAGGTCATAACATTAATTAATTAATGTATAGCGTTTAGGAAAAAAATATTTAATTGGTTACTAATGGATAGTTTTTACTCTTTAACAGAATGACATGGAGAAAACGTTAATAATAATGATTATAATTACGATTGACATTTAATTAGATATCTTGACTTGACATAACTCTTATTAATACTACTATTCAATTATTAGACATGATTATGAATTATTTGTATATTTATTGGTTATGCAATTAATTTAATTTAATGATATTTAATGTTGTAATCAAAACTATAAAATATTTCTGTAAGAACCCAAAATTGCATACCTTAACCGGTGAAATATGATTGAACTGTAATAATTGTGCAACATCATATGTAATACCATATTTATGCTAAACAATTATAAATTATGAATTATGAATTATGAATTCAATGAATAGATAAAGTTTAAATACATAAAACACATGAAACACATACATAGGAGCACACAGCAAGTTTTTAAGGGTATGTTAGTAAAATATAATAAAAATATTGTTTTCTTGTTCACGGTAACAGGAAGATGAAAGATGTAACAGAATGAGTTTGTATATCATAAAAGCTGATAACACCGCAGCGGAATGAGGTAACAGGCGACCTTTTCTAAATAACATGATCCTAACATTGTATACACTGAAAATATTCAGAAGCGTTCATGCTCGGTGACGTAAGAGGACGAAAGAGGAAACTTAGAGACGTAATTTTTACTTCAGGTTACTCAAAAAATGGAAAATAAATTTCATTTTCATCGGATAAATATAAAACGCTTTAAACGCTTTCTACACTCATAGCCCCACAGTAGGATTTTCTCCTGTGTCGTGGGTGCCATGGACACACACAAAGACGAATACACAAACACCCAGACCCAGAATAAGAATCTAAACTCATCATTCAGATACCTGTCTGGCCGGGAATCGAACCCAGGACCCATTGCGCGTCAGTCCGGTACGTTAACCGCTGCGCCACGCGGGTCGTCAAATATATCTTATTTGTTTCACTATATTTGCCCACTTAATGATATACGGTGGTATTTAAATAAACTCAGCAACGTAGAGACTGCATACAATTTTTTTGTAATGAATCCATGGGCATATTTTTTAAAATACGAGAATTTTGAACATTGTTACACAAATCTAGTTATACAAATTAGCTGAATGTGCTTTATCTATTTTTGTATTATTATCTAACATTACAATATATTTTTATGGAATGTAAGAAATGAAATAGTCCCAATATACTCGAAATGCTGTATTGAGGCACAAACAAACTTTTATAATGTGTTCAGAGTGCGCTTTTATTAATTCTTCTACCAGCTTTAGTTTGGCGAAAACTTTATCGGCCTAAGCACTTACCTTGTTTTATGACCTACGGTAATCTCATTGGATTCCGCGACAAATGTAAACCACGAAACGATGCGATAAATCCAAATACGTGGAAGGAATATGAAATAACGCAAAGATATTGTGGAGAAATTGCGAACAAAACTTTTAATGAATGTACAACGTGGAATCAAAAAGTTCAGTTAATTTGGCTTGTTCGTTTTATTTAGCTGCAATATTAACTAAAAAAAACCTTTTAATTTATTTTTTATTTACCCTTTAGTTACAATAATGCTAGCGCGTTATTTAAATGTAATACAAAATATTATTTAAATATTTCAGATACCTGTCTGGCCGGGAATCGAACCCGGGGCCCATTGCTAGTCAGACCGGTAGGTTAACCGCTCGCCCACGGAGGTCGTCCACAAAGTTTTAGGGTTAGCTACCGTTGGCAAACTTTTAAAAGCCTATAAGCAAGGTACGACATTGCCTGTTAACAAGGTTATCGACATGCTACGGCTTATTATATAAATCTAGGCGCCTATTATGTGACTTACGTAACAAAGAGCCTATATAACTAGGAAGGTTAGCTTTTTCACCCGGCTCCCCCTATGTTTATCTAGTAATATCCCATGTGTATTCTAGTCCATAACCGTTTATAACCGTTTATAACCGAGCCTAATTTATTCTAGATCAAATCATTACTTTTTGGGTCTAAGAGTTACAAATATCGCAAACTTTCGCTTTTATAGTAGGTATGGACATTTGGGAAGGAACTGTCTTCCAGTCCACAGCCCACGCTTTCCTGTTAGTCAGGGCTCTTCGTTTCAAATGTACTCTCATTTATGGCCAGAAACATATATTATTATTATGGATAAAATAATCATGAAATAAATTTTTAATTTGAATATTAATTGTCGTACAGATCGTGTCGTGTCGATCGTCGTCTATTTATCCTTTATTTCTCTGTGGGTAACGTAAAACTCTACATTGGAATGACATTGTATGATAGACTTTTTCGACTATTTACTTTACGTAATTTCTCATGTGATTTTATATGTAAGGGAATAAAATGAAATTCTGATATTTCTGTTAGAATTTAGAGTATAACAAGTTGAAAATTTGCTTTGCTTATTTTGCCAGCGTGCTATTCTTTGGTAAATGTTTATGTTTGTACCTGTTTTCATAAAAATAGCAAAGGAAATAATTCGAATACAAAAGGACAATCATTTCATGGTACTTTGCTAGTAAATAATTATTTTGTCCATACCTATTGTAGTAAGAAACACATGTCACGTCCAGAGTTATAGTTATGTCCCACAATTCCGAGGAAAGGACGATCGGGAATAACAATCTTGTTCTTTATATCATTTTGGGAAATAAGGAAAATGTTTCAATAGTTTCTTATCATTTTTTGCATTATGAGGAAATTGTATAGAGATAAGAAAGTCTCTTATTTATTTGATTTTGTAAGTATTGATATATGTCTGATATAAATGTTAATTATTTACCTTCTTATACTAAAAAAAATAAAAATATTTTATTTATTTACATACTAGCTGTATCCTGCGCACGTTGCTACGCTATCACAAAAAATACACCAGAATCCTTCGCGAGCTCATGAATAACAACTTTGCTAAAGAGTACATACAGACAAACATTCATTTTTATATGGAATCAGATATCCATCCATCCATTCATCAGCTTTTTCAGGTCCATTGCTGAACATAGACCTCTCCTAAATGCGCCACTTCTACCGGTACCATGCCCTCAAAATCCAACGGTTTCCCGCTGTCTTCCTCTGGTCATCTGTCCACCTGATGGGAGCCAAATGGGGAGCCAGATGGGATCCAAGCTGTTATGAATAAATTGATTTTCGTCCGTAAATGTCCACTTACGAAAGAAAATCATTTTGTTCATAAAAGCAACTGTCACAAAAACAAGGAAAAGCCAATGCTCACAGCCCCGCTGTCAGATTTTCAGTAATCGGCTCAAGCTCCCTAGCATTCTTCAGATTCTCCTCTCATGAAAACTTATCTAATACTAATACTTATCTAGTAACACCAAAAGTATCTAAGGTTTTGAGTTATCGATACAAGCAATAGCAATAGTCTTAATTTATACGTTAAAATATTAAAAATGTATAGTAGCATTCTCCAGACTCTCCTCTCATGAAAACTTATCTAATACTAATACTTATCTAGTAACACCAAAAGAGTATCTAAGGTTTTGAGTTATCGACACAAGCAATAGCAATATTTTTAATTTATACGTGTCAATATTAAAAATGTATAATAACATGTACCGTATCTTAATATGTAACGGTAGCACTATAAACGGTTTTGCTTGTCAACGATTTCTTTCTCCCCGCCAATGCAGTTTCGCTGACACCACGACACATATAGGAGAAAGTAGAACGAGATGATCCCTTTAAGCCGGAATCCCTGTAAAAAACATATTTTTCAAGGTAAACCAAAAATAAAGGCGATTATTACTAGTATATTTATCTGTCTAACTTTCTGCATACCAGAAAATAATTGAGGTTTCATCAAAATATTTCTACTTTTAAAACCTTACTAAATAATCATCTTGTACTCCCCTATGGGTAAGAAGATCCCACATGTAGATGTGAGATGAACCATCTTACCCCATTTCAAGGTTACAAATATGTAAAGAAAAAGGTAATAATATAAGGTTCACATTCAAGGATACCAAAAAGTAATAAATAAAAAAAATGTGTGCGTGTACTAGCGTACACTCGTAAGAAGTGAAACTTCTTTATGACGTTATTTTTCAAAAAATAATTTATTATATGCAACTTTACAGAAATTGGTTAAATAAAGTTAAATTAGATAAAGTTTAATAAAAGGCTTTTATTAAACTTTATCTAATAATCTAATCTATAATAATCTATCTAATATAACGCGTGGTAGGGATAAGAAAAAGATGGCGCGTAACGTAACGTAAAGATGGCGCGTAACGAAAAAATGTTACACTAATTTTTTTTCCAACCCCGATAAAGAAGTTTCACTTCAAAAAAATATTCTACCTCCTTACAAATTAAAGCGCTTTTTGTCAGGTGCTGTGCTGCATATTTCACAAATAAATTCACCAGCGTCATAACTCTTTACCCTAGCACATGATTCCTACCGATATTTTTCACATGCACAACATTTTATCCATCCTTCGCCCTGGACATCGCTTGAAAACATTTCTGTGCAGTACAGGCAGTAGGTATATACTGTGTCATCTTCCACAGATTCAGATGTCTTGTATGTACCTGAGTTGAAATATCGGCAAAAAGAATTTCAAAACCGTATGTCGTGAGTAACAGATACATATTAAAAGTACGAGTAATAAATATATGAAATGATATATTCACCGAAGTTTGTAAATCTGCGTTTTAATTGTAAAACGGAACGGTATTGCCTTGTCTCTCACAGTGAAATCATTTAAATATTCATGCTACGTTACTTTAATGAAAATATGGTTGACATTTGTGAATGGACTGAAATATGTGAAGGGTATTAATGTTTTCTATAGGATTCATTTTAGGGAGTTGAAAACAAAAGTCGTGTCTATTGTTCGGCTTTTGCTAATTTCTAGATGTAATAAACTAAAAAATATAGTAAATAGCACCCCTTCTCTGCTTCTATCGTAACTGTAAAAAATAAATTATCCTGCTTGATTACTACTTATAATTTAACGACCCGTGGGGTGAAGCGGTCAACATACTGAAGTAACACGCTATGGGTTCCGTGATTGATCTCCGGTACGACAAATATCTGAATGAAGACTTGAAGAGTCAATGTATATTTTATCTGTGTGTTCCGGTGGCACCCAAGGAACAGAAGGAAATCCTAGAGTGGGGGCTATGGGACCAGAAAGCGGAAATATTATACATTTTTTTGTACATCGAAAGAGAGATGAGTATGTAGATATTAAGTATTCTTTTAAGCACAGAATTAGTGTATTTTCCTGTTCGCTGCTATACTTCAGAACATAAGCATGAAGCCGTTTCTCGCGGTTGTTATTTATAGAACGAAATAATTAAATTATTTTCGGAACATTTATGGATAGTTGACTAGCGTAGGTCTCTAAGCCATTCTTCACCAATTCACAATGAAGGAGCAACGTGACGTATACTCTGGCTTTCTTCTTCCAATTAGTTACGTAGTGGGAGATATAAAGGTTTATAATGACTGCAAAGTAAGGTAAGCAATTCTTAGTAAAAAGCGAACATCGTATGGTTATCATGTCAAATTTTAGTAGCAAACACAAACAAAACGAAAACACGTGTAACTCAAAACCAAGCGAAAAAAGAACATGATAGATCGTCACACCAAAGCTTTGTTCCACGAGAGCTGTTTGCCGGCCATTAAAAACTTACCTGTATTTAAAAAGTAAAATACTTTGTACAAGATATTACCACAGTACAAATATGAAACTGTATAGAAACTAGGCCTTGTTTATGAAATAATTCTCTACAATCTATTGAAGCGATAGGGTTGTCTCTATATATTGTTTTCGTAATAGTGTTATTAATAGGTACTTATAATAATAATTAATGTATATCAACACACTTGGCATTTACTAACGAATTAGGTATTCCTGTAATGTTAGTAAAGATTAATGAATAAATAAATAAATTAAATTAATTAATTATTTTAGCATTTATTGTCATGTAGTCATCAATCAATCGAATTGTAATGTCTACTAAGTTCACAAATAATATAACTAGGTAATCTCACAGCTTCATATTTTAATCCCAGCATGACGATAATTATTATGATACTTAGTTTGAAATACGGAAAACAGTTTAATATTGATACTTGTAGATGTTTGGAAATGCGTGTGATATCTAGTAATTAAAAAACCATAACATAAAAATGTTTTTCTCTGGAAGTACTAGTTCTTCATAAAACACAAATTATTTACACAAAAATACATTCTTCTGCGACGACACGTCTGGAGTTCTTTATTATTAAATTGTATAGTGTAAAAAATTCAAACCGGCGTATATCACACGCAATACACTAGTGGCATTTTTAATAAGATCGCGGAAACAAATAGCAACGTGACCACTCTTGACGCGACACTCGCTACTGAAGCACCGCGAAAACCCCTTAGCGGCCTCGTCAATGTATGTGTGAGTGTGACGTTTTTGACCTTTTGTAGGTAGTTTCTATACTATTCCTAATATTTCTACTGTGATATTATTGTTTTCTCCGAAAAGCATTTTTAAATGTGTTCAAAATAGATAGAAGTTTACGGTACCATGTGTACACTTGAATAACTGAATGTGTTCATTGATAATTATTTGATATTTGTATATTTATTCATCTTTGGTGTTTGGTCATTGAACCTGGGCTTTTATTATAGGACTTAAACTCTGAACAACTAACATAGATCAGATTTTTTTCTCTTTGCACTTTTTTTCTGTTAGATTTTATTTAAGTTTTTCTTTTGTGATAATTATTCTTAACACAGAGTTATTGTTGCATCATACGACCACGATTTAATACAGAGCTTCGACCCAAATCTCACTAACAGGAAATAATCAATACTTTGGTTGTAGTTTGTCTGAAAACAAAGACGATTCCGTCAGAATTTATCACCAATACAATAAATAACAGACGTCAATTAGGTCACGAACTTTCGGAGAAAATGTTCACGGTTCAAGCGTAAGTTGTAAATCTTTCAAATTGGAAACATCATCAAAAAGTCATTAGAATGACCCACTGTGTATAATAGCCTACACAATTTGAACCAGGCGTATACCTATTGAGATTTCAAAAAGCCCTTGTAATGCAATTCTCGAGTGTTTGCTAACGAAGTTTAAACATTTTAGACTAATAGCCTAAAATAATTTTATAATTTCAGTATTTTCGGCCAAAAGAAAATAAACTAAAGCCTTTTATTTAAATCAAACCACCATATGAAAAAAAATGTGTGTACTTTATTTTTTTTAATATATGAAATTTCATTATACATTATTGTTAAAGTCATACTTGCCAATATTGGTCACGGCTGGGTGGGTACTTTAAGTGTCTTCTTGGAAACATTATGATGAACATTTTTAATACTTCGCATTATTTATACATACTTATTTATTCTTTTGAAACACCTTAAGCTAAGGGTTACAAGAACGAACTTAATGCCTAATGACATTCTCTGCAACTCAACCCCGGGCGATGGCGAGAAATTTGTGGTAGGCATATAAATATAAGTAGCAGATCGATACATAGTAACGAAATAAGTGATAGGTAACAAATTTTTACACAATTTACTTTAGAAAATACTAAGTAATAGAAAAACCGAGGATTGTAATTCTTGTGCTGGTTGCAGATTTTTGCGACGTGTTTTCGGCTTTAATCAATCAGTCGGTAGAAATCATTATTTACAAGTGGATATTTTAATTTTAATTAAAAGCCACTTTCACCGCCAAGTGTTAACAAATGTTAATAATAAAAATTACAATTTCATAGGGCGATACTAAATCAACCGCAAATATGATATTTGATTAGTCATATCTTGAACCGTTTAAATTTTGCGTGTAATGCATGATATTCGCATGAAAAACTCCGACCGCAGCGTTTCTTGTTCACTGGTTAATCCAGGGAGGAATTAATCAATTTGTACCATTCAGCTTGCGTCTAATGACCCTTGCTAATGGGGGCAAGGGACACTGCTATGTGTATAGAATTAGTTTTACGGGTCTTTTAGTTTACTGGCTTGCTAATCCGAGGGTATGTAGATTGATCCATGGTTTAATAGGCTCGGAACTTTTTATTCTAGGGACTTTTAGCAATAATTACGTCACAATGGAAATTTGAAACTAATGGCAGTTTTAGCCTTAGGGTAACCGCCACACCGGCCTTATAATATTTTTTTTCCGATTACGGGAAGACAGAGATATTTCATTTGTCCTCAGGGTAGCAACGTATGTGTAACTAATTTCTAATAGGAATCCAATGTAGTTCGAATATAACTCGTAAAAACGTGTATTGGAAGCAGTAACTTATTACCGTGAGGTTGATTACATACTCGTTTGTCAATAGAGTTTCTGAGCAGTGATAGACTAATGGTTGAAACTTTGACCTTTCGATCCGGAGGTCGAAGGTTCAAATCCCATGCACTCACCAGTGATTTCTCTAAAATTATCTACGTATTAAAAATTAATGTTACTATAGCTTAAACTCTTTTGTAAGTGATAACAGTGATCGCTCAGACTTGTGAACTCGTGTATAAGTTTAAGTGTTGTTTAATAATCTGTGGACACAATATCAAGTGACATTTACTACTATAATAATAATAACCTATGTTACCTTATTCACAAATAAATTTATTTGATTTGATTTGATTTATTAATTATCAATAATTTACTTTGAGGAAAAATTGTGTGAGAAAACCTACACCCACGAGAGTTCTTTAAAAAAAGTTCTCAGAGTTTTGCGAAGTCTACTAATTCACACTTAGCCAGTACGGTGGACTATGGCCTCTCATGGAAATTCTCTCATTCTGAGAGAAAACCCGTGACCAGCTGTGGGACAATAATGAGTTAAAGACGAATAGAGTTCTATTTTTAACAGCTGTTAAACGAAAGACTTTCGTTCTATTTGAGCTGCAGTCTTCATAAATTCACGACAATGACAACTTGATATCAGATCAACTGAAAGGTCTTTGCTACCTCTATTATATGATAAAGCTCAATTCGTTATGCAAACTAGACTGCGAAAGCCCCGAAGAGTAAAAACCCTCTGATCTCTCCGTCCATTCACCGCCCCTAATCGATGCCGGCTCTAATGGATGCATTTGCATAACTTTTTATCACTATGAGTATGTATGTATGTATGTATGTGATGAACCTTAAAGTATCCACGGTGTTATTGATGGCCAAACCTATCTTCTTTTGACCCTCAACAGATATATTGATGATCTTCAGAAGTTGAAATGTATACGTTACAAACCATAGGAGCAGGTAGCTAAGATTTGAGAAAACTCGAAGTATATTATCCATACTAATATTAGAAATGTGAAAGTGTGTTTGTTTGTTCCTCTTTCACGTCACCACATATCTATTATATGATTTGGTTTATATGCTGGGAGATGGTTAGGAGGGCGAAGAGTGACGTAGGCTACTTTTTACCGCGGTCTGTCATTCCCAAGAGAATATCGATATTTTGTTAATTGCTAGACATTTAGTAGTTCCAGACGATGTTAATAGATGTCGTTAGTAAAATTCATTTTCAAGTTCTGAATCACGCTATCAAATGCTAATATTATGTAGGTAAAAGAAATTCAAAGGTACTTAAATAGATTTACTGTCATTTCTAAATCAGAACTTACTTTTAGTACGAGTTCATTTTGTTTTCTTAAAACAATCATTGTTTACTTTTCTCGACCACACATTGGATATTGCACGTTACACCTTCGTTTTTAGGCTACACCTTGCTATGTATTGAACTTCTGCGTGCGTTCATTAGTTTAAATTCAATAACGTTAGTTTGTATTTATTATTTTGGACTAAGTAATTTATATTTTGAAAATGAAATGAAATCACCAGCTCAGAGAATATAATAAAAAGTTTATTCGTTGATGAAATAAAACGTCTCGGACCTTGCCAATATTTCATGAGATTTAAATAAACCGTAAAATCTCTATTTTTACTCGGACTTGATGGCGCCAGCCACCTTGTAAAAAGGTTAACGGCATTTGGCATTTTATGTGAAAGCTGTGAATTCAGTAAAAGCTTCCTTGGATCGATATCGTATTCAAAATAAAATTTAATAAACAATTATCATTGATTCACCCGTCGAAATTCGACCGTAATTTAAATTAAAAAACTAAACTTCATATTATCATGTTCATATTGTTTGTGTGAAATGCAAGGTAGTGTATGTAATGTGTTTTTAGTTGATTTTACTTAATATGTTTTATGCATTATTTGAATAAAATATTAGCATTGCGCAATCCTTCTCTACATCAACTATAACCGTGCGTAATTTCATACTCCTCCGCCTGCGGCAAGTATCTTGAAAACGAATCACAAGTTTTTGCTTTGTTTTGCTTTGAAACTATTTTTTTACCCTGTAATATGTTCATACCTCAAGATTATCTCGAAATATTGCGCGAGTTAAGTATTGTTGCAGTCTCAAGTATACTTTGTTTGCCGCACAGAATCTGAAGAAGGTATAAAAATTACCGGTACAAACGTTTCTTTAAATCCATTTACAGGTAGGTATTAATTGATATTATTATGTGAGCCACCAATTCGTACTTGGCCAGCGCGGTGGACTATGGCCTAAAACTATCTCATTCCGAGAGAAGACCCATGCCCAGCAGTGGGACAATAATAGGTTAACGATATATATATAATATTATGTGTCCTGCATCATACTTCCTACTTCTACGACGTAAAAGAAAGCCTACTCCAAAAAAGTCGCCTCTTCACTATGCATTTATGGTGACATTGATAGCATTTAATTGCAAATGCTTGTCTGACGCATCTCATGTGGGCTCAGAATGTAGCTCGTCGTATCTGAATACGAGCATATTATATTTCACAAGTGTGAAGTACTTCAAAGTATAAGATCCTACTTAAGGCTCATTGAAATTTCTCGGAAGTAGCCTTAATGACGGGGCTGAAACTTTATACTCAGACCACGTTATATTTTTAAAATGTTCCTTATTTGTGAAGGAAGTACTACTATCATTCGTGTACTTATCTGATGTCTAGTGCTGAGTACTGCACTAGTATGGATATCTGTAATTAGTCTAAAATAAGATCGAATTAGAGAGAGAATTTTTTAAACAAATGGATCTTTTTTTTTTCTGACAATAAATTTCCGGACCGCCATCTTTAGAAGAATAGGAAAATTTTACGCTCATGTGTTATTGCGTTTAGTTATGAATGTAGAGTATAATGCCAACTTCTTTGACAAAATTGCAGTATCTAACGAGCTTCATTCTGCTGTTACTGCCGCCCATGGACATCTGTAATAAATTCCACATAGAACAGAGGTTCAAGCCAATCACATGTACTTTTCCTGAAGACTAAGGAAAATCGCCTTGTATATGAGTCACCCACGATCCTTAATTTATTAAATAGCATTAAAAAACCATAAGATTTATTTAGTTCGACTTCTGTTATTTTATTATCGCTAATGATTGAAGTAATAGACTAGCTTATTCACGCGGCTACGCACGCTTCGGTCATTTCTACCACGGTATAGAGTATCCTTTGTTTTAATTCAGGTCATACATTATGGGCGTGGCAAATTTTAACGAAATAAACCCATAACTTTTGCGGTTAAAGCATAACAAACAAATTTACGATTACGAGCGTTGTTATATCATAGATGAAGGCTTTTTTCTATAGTTAGACTTAATGATAAGGCAGACGGGCCTGATGGAAAGCAGTCACCGTCGCCTACGGACATTTGCAACACCAGAGGAGTCGCCAGTACATCGCCAAATAATAATAATATAGAAAATAATAATATAGAAGGCTATTTAATGTTTAAAGTTTTTACCAGTTCTCGTCGGTTTAAGCCTATTTGTTACACAAATTGATACCAGGTACAAGTTGCGGACTATAACGACCTCTCAGGGATCCAATCCCGATACAAAACGCTGGTTGATTTGTAACCTCCCGTCCGTTACGGTGGCATTGAGGAAAATGGGAAAACTACCGTATCTGTGACGTAACGAGGGTGATATTACTCGCACCAAATAGTATGTGCTCTGTGTACCTGCGAAAGTAACGTGCCAAACAATACACTCGCGTCAGATACAAAAAGGGTCTTAATATTCCGCTGGGTAAATAATCCTGAAAATAGCCCTTTGTGACTTTGAAGGCTAATAGGATAGTAATGGTAGTGCCTAACGCAATCATTAAGTTATATTACTATGTATATTCAAATTTAAATTTAAGATATTTTTACTAATGAATATGTTTGTATTATGAATGCCTTTTTACGCAACTGCGCCAGAAGAACGTTATTTTTCAAGCGTGTGTTAAAAACAGTTTAATTTGGTAGAACCAGTGTAGTTCGACCGGGGAAGTACTACCACAGCCAAAGCCAAAACCACATCTATTTCCAGCGTGAAGCATTTCTTGCGTTTCGTTAGAAGGGTGTGGTTGCCGGTACACTTTCACACGAGGCAAGTCCTCAGGAGTAGCAACGCATTTGTGATTGTCTTCAGATGGACCACATGCTCGTTTGCTCGTAAATATACCAATATAAAAAATTAAAATATATTATAAGACTTTATGTTACTTTTATGACACAAACTTCAAAAAGCGTCAAGTCAAATACATTATTATAAAAGTAAAAAACTGTGCACTTGAAAACAATCAACTGAATCTCAAATCAAATAATGGTTTTTAGGTAGAGTATTTTTGTAATATAACAATGTTATTTATTTTGTTACAATTTTCGGAGTATTAATAATAATTTTAATGATGTATTAATTCATTTCCACGAGTAACATGCAACATCTGATATGTTCTATGCAAATAAAAAAAAGAAAAAATCTATTCTGTTCTATAAGAATTTAAGTTTGTTACAGATTCAGATACCACGTAATTACATTTTTTTTGATACTATTTTTTTGGTTACACCACACGTTTGTCTTGTAATAAATGTTAATCAAAAGGAAAAGTTGCTAGGTTACGAATACATTGCTAAACGTGGCTTTTGTGCAAACCAATGTAAGCTAAAATAAATAAATAAAGAGCTTAACTATTTGGACTCACAGACAGATGTCTCAATTATATCTAAGAGGTAATATTGTAATATCCACATCAATCAAGTGTTTGTGTGCCGAAAATAAATCCGAAGAATCCGAACATTCTATTAGACCGTCCAAGGCTTTTGCTTACGTCATTTTCCTTAATTCTCATATACTTTACTTATATTAATAATATCATATATTTTTCCTTTACCGCTGATTAACTTCATGTAATAAATTGGTTTCATTATCCGATCATAAGATTATTCGTGATGTTGACGGGGAGAGGTATGTCCTTACTGGCGTCCATTCCAACAGATCGGATGTCCTTTATGTCCTAGTACTTTCTAAATTACATTCAACACAGTCTGTACTTTACTTCGGCACACTTTCACATGAGGCGACCATCATAGTCCTCGGGAGTAGTAACGCATCTGTGATTGACTTCAGATGGAAGCCATGTTCTGTATGAAGTTGATTACAGATTTTCATGAGTGGCAGTGACCACTTACCATCAGGTGGACTACATGCTCGTTTCAGTCAGATAAACAAAGAGTGGTTGCTGTTAATCCTGAGGACTACGCAGGAAATCTATGTTCATTAACGCATTTTTTTTTGGAATGTAGAAGTAGGAAATGGATATGCAGTCCATCCGTTGCTGCCCATGAACTTTTGTGACCAATCCCGGGTACATTTTCTGTTCATTAAATTTCTTACGTTAATAACGGATCAGAACACCTCACCTCAAATGACGAGATCTGGCAAGAAACTCAGCGGTATTTGTTTTTTCCTTTGTTTTCAGTTCTTGCACCTATATCTTATTTTTACGGGGAAAATAAAGCTAGCTCTAGTATTTTGCTTCACATTAAGGCATTTATGACAATTAGTCATAATTGTAAACAGAATTGGAACCCTGTTCACTAATTCTATTGCTCAAAATGTCTTAGCTCCACTTTCCAATAAATATATTGTAATTTAAATAATATAAAGTTTATTTTACAATAAATGTGAGCTATTATGGCAGGACCACAATGCTTTAATCAACAAGGCATACACTGATAGCATCAGCGCTGTTAAAGCCCCGGTTTTAATTAAACCTCAATTACATCAGAGTCGCTCCTGAAGGATTTAATATGCTTCCGTTCAAATTGAACAGTCTATTCGACAATCGAGTTCGACATTCATTTGTGAACATTCATGTACGAACTTTGACAGTGAAATAGGATCTACTCGTACGGACGTATGTCTGCGTATACTTTCGAAATTATTTCTATTTTGCTTATGTATTTGTACTATTTAATAAAAAAAATTAAGTATGTTAAATGTTTAGTTTTGTGCAACCATCGACAGTTTTTCTTTTGAACCATCATCGATGTGTTTTGTTCTGGTTAAGAAATTAGTTTTAGCTGCAGATGTATTTTGGTTTAAAGTTTGTGATAAGGCGATCCGAGGCGTTCCAACTGAATACTTCGAGGTAGTAAGGCATCCATGGATAACTTAAAAAACTATTAGCGTTTATGTTTTTAGTCGTACCTTGCATGTACTTTGCAATGATGAACGAAGTTGTTTTGAAGAAATGTACCATTTTTATACTTACGGGTAGGTCTTCAAACCTGTCTGGGGTAGATTTATTGATCGGACGGCAGCAAAAACACAAGATACAGGATACAAAAATAACCTCCACCTACACCTTAAAATTTTTAATACATACTTGTTTTCCTAAATATTCATTGTTAATGTGGGCGTAGAACCCGAAAACGCGTGGGTGTATTCCCAAAAAATTCATAACTCCCAAGCGTAGGTATCTCCACGAAGCGAAGGCGCCTGCCCTTCTAATAATTAAATTCGATTGACATCGAGTTTCGTTTAGGAAGTTAAGGAGGAAATTTTACCAATTTAACTGTGTACATAATCATTTTAGGACACGAAGCATTTTTTGATTTTATTTTTTTGATTTATTTATGCCCTACTTTTATTAAAGTTTCCTATTTACTTATTTTACAGTGTAACATGTTTTTGTGGTAAATAATTTTACCTATAAGGATTTAGGCCACTGTACACAAAAGTAATAAGGGATGGCTTAATAAACTGGGAAATTATAGAGAATAATGAAAAAAACCCCAATTGTGGAGTAGCAAATAAATTACTGGTAATTTTTTTTGCACATTTTTTTGCGTGTCGAGAAATCTTCAATTTGAGTTCAGATCATTAGCTTAGATTGTTTAAAGTTACAGGTAAACTTTATTATTAACAACTGGTTGTAGGTTTCATATTCAGTTTTGTGCCTCAAATTCATATTTTAAATCCTAATATCTGCGAATTGATATACATAATATGTAACCTATGTTATTTAAGGGATCTGGGATCAAAGGGCGGTGCACAGTTCGGCACACAACACCCATGAATATTACATTATGCTCGTATGTCAATCTCGTTGGGAGAAACAGCTCTATCCGAGGGCTTGTGGAAGTAATGCAATGAATTTACCAGTGAAATTGTTTCCGAGATTCTCAAGTTACCCGTATAGCGGTGCAGTTTGGTAATAACCTTTTTGGGAAATATCAAAGATGAATATTTCAGAATCGACATAAGTATATCTATCCTATTATAGTTTCAATAAAAAATAACAATTATTAGAAGGATTCTTAGAAAAAGGATTAAAATAAGAATGTTAATTATAGGTTAAAAGAAAGATACAAGGATTTACCCACTTAGTACCACTGCTAAGCAATGATATCCATAATTAAAATAGTACTTGAAAATAGTTCTTCACATTGGCACACATTAGCGTCTTCTATGTAATAGAAAATTACTAATTATTCCAGACATAGGTATCTCAAGTTTTGTATGCAAAAAACACAATATTTTAAAAGTGGAACAATTCTTAACTCGATTCCTGAAGCACTAACACCACACTTATATCTTTTTCTTTATGTGACTGACCTAGCGAGCATGCAGTCGCCCCATGTAAAAGTGTGCCGGCCACCATACTATAAAATGATATATATCTGCTTAATAAAAGCAGTGTTATGTGCTGCTGGGTTGTGGTCTTAAGGAAGATAATCTTATCCAATGCACTCCAACTTGGTCCTCAGGGGTAACAATGCATCTTTGGGCTCTGTAGCTAACCTTAGGAATGACAGAGACATGATATTTCTGATGTTGACTATAAATGTTCATGGGCGACAGTCACCACTTACCATCGGGTGACTTGTACGGTCCTTAGCTATTTCCATAATATACTTAAATCAAAAAATAAATAATAATATTATATATATTATATAGATCAGAACTGCTATTTGTTAATTGCCTTTTTACAGCCTTAATTTGAGATAACATTAATATAACTAGTCACCCGTAGCATCGGCCGAAATTCGACCGTAATTTAAATTAAAAATCAAATGTCATCTGACATTCTTGACGTTGTGTCTTTTCATTTTCATTTACTAAGTACATATGTGTTTGTGACAAATGCAAGGCAGTGTGTGTAATGTGTTTTTAGTTGATTTTATGTATGAAAAATGCATTATTTGAAAAAAATATTAACATTCTGCACTCCTTCTCTACGTCCACTATAACCGTGCAAAATTTCATACTAATCCGTCCGCGGCATATTACTTAAAAATCCGTCACAAATTTTTGCTTCACGTATTAATATAATGATTATTGAAAAGATAATATTTTTCTGTTTCTAGGGAATGCGGACTCTGCTAATTCCATTAAGGCGTGTCGTCAAGTGACTTCATCTCCAGCGTCGCCGCCAAACAGACGCCATCGCGGCGCCTTCCAGTCTACAAATATCCCCTACAACCAAGCTTTCTAATTACACAACTCTAGTCCTTACTGCGTTGTGTGTTCAACCACATTCCTCTAAGGTGATATTTGATGGGCCTAGAAGCTGTAGAATTGTGTCATGCGTACATAGACTCATGCCAAGTCACACGAGTAATCAATTTACGTTGACCTTAGTAAAAATGCAATTCTGGCAACGATTGGAGTTCTTTTCGCAAAATCCTAGATATTAGGAAAACGGTTCCAAGGTTTTGTTCTAGTTCAATAATGTCAGAGGTCTGTGTCAAAACAAGACCTAGGTTGCGAGGCATAAACTTGAGCTACTTTCACGACACATTTTAATACCCGCCGGCTGTACTATAAAATTTATAGCGTTTCGCAACTACTGAAATGAGTCAAACTACGGTATTTGTCTTTTTAAGATTTGCATGTGTGCATCTGACACATAACATATTCAATACGCGACAATAATTAGTTTATAATTAATTTAATATTAAATTTGCAGGATGCACATTCGACTGGAAAAAAATACGATCACTTTGGTTTTATAAAAACAACAAAGGTTTACAACGTAGGTACTTTTTTATCAGTTCACTTACTATGAATATCAATAGAAAGGTTACCAGTAGATTATAAGTGATAACATTGGTTAAAATCACACCATAACACATACCACAAAAAAACATCTTTAATTATGTATAATTTATGTCGTTTACGACTACAAAGATGGCTGATAGGACCATTCAATATTCTTTATATCCTATCCTAGTTCTATCAAATAGAACGTGCTCACGTATCTATTCTAAGAATAAAAAAACAACATTAAGTACTAAATACTCTTAGTCGAATCAATTCCACATGTAGTCGGAGCTGTGGATAAAAATATTGCAAAACTATATATTTTGTCTGCGTTGCAACTTCAATGCTACCACCACGTATGCAGGCCACGTAGCTATGAAGCTCCAAAAGAGCTTTTAGAAGGTTAACTTTGTGTAATATTTTTTCATCTATTTGTCGGTCTCTCGTTGGCTGTACACTTTTATTCTTAAGGTTTCTGCAAGTTTTATTCATGAGCTTTTATATTGCTTTATTCAAGCGAAATGTAAGTTTTATTACTTTTAATATTATTACTAATGTTCTATCTTAAATTTTACTCATATTAACTTAACGTTTAGAATATTTACTCCAACTTCCACAATCTCATTATTTTACTTCATGAAATATTTTAAACACGTCGGTATGTTTCGTTTAAGAATAATATTAACCAATTATTGCGGAATTTTATTAAATATTTTTGTAAATGTTCCATGCCCGACTGACGTTGACAGGCACTCAGAACAGAAATTAAATTCATAAATGAAAATACGCATATAAATTATTATTATATTCTATTTTCATCACAATAATAGGCCCGAACAACAGAAATATTCCAAGATATACGCGTAGATCTTAAATTCTTTGAAGTTAGTTAATAGTTAGAACTTTGTGTAATACCAGTAATTTAGTATGTAAATGCTAATATAGGTTTTTCTTTTAACTCTCAAATACAATTATCCTTGTAACCACATTTGTAACATTACAAATAGCGTGGTAATGTTACAAAGGGTATCCATTAAGCTAACAACCGCCGATGTAATTAAAACTACAAGGCACTAAACACAAAGCTAATTAGCTAAAGTTTCCAAAAGTTTATCGTCTGTGGAAATACGAGTTTTCATAGGCTTGTGAGTGAGTAATTTAAATATTGTATATATTGTTACTTTAGGGCCGGCGCACATATGACGGAGCGCAGCGCAGCGCATGCCCGCGAAATTTTCTTAACGAATCACACACTAGCCGAAATTCGCGCTAATTACTGGGAGAATGCGCGCGGATGCGCGCGAATGCGCGCGGATGCGCGAGCATGCGCTTCCATGCTCCTCAGAAATAAATTGCTGTTATTTAATTTTGGATATTATTTCTAAAGGGACAATGACGATAATAGTTTGACAGCAAAAAATGCGCTGCGCTGCGCTCCGTCATATGAGTGCCGGCCCTTAGAATTGGGGTGAATTGTAAAAGATATGCGCACTGGTGATTTTTGTCACCGTGACTGTTGCATCACTGTCATCATGTCACCATGTACATTACTAGAGATGCGCCGAATACTCGGTTGTTATTCGGTATTCGGTGTATTTCGTTAGTGCCGAATATATTCCGTTCGAGTTTTTCTATTTTCTTGCCTACACGTCGAGGTATACTACCTTTTACGTAATATGACGTAAATGACCTTACTTTTTACGTAAGATTTATATCAACATTTATTTTTAACCCTCAAGCCAACATTATAATTTTTTTTATGAACACATTTTCACAGTTGTTCATTAATAAGAAGTGGTAAACCGAATACTTCGGAATATCCGGTTCGGTTAAAGTTAAACCGAATAGTATTCGGTTATTCGGTGAAACCACTATTCGGCGCATCTCTGTCCATTACCCTTAATGAAGGTGCGCGCATTCGAATGCGTGACAATTAGGTGACTTTTTGTTCGCGTAGGACGGTAACCTAACGTAGATGGTGACACTGACGCAACAGTCACGGTGACAACAATCACCAGTGCGCGCTATTTCTTAGTCTTCACATAACTTTTGAGATTTTTTTTGAAAAGCTCTCCTCAACCTTTTTCCTTCCTTCAACCGTAACTCTTATACATTATACTATACTTAAATGTCATATAAGTTTTAACATTTTTAAGCCATAATATTGTACAAAATTTCGTTTTAAATATATAATTGGTTAAACATGATTTAAAATTATTTGACGAATTAAATAAATATTTCAATTTGGACAGAGATAAATACCAGTATATTCAATGCGTATACTGATCATTTGTTGGAACAAAGCCATTAATGTTTTACTTATTATACTTATTATATTTACTTATTATACCATATTGCATAACATATGCCCAGTGAATTCGCTCCTGGTATAATCAGCACATTTAGCGCTACAATGTTCAGACAAAGCCGCTCAAACATGAACAACGAATGAACAACGCTCTGTACGTAGCCTGCTTCAGCGTCATTAGGCTGATTATTTTCAGGTATGTAGCCAGGTTATTTGTTTTGTAATATCATTATAAATATATACCTTTTATATTGTAATGGATATTGGTATTTAATTGAATTATTAATAGACTTGGTCCATAAGATACTTATAAACAAACAAAATCTATTTTGTTTTTAATGTCTTCGTACGCTCATAACGCTAATGAATTTTCGGTATTTCTAATATTAAAATTCTGATTTTATTCATTACTAGCTGACCCGGCGAACTTCGTTCGGCCTAAAAGTCAAAAAACCTAATTTTTTTTAGTGTTCTTCCACTATATTATGCATGTATTATACATAAAATCTTCTCTTGAATCACTCTATCTACTTAAAAAAAAACTGCATTTAAATCCGTATCGTAGTTTTAAAGATATAAACATCATAGGGACAGGCAGGCAAAGCGACTTTGTTTTGTACTATGTAGTGATTAATTCTGTAATATTATGAAAATTCATTATTCAAAATTATATTGTATATCTTGCTTCTGAAATGCTTTTTTACAAATTAGAGGTTGTCTGAATTGTTAAAGAAATCTTGTGATTTTAGTAACAAGACCGCCTATTGTACTTTAGATTATACCTATGTATTATTTTTGTTAACAATGATTTAGGTGTGCGCAAGTAATTTTGTATTGTATAGTGAGATTCTGATTAGAATTGTACTGGATTTAGACTTAAACCAGATTTAATGAACGATATCTACAATCCTCATTAAATGCGGATCACTGATCTCGATATCTCCCTGCCAGGTACAACAAGTATACCCATTTGTAGCGTGAAGAAGTTCTTGAATTTCGATGGATGGATTTGATTAGCTCACCGTTATATCACTTGACTATCCTTTTTTTTTGTTTTCGAGGAGCGACGCAGGTTATGTGGGATTTTTATCGTACTTACCCCAGGTGGCCGTCCCTGGCGCTACACAGAGGACTCCGGGATCTCCAAAGGTGCGCAAGCGGGACCGCAACGCCTCTTATGACGGGCGGAGTATGCTGTAGCCCTATTCTAATCCCGGACTTCTAACTACTGGACCAGAACGAGCTATATTGACTTCAGGTTGAACTCCTGTTCACACAGTAGTACTACCAGTACTGCATTGCCATTTACCATTTAAGATTTAGGATGAAAAACCCCATTAACCATAATATTATTATAACCCTCATTAAACTGTTCTTATAAGGCTGAATAAGAGGTGAGTTTAGTACTCCTGTAGGATCCTATTATCCAGTCTTTATCACTATCAAAATATTTATATAGGTACAAAGTATAATTTTCTTTTCTTTAATATCTCAGATGTTATTCCACGATCGTTACGAGCGATCCAACAGCAACCGTCAAGGGAAATTACATTCACTAAGCAATTCTTTTACTTAATTAAGCGTAACGGACGTGAATTATGTGAATCCAATTAAAACTTTTACGTAAAACGATTATCTTTACTGTGAACTCATTCTTATTTCTACTGTTGAGCTGAATTCTATATATGAGTGAGTATATACCACGTTTTTAACAAATGAACGAAAATGTTTCGTAACGTAATGTAACGAAACATTTATAAAAACTTTATACTAAAATTCGTCTATAAATTATATACAGTAATAAGAATAATAATACTATTATTATAGTATCTTTTAAAGGTTTTTGCAAGGTGGTGGGACGTACAACAAAAAAAAGCAAAAAACACAAACCCGCTGAGTTTCTTGCCTGATTTTTTCAGTTGAGCTCGTGTTCCGATCGGGCGGTAGTGTAAAAAAAAGGGGAATTGACAATCTTTAAGACATTTCATTTAATTACATAGTTGGACCGGAGAAGCACAGCAGCTACATTTATTTCTAGCGTGAAGCATTATTTTCGTTTCGGTGGAAGGATGTGGTTCATAATAAAGCAACCTCCTTAGTCCTCGGGAACTGCAACGTCTGATTGTCTTGAAACAGAAATCGTTCTAAATAAAGTTGCTGGCAGATGTTCATGGGCGGCAGTGATCCCTACCATTACGTGGACTGCATGCTCGTTTGCTACTTTAATCTAATATAAAGAAGAAGCTACAATGAGTATGGTTGGACGACGTCATTCAGTTGGACTGCATGGTCGTTTACTTCTTCAATCTTATAAACAAGTGGCGTTTAGATCAAAATAGCATAATGTGTTCTGATGTTTGTGTAGAATTAAATAAATTATCATGATTATACTATAACACTCGACGGCTTCAAATCAAATTATTTGGGTAAGAAAAAACAAGTGGATGAAAACGTACGTAATGTACAATAATGAAATTAGTACCTACTTACAATAAATATATTTTAAATATAACAAGCTTAGAATTGCAAGCGGATTGCAGCTTTCTACCCGATGATGTCGTATGAAACGTTTTAGGGACGAATCCAGGAGATGGCCACAAGCGTCTTCCTGTGTGACATCAACACCTACAGCAGCCACTAACATCCATGCAAGGCGCATTAACTATTATTAAAAAACCTCCATAAGTTGAGGCATACGTCGACCAGTGAACGTAAGACAGTTGAATACTCTCAAAATGCAATTACCCTCCTTCCTTCAGGTGTATTTAGGTAAAAAGAAAGAACCTAGAACAAGCACAAGTATAGAAAACGGAACATCAATCTAAAAACAATGTTTACTTACTACAAGTATACGAGCACGTACAAGGAAGCTGTATCGAGTTTCTTCTCGCTGTCTCATGAATAAATAAAAGGACTCTCCCTCAATTTTATCGTCTGATACATGAAAGTAATTTTAGACGTTAAACACATGTATCTCTGTTCATTATCTTTTTAATTAAGGTATATATCCGTCTAAGGTATTTAATATATAAACGTAGCTTTTTTAATTATGTTGTTAGTTCAACCGGGTCGGTACCAACGCAACGCCACATTATTTCTACCGTGAAGCTGTTCTTGCGTATCGATGGAAGGATGTGGTTGCCGGCACACTTTTAGTATGTGGCGACCATCTTAGTCCTCGAGAATAACAACGCATCTGAGATTTACTTCAGGTAGAACTCATATTCAATATGATGTTGATTACAGATAGCCATGGGCGGTTTACATGACAAGAACAGTGTTTTGTTTCTACTAACACGGGTTACTTACGATTATTATTAGGGATTTAAAGGATTTGTTGTACAATATACGTTGTAAGGGCTATCGAGACTAAGTTAAGAGCTTATCTTAACTATAGAACTATAAGTCTTAGCTGTTATCATTGATCATTGTTGTCGGGAACTTAGCTTTGCTAAACTTCAAAAAAACTTCGCCAATTGGCTAATAAATTTACCGAAATCTTCTATCTTTTATGTAAGAATGAGACACCGATTTTATTTACTGAGAGTAATAACTAAAGTAAATGAGTTAAGACAACATTTGAAGGCGATAAATTTAAAAATACAATATCACGAGTAGCTTGGTATTGGATTTATTGGACTCCAAAAACATAGCATATGGTCTACGAGACCAAAAGTATGGCGACCACGGATATACAACCTTCAATCCTTCTTGAGATGAAATCATAGATTTAAATTTATTAAACAAGGTAAAAATATCACGAAAATATAAATCAAACTTTGAAAGTATTCCTGGTTTAATAAGGCATGTTTTAATTTCAAATTGATATTATTACGTTTTATTCCGACATCCTCATAATTATAAAGTTAATTAATTATTTACATGATAAAATCACGCACGTAAAATATACCTATAGACTAAAAACAATCTTATATATAGTCATAATCATCTGAAATTAACGCATGAAAAATAAATTATACAACTTTGTTGTGATAACAATTCTAAAAAATAAAAATTAATAATGCTCAGGGTCGTAGCTAGGGGCTAGCGCCGGTGGCTTGAAGGGTGGCTCTCAGGGCCGCAATGTTTAGAGGGCCGCATTTTGAACACATAAGAAAAATAACAACGTAATAGTATTAAAACAATTCAGCGAGAAAAAGCCGGTCATATAACTTGTTTGACCAGTCCTTTGCTATGTACGTACTATGTATATATATTTTTTATCTGACTGAAGTAGCAAACGAACATACAGTCCACCTGATGGTAAGTAGCTACAGCCGCCATACTTCATACAGAACATGGGTTCCATCTGAAGTCAATCACAGATGCGTTGCTACTCCCGAGGCCTATGATGGTCGCCTCATGTGAAAGTGTGCCGGCAACCACATCCTTCTATCGAAACGCAAGAAATGCTTCACGCTAGAAATAGGTGTGGCTGTGGTACTTCCTCGTTCGAACTATACTGGTTCTACCACCTTGAAAATAAAATTAGTCTTGAAAATAAGTCAACAAAAAAAGGTTCTCAACATCTTCGCACTCGAGTGCGAAAAATTCAAACGTTGTCAGGGGTAGGTACTTGTGATGCTACGCTACAACACTGAAAAAACTCAAGCAATGGCTACTTAAATATTAATGATAGCAAGAAAGAGACGCCGTAATATTAATTACGACTATACTTACTCTGTCTCCAAAATTAAATGTGTTTATAATGACCTTTATTATACTATCAGTCGCGCTCTTTTAAAAACTTAATTTGATTTCCAAACAATTGTCAATCGCTTTGACAAAAAACAGACGAAATAGCAGAATTCAAAACGAACTTGTTCGAAATAAATTGAAATAGACATCAGATAACGCCGAAATAAACAACAGACAAAGAGTGAATAATGATAAATGACATAATACAAAGAAAACAAAATGCCATACAAATGTTAGGTTATCTGCTGCGAATTCCAGACGCCGTGAGGTTTCTCAAGGACACCGCGGCGACAGTAAGTCTGATCTCGAACAAAGCCTTGTACGACATGTATAATGTATTTGGAAATGAGGGAATAAAATCCATCTCAAAATGTCCTACTGCATATAAATCGATCGTTAAAATGACATCTCCAGTGATAGCGTAACGATATCACCTTGAACTTTTTAGTAACGGAATCAAAGATTTTGATTTACCGAATTTATTTAAATTCTTGGGTGCATTTTTTATCATGATATATATGAGATGGACACAGGACTGGCACTACGCACCGGATAGGCCCAGAGTGTCTGGATTTACAAAAATATTTTTATTGCATTCTTTAAATAGAACGGAAAACGTCTAAGAAATCTATCTCTGACAGATTATTATCATTGCATTAAAATAACGAATTAAAAAGTCTTCACCAAGACGGAGTGTATATTTGAATGGCGCGAAGATATTAATTATGTAAATGTTGAAACATTTGCATAATTTATATCTTATGCTAGTAATATTTTTGTTATTTAACTGAAACGCTTACCGTGTTTTAATTCAAATGATCCTACCATTACCGAGTACATGCCATAACGTGAAGCGTTTCAACTTCATTTTCTGTTCATTTTACTGAATGAAATGAATTGAATTAACAATGTTAATTGAACTGACTTGATGGAAATTGAGCAGATTAATCCAGCAGAAAATCCAATAAAAATTCAACAGAGATAATTCCTGCATAGTTAATCTTATAACCAGATGGTAGAACCAGGTGGTAGAACCAGAGTAGTTCGACCGGGGAGATTTCAGACAAAACCCCTGCTCTATATAAAGTTGCTTACAGTTGTCCATGGGTGGCAGTCACAACTTACAATCAGATTGACCGCATGCTCGTTTGCTTATTCAGTCGGAAAAAATAATTTTACTAACGTTTAACTAACCAAATGAATAATATTGTTGTTTTGCAAGAATGTATACATTTTCTGTTATTGCCAACTTTCTGTCGTCACACGACCCCTGAAGGGCAACAAGGCGTCGGTCAGTCTGAACGTAAAGTGCGCCATAATTTCAAACAATTTTAGTATCCTAAAAAATAAGATAAAAAAATATGAAAAAGTTACTTATTCTACGACAGGACACGATTATCAAATACAATTATTTGATAATCAGGTCCACACGATCAACACAAGCAATATTTTCCTGAGAGTACGACTATTAAAAAACGCTTAAACTAGGTTTTTATCCTGTGTCGTGGTTGCTACGGACACATACAAACATGAATACACAACACCCAGACCCATAACAAGAATCTAAATTCACCATTCAGATACTTTTCTGGCCAGGAAACGAACCCAGAATCCACGGCGTGCCAGACCAGTATAGTGACCGCTCCGCCACGCAGGTCGTCATTTGTAAAGCATTCAAGTATTTGACTGTGATGGCACGACTACACTAACATAGTACGACTTTTTAATAAGTTCTTGTGTTTAATATGTTGTGTGACAGAGTAGATTTTGCCTTATGTTCCCGACATTGGGTCGCCACACAACCTCTCAAGGGCAACGCGGCGTCGGTCAGTCTGGACGCAGAATACGTAACAAGAACAATATATTTCGCTTTTAATCCTTTCGTATAATAAGGTAAGGGTCGCAACTGTAAAGTTAGTGGCTCTCTGTGGTTTCATTGTAGCGGTATGATTGCCATTATATTTGTCTCATAACCGCCATATTTGTGTTGCTGTTTTGTTCCTTATTTTATTACACTTTTTATATTAGCTTGGGTTATATGTAACACAATGTTATTATAATGTTTAAGCTTAATTTTCACCGGTTTCCAGAATTCTGATTATTTTCAACTTTGCACTCGTATCGTATATGAAAAAAATTTTTTAGCGCAAAAGTGTGTTTTGTTAGATTTTACTAAAATTTATAATTATATGACATTTCTTAACAATTTGTCGTTTGCTTCAAATAGTGCCTCATTTTGATAAATAAGAGTAAAAACACGTCAAACTATATTGCCTTTATGTTGTTTAAAACTTGCTGAACTTAAAGCTAAATTGAATTGTAGTGCGTAATAAGCCTGAAGCACCGCTGTCCATTAAAAGTTGCTATGAGTACTTAAATTTTAATACTTTGTTCTTCATTAAAATTATTACGAACTTGAAGCGTGTAAAGGTTATGTCCTCGTATAGACGTGTTTCTAAAACATTTATTAAACTTTCCATTGTTTGGTGTAACGAAAACATTTAAATATTAAAAAAAAGAGAAAAGATGATTATAAAAAGTTATATAGAAATAATATGTCTATCCATCTGTACCCTTCAAGCACCACTTGCGCCACTTTAATCCGTCCTGTGTCTTTAAATCCAACGGTTTCTCACTGTTTTGGGTCATCGAACCACCTGGTGGTTTGTCGCCTACCTATCCTATGCTCCTTGCCTAAAGGTCGCCAATCTAGGATGTTCCTTTCCTATCGGTTATCGGTATTTCGAGCGTTGTATGGTTGGCCCAGTACCACATTATATATAAAACATACTGTCAGTTTGTTTAACTGCAGCAGCACCTCAACCACATTATTGTCGCCACAATACAATAGTACAAAGTATAAAATATTTAGGTGTTACAATTGATGAAAACTTAAGATGGAAAAATCATATAATGATAGTATGCGAAAAACTATCCAAATTTATATTTGCTATCAGACGCTTGAGATTGACAGTATCTGAAAGTGTGGCGCTCAGTGTGTACCACGGCTATGTTGCGTCCACTTTATCATATGGACTTTTATTGTGGGGTAATTCTACTGACTTTGACAAAGCCTTCAAAATTCAAAAAAAGGCAATTCGTGCAGTATGTGGAGTAGGGCCGATGGATAGTTGTAGACCCTTATTTAAACGCCTGAATGTACTAACCCTGACTTGTATGTACATTAAAGCAGCATGCGTGTTTGTAAGGGAACATCCAGAATTTTTCAGCTTGGACGTAGTAAAATCGCCTATAAGATCTAGGCGTAATGCAAATAAATTCAAACTGTATACTCCAAGCTGTAGGTTACAAATAATAAAAAGAAACGCTCCTATGTCTGTAAATCAAATTTATAATAAATTGCCTAACATTTTTAAAGAATTACCATATAATGCATTTAAAAGAAAATTACAAGTTTGGCTCATCAATTGGAATTTCTATAGCCTAAGTGATTATTTTAATAGTGAATTTGACTAAGTTTCCTTTTATTTTAATTTTGAATATTGACAAAGAATAATAGAAATAATGAAGTACTTATACTATTTGACATTGACATTTATTGATGTAATTATGTGTATTTATATGACATTATTATTGTAATTCTATTATCAAATATTTAATATAGTTGTAATTTGCACACCTTATTAGGTAGAACATACGAAAATATAATGCTAAATTTAAGACCTATGTACTACACTATGTTCTGGCAAATAAAGTGAATTTGAATTTGAATACATATAAGCCAAAAACGCTTACCTATTACAGCAGAAAATGTACAAACGATCGCCTTTGCACATCGGTAACAAACAGAAATAAGATTAGATGAATATGAGTGGTCGATCATAGGTAGTGCATATTCTACCTACTATTACTACTACAAGTATTAAGTCAGAATGCTATATTACACATACAATATTATACAATTATCCCTTCAAAATACATATAACAATTTAAGCGCCTGGCTGGCTTAAATTTTCTGTAATTAGGCAAGAATAGTTGTGATGTATTTTCTTTTTGACATTATTTTTAAAAAAATATGGTCTACAGGAATACAGCTCATCCAACCAACGCAAACCAACCAATCTACTTACTACTTTTATACTAGCTTAAATATATCCAGTCTATAGCGTTTAGGCAAACCTCGTGGATACATATTAGCTCGCTGAAATTAAATTTTATTAGTCCAAGCTGATGGCCCAAATTATGTATTAGTGTTTGAATATTCACCTAAACAAACAGTCTGGCTGTCTGTGTGTACCTTTAATTTATTGGAGTTAGTCTATTAGTATTATCCTGTTGCAGATTATTTACATTCTTGAGTGAACACCCACATTACTGCTTAAAGGATGAGTAGCTTTTTTAAGCTTTTCGCATGATAACAAACACCAATTAAAATGAGACGCAATTATACAATTGGCTCAAATGCAAGTTTAACTAGTAATCTAAATATTAATATGTGAAGCAAAAAATTGTGATTCGTTTTTAAGACTTGTCGCAGGCGGAGGAGTATGAAATTACGCACGGTTATAGTTGATGTAGATAAGGATTGCGCAATGCTAATATTATTTTCAAATAATGCATAAAATATACATAAAATCAACACAATACACTCACTACCTTGTATTTGGCACAAACACATACATAATAAACGAAATAGAACATTCCATGTTTTATTATGAAAACACATAACGACAAAAATTTCAGTAGTCTTTGTCAAAATACCCGTTATTGCTTTTAAATGCAAGTTAGTTAATTAAACCTCGTTTTATCTGTAACGAGTGCTTTCAAAATTATTACAATTTATTTAAATTAGAGAAATATTGGTGCTACCTCGGACAATATGAAGTATAGTTTTTTAAATTTAAATTACGGTCGAATTTCGACCGTTGCGACGGGTAACTAGTTATTATGAAAACATAAAAATCTAAAAGTTAAATTTGCAGTTGGGTATTTTGTTTTATAATAATAATTTATTTAATTTAAATAACAATTTAATGATATGTACCTATATTTTTGTAATGGTTTTGTATGGAAAGCCATATTGAGAAATGATATAGCCTAAGCCACTCCAAATTAAGTCGGTTCCAATGATATGTTACACCTTATAATCCGTCTAGCCGTTTGATTTGGTTTACATACGCTCGAAAAATAGTACCCTTTTACTAATGCAATTGGGTAAAAAATGTATGTATATTATTCCATGATATAAAGAAGAACCCACAGTAAACAATTACAGTTAAGCGGGCGCGCCGTTAAGCGTGTTTGGTTGCCGGTGATGCGATACTTTCCATCAGATGACAGCGATTCCAAAGAAGTTTCACTTCAAAATATATGCAATATTCTACAAAATAAAAAAGAACAACTGATGTACCTACAGTAAACATTTACAGTTAAGCGGGCGCAACGTTGGGCGTGATCGGTTGCCGGTGATGCCATACTTTCTATCAAATCACAGCGATTCCAAAGAAGTTTCACTTCTAAATATATACACTATTCTACAAAATAAAAAAGAACAACTGATGTACCTACAGTAAACAATAACAGTTAAGCGGGCGCAATGTTGGGCGTGTTCGGTTGCCGGTGATGCGATATTTTCGCTCCAATTCAACTGCTGTTTCGTATCAGGCTTTAAACGTTCGACGTAACCGATTGCATTGGCTTGAATTTTTACCAAAATGATTGTTCTGAAGTTTTATTTATTTTTGAAGTACATTGATTTTTATTAATATTCATGTAATCACAATTTGCAAGATTTAATTTTAAGGGGGTCGCCCCAGGTAACAGTAGAACTGTAGTTCTGTTGTAGCATCTTTTCTACCGCTTTGATACACCAGCTTCCGATTGACCCCGATTGCCTTCTGTTAAAGCAAAAAAAAAATATTTTAATCTTGAGGTTTAAATGCATGGAATAATCTACAATCAGTTTAAAATATTGAAACTTGTACTTTAGCAGACTGTTGAAAACAATATTTATATTTCGTGATATTGTGCGACAAAAAATACCATTCTCAGACGATTCTACGAGTTTAATGTGAGTTTATATGTGTCGATTCTGCCTTATTAATTTAAAATGAATCGCTCATTGAGTTATTGAGAAGTATGCAAATCGTAATTTTACGAAAAAACGCCTTTAAAGTGTCAGGTACGTATAGACATGTGAAAATCTTAACTTACCTCTCCACGTTCTACGAAGCTTCATCCATAGATTTATAGATACTAGTCACCCGTAGCATCGGCCGAAGTTCGACCGTAATTTAAATTAAAAAACTAAACTTCATATTGTCCAAATTAGTACGAATATTTCTCTTCAAATCAAATGTCATCTGACATTCTTGACGTTGTGTCTTTTCATAGTAAGACATTGAATGTTCTATTTCATTTACTAAGTACATATGTGTTTGTGACAAATGCAAGGCAGTGTGTGTAATGTGTTTTTAGTTGATTTTATGTATGAAAAATGTATTATTTGAAAAAAATATTAACATTCTGCACTCCTTCTCTACGTCCACTATAACCGTGCAAAATTTCATACTAATCCGTCCGCGGCATATTACTTAAAAATCCGTCACAAATTTTTGCTTCACGTATTAATATAATAAACAAAATTTCATACTAATCCGTCCGCGGCATATTACTTAAAAATCCGTCACAAATTTTTGCTTCACGTATTAATATAATAAATTCCTTGTTCTGTCTTTTGTAATTCATGGAAATTACGATAAGTCAAGAAACTTATCTTAAAACTTGTAGGTACTATTCGTTTTAAGTTTTCTTATCTTTGGGATGTCAAAATTATTTTTTTAGAGGTGTTCTATGGAATATGCCACGTTTCTTATTTAATATAATGGGTTATATTATATGATAATATTGTAATATCTCTCATCTCTATCTCATCTCTCCAGAACTAATAATGAAAGAAAAATATGAGTTGCTGTTACGGGTCTGTGAAACTGCTTCAGAATTCTTCATTAAAAAACTGTATCAATTTGATAATTAATTTGTAATATGCACATAACTTTTAAAATTAGATATACGCGTAGCTTAGTCAGGAATGTTTAATTATACGCTCATTATTCTTATCCTTTCATCTTCCATGCATGTTAAAAATATACAGCAATATATGTCGATACTATGTGCTTTATGCTTCAGGTAGTAATTGTTGGTAAATTAATCTTAGAAATGATATCTATAATGTACGATGGTGAAATGAAATTCACACTTTAAATTGCACGGTTTCAGATTCACACCTATTTCAAATTAATTGCAGCAGAGTTGCGCTGTTCTGTTTTACATCGGAAAAAAGCTCCTATACATACCCACATAAAGTAATAAGGCTTAGTATTGTGAAAAAAGAAAACAGAAGTGCAGGGGCACAGCTATCGGTGAATCAATGATACTGGCCCCCGGGTTATAGTTATAGGTTATAGTTTTAAGAAATAAAACTATATAAAAAGTTTTAATGATACCAATTGAATAAAATATTAATCAATACAACTAAACACACATTACACACACTACCGTACATTTGACACAAACACATAAATAATAAACGAAATAAAACATTCAAAGTCTTACTATAAATGAAATGAAATTGGTATCATTAAAACTATATAAAAAGGTTTATTGATACCAATTGAATAAAATATTAATCAATACAATAGACAGCTTCTACCATGTTGATACAATTAGATTTTTATCTAGCCAAATGACGTATTTGATAATCTTTCATTAGCTGCTTTGAATTCAACAAGATAATTATTATCTGAAAGTCAACTCCGAAGTTCACTCGACCTTTAAGGGGCAGTCAAACTTTATTCATCTTGATACCAAAAAAGTTTCTTTCATTTTGATTTTATTTTTCCTCTGTTATACAAAAAATAAATCCGTACAAAGTAAATTCTTACGAAATCAAAATGGTTTTCAAATTTACACCTCTCTTTGTAGTGGTTCAAATTAAACAGATGATACAATCTTAATTACATTTTCATACAATATAAGATAATCTTACTAACAATAAAACCTATGACATACGAATTATTTATTTATATTTACTGTATAAAGATTAAATAATCAGGTAGCTAATTTTTACTAGAGACGGCAGATGACGACAAATGAACAGCTATATGAAAGGTATGTATTAAGTTTATTTGATTTAAAATAATCTCTATAACTCACAGGCCATGAGGTTCTGAGATCACCAAATACCGTTTTAAGTACTTTTACATATCTTTCATACCATCATCATCATCATAATGTTAAGAGGCGTACATTAACATTTTCTAAAAACAATATGAATACAATATAAACTATAAATAAAATATAAACTTTGGTAGCATTTACTTCCCTTCATCACACTTTTGAGTTCCACTACCGGACACAATATAAAACGATGGAAAACGGCGGGTAGACGCTGGATTCAGATGGCTCAGGACCGGTCGAAGTGGCGCAGATTAGGGGAGGCCTATGTCCAGCAGTGGACTTTCAAAGGCTGATGGATGGATGGATGGACCGGACACAAACTTTCGTAACAGAGGTTTAAGCCAAAAGTACACCCATGATTTGGATGTCCCCTAGCTGTCTCCTACGCTAAAGAAAAATTGGTGTTATTTATCGCCGACACTTATGCTCTACATAATTTAGTTACCTCACTAAACACCTATTTATTTGGTACCTGAAGCGTTTATCCTTTTAGCTAAACATAGACTGGCGGTACATCTAGGTACTGCTCTCATGAATGTTTTATCGTACACCTACTTGCCTGTCAAAGTACTCTGATCTGACAAGCGAGGTCCTAAATATTCATAGGGGCTCGTTTCAGTAAGAAAGTTCACATAGAGGTGAACATTCATTATTTGGGACGACGATGTCATTATTCCGACCGATCGACGATCTCAGTACGTGAAAAGGATCTATTTATAGTCGTCCTCGTAAATTATATGTCATTAGTTACTCCTACCTCGTTCCAATTTACATAGCAAACACATCAATTTGTAGCCTACGTTTTATTTGATAGAATCGTTGAGGAATATAATTGTTTCGTACACTAATGTTTGATTTCATAAGTTAGCAACAGGCAAAACTTGGATAAATTTTAGATAATTTTAATGACAGAATTACGATTGTAATCAAGAATTACGGGTCCAAAATGAATTGATTTTCTCTTATTTTGCAATACTTTCCAGAAAATTTCAAAGGTAGTAAGATTTTGTATTTTGACTAAGATACTGTCGCACTTATTTCTACGTCGTTTGTAAAATGTGGTTATGAAGTCTTTTACAATATATTTCTAAGGTGAAGCAATACTAATAATACAATAATAAGCGTTTGGATGAAAAGGCTTAGCTCATTTGCAGCTCAGGAGTGGCAACGTATGTATGTATTGACTTAAGATATAACTCATGTTCTATATGAAGCTGCTTACAAATGTCCGTGGTCGGTAATCACCACTTTCCATCGGGTGAAAAGCACGCTCGTTTGCTTCTTTATTTTATAAAAATACATAAGAAATTTCAGTTAAGTAATGTGCAGTAGAAATGTGTTGATGGATTGAAATACTATTCGCTCTTTTATTCATAAAAAAAAATAACTCAAAATTTATGTTTTGCGAATTTAGCACCTAGTTCGTTCGCTTTATGGTATAAGCTCGCGAAACATAAATTTTGAGTTATTCTTTTTGTGAATAAAGGTGCGATAGTTGTTCAAAAATGTCCATAGATAGCAATCAATAATAACAATGCTTTGCATACTCGTTTGCTACTAATTTACCCAAAATGTAGTCGTAGAAATGTCGTAGGGTCGATCAAAAAGACATTTAAGTCGTAAAGCTTAAATGTCCCGTTGCACATAATCTGTGCGGGAGTCTTGTTAAAATGAGTTTTAAATTCATCACACTGACGTAGTTCCTGGTTACTGAACACTCCACCCCTCGCCTTTTATACGTACCTTAAGGAAAACTTTATACATTAGCATATTCTATTTAATAAGCTAATGTTTAAGTCGTTATAGGCTTCTTACTATGTTGAAATGAACTGTTGGCTATCAGAATTTATTTTAGAAATCCATACTAATATTATAGATGTGAAAATATTTGTTTGTTCCTCTTTCACGTTGCCACATAGCTATTATATGGTATGGTTTATATGTTGGGAGATAGGAGAGTGGAGAGTGACGTAGGCTACTTTTTACCACGCTCTCTCATACCCATGAAAATATCGGTAGTTTGATAGTTGCTAGATATTTAGTAGTTCCAGACATAGTTAATAGATGGCGTGAATCTTACTGATTCATTTGCAAGTTCTGTATTACGCTACCAATTGTTGAAGGTATAATGTCAGTACCTTTTGTTTACAAGCGCGGGTGAAACCGCGGGCACAGCTAGTATATTATATTTTTCAACTAAACATTGACTACCAACGCAGAATGGTGATCGTAAAGATCTGGGTTCGAATCATGATCGGACACATATTTAGAGTATGAATTTTGAAGTTATCCAATGTTGTAATACTTATCATTAGCGGTGTCCACCTTAACCAGGAGACAGAATCCTAAGGTTATAACAGAGATGGGCATAACTAGTTACTTAAGTAATCTAATTATTAATGAAATTACAAAGTAATTAAATTAAATGTAATTGAATTACACAATAATCAATTAAATTGTAATTGAGTTACTACCAACGTGCAATGTAACTGATTACAATATATTTAATTACAAAATAGTTTAATTACAACATAACCTTATTACCTAGTAATCTGTTTATTGTAACCTTAACTTTGCATATGAAATATATTTATTTGTTATATCTGTAATGTTTTTTTGTTTACAATGATAATCAAAACAAGATGTATTTAATATTTCAACAAAACATCTGATACACATGTTTTTTTCAGAAATGAGCGTATATAACTTTTTTTTTAATATAGATAAAATAAAAATATAACATCTTCGCTTAGTAGTAGCGTATGTAGGATTGTAGGTAAAGCAGGCACGGTGCATCTTCGGCAAGTACGAATTTAAGTGCAAACGTTCCAGTCTAATACTGATTTAAATCCTATCCTACTAATATTATAAATGCGAAAGTTTGTGAGGATGTATGTGTATTTGTTATTCTTTCACGCAAAAACTACTCAACGGATTAGGTTGAAACTTTACAGTAGTATAGGTTATACATCAGAATAACATATGGGCTATAATTTGTAATGATTTTTTTTTATAAGGTTATAATATAACGAGAAATATCAGGTTAGTCGGAAAAAAAGTTGTGCTCTGAGAGCTATCTTCGCGTACGCTGCCTAAACCGTTGGAGATATCCAAATATAATGTACCGTGGGATTGTTTGGCTCACATAGATCTAAATAAAAGTCCGCGACAGCATATGTCTATATTTTATGTATAACCCACAATAACTCTTTTTATACTTTGAAAATTTTAAAAATATCAAGTTGATGTTTCCATCGGTTTTATACAAACTAAATATTAATCCTTATCAAAATAAATGATTTCAAAAAATCAAACATCTAATAAAGATTGAATCTGCCTTTTACACCATGTAAATTGGATAAGTAGTTTAGAAGATATTACGAGTATAACATATTGCGTAGTCAATTGTCGATTGACCGGCAGTACGCGCCGTGCGCCGCCGCCGCCGTATACAAGAAAGTTGTATGATATTAATATTTGAATGGTTATAAAACACGGAGCAAAATGTGAAAGGTCAATGACGTCTCTGTAGTTACGGGAATAAGGCTACGGTATCCCCTGTCTGTGCTGAAAGGCAACTAAAAGGGAGCTTTAGGAGTTGCGGGCGGCTAGGAAAGGTCCAAACACCCAGTCAGCAACTTGGGAAAGATGTCAGCATGTGTGGTCGTATGCTATCGTGAGAGCCAGGATGGCCGGAGCTTGAACCGTCCAGCCAGAAGATCCCGGGAAGGACGATGGCATACGTGTGGTCGCATATCGTGGTAAAGACCAGATGGAGTGGTGGGCCCAGCCGCTCACTTGGGAGGAGCCCGATGGGGCAATGCACTCAGAGGACTCCAGTTGTGTTCCTTTGAAGATTCCGGAGTCCTGGTGCTATAAGAATCCCAGATAACCCTGCGTCGCTCCCACGGCGTACCTTTTGAAGGTTTCTCCCTCGACAAAAAAGAAAAAAGTCAATGAGAATGAAACAGCGGAAAGGTTAAATATGTTATTCAATCGTCATCGACCTTTTAATGTAACACAACTCGGCACATATGTCAGATTAGCAGTAGTTTAGGTCGTAGTTGACCGCGCTAGCCAACTGCGCGTTGGTAACCGTCACGGGTTTTGAGACCCTTTCTTAAAACTTTTAATTTCAGAGTAAGCATTAATATCTGTTGCCGACAAAACTAATTCAAATTAATATACGTGCCTGTGATTTGAAATTTGAACACACTGATTTAGGCGATTAACACACGGCACCGCGCACCGCCGCGAATAGCGGTGTCCCGCGCGGTAAGGCGGTTTGCGCACCTGTACGCGCGGATGGACCGATCATCAAAATAAACTTTTCGACATCGAAATGCATTTTTGCTTCAACGATGATCCGCGCGGTTAGGCGCCAGCCCGTGTGTGAGGCGCCGACCCCCCGCACTGTCGTTAGCGCGGAGACACGGTGGTGATGAGAACACCGCTGGACCGCGCGGCCAGTCGGTGTACGTTTGTGAGGCATCAACGGATTTATTAGACCCCAATACAACATGAGATCCGCTTCACCGCCTACCGTGGCTGTGAGCGGTACCGTATGTTAATCGCCTTAGGAAGTAGGGCAAGGGTTCAATCTGAAGTAAATCACAGATGCGTTGCTACTCCCGAGGACTATGATGATCGCCTCATATAAAAGTGAGCCGGCAGGCACACCCTTCAAATGAAACACAAGAACTGCTTCACGATAGAAATAGGTGCGGCGGTGATGCTTCCCTGGTTGAACCATTGCTCTACCACCTTGCACACTTTACTTTTGTGGCAGACTAAATTCCACGCGAGCGAAGCCGCGGGCAAAGGCTAGTCTGTTATAATGTAATTAGATTAACTTGTAATTAAATTACTTTTAATTAGTTACAGTAAATACTTATTGTAATTAGTTACCTATGTAACCTGTTACAAATTATTTTGAATACTAATTACAAAGTAACTGTAACTTGTAATTGTTAATTCAATTGCTTTTTGCCCATCACTGGGTTATAAGCATGAAAATTATTTTTGTATTGTTGGTTTGTGTATCTTTGTCTATAACAGTACATGTGTGGAATTAAAACAATTGTACAAATATTTTGTAAATGTTAAAAACAGGATACTTTACCACTGTGGTTTGTGGTATCGATCATGAATAGGACAGTGCTCTCTCTTTAGATGTCGTAGCAGGCGAATTAGTAACTAAATCCAGGAAATGGCCCGCAGCGTCTTCCAGTTTAGACCAAAACGACTGCGGTAACAAAACTAACACGCTAATTAGGTTTTTATAATATTGAAGTAGCAAACGAGCATGCAGTTCACCTGATGATAAGTGGTCACTACCGCCCATGGACATCTGTAAGCAACTTCATATAGAACATAGGTTTTATCTGAAGTCAATCACATATGCGTTGCTACTCCTGAGGACTATGATGGTCGCCTCATACAAAAGTGTGCCGGCAACCACACCCTTCCATCGAAACGCAAAAAATGCGAATTAGAAATAGGTGTGGCGGTAGTACCTCCCCGGGCGAACTACACTGGTTCTACCACCATTCAATTCAACCTTGTTAGGTGCTGTAAATATTGGCATAAACTCCTGTTCGACGAAGTCTATGTACAAACGTGGACTTCAAAGATCTGATGGATTGATGCACTTTACTTTTAAAGCTTCAATTAAGAATACAAAGTGCTGTAATTTTATCCCGAAAAATTGTACATAGAAGTAAATAGTGAAAACGGAAACAAATGCACGTAATTATAAATTTAAGTACCCATTCTTTTTTAATATATTGGTACTAACGACACGAGATTTATTACACTGCCGTACTGCGCCATTATCTTTTCTTAGACAAATTTCAATGTTATTACAGTAATAACTCTCTCAAATGAGCTGATCCTCAACTCAATAACGTCGGGAGGGTTCATTTGAACAGAAATTTACAGGTGTATACGATCAGAGAGTTTTGGGGGAAAATATTCAAATATTCTCAGTTACATGCTATAAATAGAATGTTTAATGAAATTAAATGTTATTTTGTATAGATTTGTGAAGGCACTTACTCATTATTAGTTACAACATTTTTTTTTTCGTATACAACCATCGAATTAGATCACGACCTGAACAGACAAGAAACTCAGCGGGATTGTCTTTGTTATTTTTTATCAGTTTATCTATACATATATTTAATAGGTGGTAATTTTGCGTTTTTATATTAACTTATTTGGTTAGATCTTGATAATTAAACAAATTTATCGTGAAGTTTACTTGAATTAAGAGATAAATAATAATCTAAAGGCAATAATATTCATTGAGTGCGATAGGGAAACAATATCGTTATATTTTCTACGATTTTGAAAGTGATGGAAGCATCACACGACATTTGCTCCGTCTTATTGTTCTCTGTAACATAATATGGAATCAGCATTCACATAAAGACAATCAATGTGTTGCTAAAATGGAAAAGAAAGTTTAAACGCTTTTCTAAATCTATATTACGTTTTTCACATTTATAACACTCTACACCGATAGGAGGTACCTAATCGTTAAGTGTGCACAAGCGAATATTCCGTAACTATTACAGATATCAAAAAATTTTAAACTAATATCAAAAGTACTAAACCTAATGAGTAAAATGACAATCTTAACTTTTTAAAAATATAACGAGAAATATCCAAAAACTTTATAATAATCGCTCCCATACATTTAGTATGAGATGAGAATATGAGAGAAAGTAGAGAAGTAGAACTAACACATTGTACAATAATAAATTGTGTTTCTTTCAATTTGCGTAATTAATCATGATTGTTGCATTATTGATTGAAAAATGGCATATAGCGATACAAAAAGGGACATGTTAACAATGTACTACTTCTACTTAACTACTATTGAAGGTGGTAGAACCAGTGTAGTTCGCCCGGGGAAGTACCACCGCCACGCCTATTTCTAGCGTGAAGCAGTTTTTGCGTTTCGATGGAAGGGTGTGGTTGCCGGCACACTTTCACTTGAGGCGACCATCATAGTCCTCGGGAGTAGCAACGCATCTGTGATTGAGAACCCCATGTTTTTTTTTTTATTTGACTGAAGTAGCAAACGAGCATGCAGTCCACCTGATGGTAAGTGGTCACTGCTACCCATGGACATTTGCTACTTCAATCTTATAAAAAAAAAAAACTATTGACAACTAGTTAAAAGTTAAACTCGACGTCAACTTTCTACACTAGTTCGGTTATTTGATTTGTCACGGACATGGTGGAAGCCTGATCAGTTTAATTGCATTATCGGTTTTCGATTCTGCCATGCCACTAACCGATGTCGAGTTAAGTGGCCACTCGACAGCTAACTACGAGTACTTATCCATTTTCAGAGAACATTGAACTCATACAGGACATAGTTTTATCACCGTCATCCAGCGAAATACGTTGAGCGCCGACTTCGAAACTATGTACTAAGTACTGAGTATGTTCTTAACCAAAATTAATTGAAATTATTTTTACTTTTTTGTGACATCGAAGTCGTTAGATATTTTTTGTCAAAAACTTTTTATCATGGTAAGACATCGAATGTTTTATTTCATTTAATAAATATGTGTTTGTGTCAAATGCACGGTAGTGTGTTTGATGATTTTTAGTTGATTTTAGCTATATTTAAGGTATTATTTGAGAAAAAATAACATTCCGTCATCATTCTCTACGTCAACTTTAATCGTGCGTAATTTCATACTCCTCCGTCCGCGGCAAGTATGTTAAAAAACGGATCACAAGTTTTTGTTTTACGTATTAATATATAGAGTACCCTCGATCTCATGTAGTCGAGTAAATAGAGTTTTAAATAAATTACGATTTGTTTACGTATCATATCTTAGAGGTGATTAGTAAAATTTTAATTACTGTACATGCGATAGTGTAGCGAATGTATAGTATGTGCAGAGTACGATACATTCGCTACACATGCATAAGTAATGCATGTGTAGCGAATATACCGTCATATTTTATATAAAGAAATACATAAAAAATACTAATTTCATTTGTATGTACTACTTAGAAAACAATACTTCAAAACTATTCGATTTAAAGTAATTAAATAGTAAAAAGTCGGTGGAATAAAGCACTTTTACACATGCAGCAAAATAATAGCGTCGTCCTAATAAATGCAATCAAAGGACCGCGTCCTAGCGTTAATCGGTCGCTGGACACTCATTTTCTGCTGGCAGTAATAAATTCAATTGGATTATCGTTTTTCAATTCCGTTCAGTTCAAATTTTTCTATGATCTACACTATTACTTATTTTCCACTCTACTACTCTTTTACGGCTCGTCGTTATTTATATTTTCGGTTTAAAGATCTTTATTTCTCAGAAAGATATTACATCACTTATTTGAGAACATGATAATTTCTAAATATAACAAACATTGTCCCGATGTGGGTAATTAATAATATTAGCCAAGACGCGTTCAATTTACCGCCGGTACTTGCAAGTTAGCCGGTGGTCCAAGTTATAGTAAGTTATCGGTTTTATTATAAATATATTCTGAAAGTTTTTTCTTAAAAATGTTTAGTGATTTAGCGATTTTGACATTATTCGGAATTGAGTTATATAGCTGTGCTCCTTTAAAGGTTATGTTATTTTTACCGTAGTTAGTTCTTATTTTTGAAATAACTAGGTGGTTTGCGCGACGGCAGGAATATTTCAATGTATCACCTTTTGTCGTAAATGTAATATGAGTATGAATAATTTTGTGAATAATTTTATATATTAATATACATGTGTTATATATATAAAGTTGTTGGATGTTCATAGTTTTTGTTTCATTGTATATCGTTTTGGTTGGTGTCATAAAGTCGTAATGGTGTAATACTTTGATGATCTTTTGATTTTATATTAGTTTTGGCTGCACCGCCCCAAACTTCAATAAGATACAGAAGGTGAGGTTTGACTAATGAGTTATAAATTAGAGGCCGGGTTCTTTTCGGTATGCATCTAGAAATTTTATGTAGTAATCCTAATAATGACGATAATTTACTTTGTATGTGTTGAATGTGTGCCTTCCAGGTTAAGTTTTTGTCCAGTATCAGTCCTAGATATTTTTCTTCATTAGTTTTGTTTAGTACTTGTTGATTTATTTTCAAACTATCACAGTTAGGGAGTTTTTTATTTTTTGCACAAAAAATAATGTAAGATGATTTCGAAGCATTTATTGTCAGGAGATTAGATTGGAACCACCTGCACAGAATATTAAGATCATCCTGGGCGTTCTGAATGATTTCCTTGATATTATGACCGAAATAGAAAATGCAGGTATCATCTGCATATAGACTTAGTTGACCATGCAACTGTAGTTGGGAGATATTGTTGACATAAATCAAAAATAACAGAGGTCCGAGAATTGAGCCTTGTGGTACACCACATGTTAAAAGTTTTGGAGAACTTTGATGATTTCCTAGTTTGACAATCTGATGTCTATTAGTTAGGTATGGTTCCATCATTCTATATGCTGCACCAGTGATTCCAATTCTATGTAATTTTTGTAAAAGTAAATTATGGCAAACTGTGTCAAAGGCTTTTTTCAGGTCAATAAATAGGCCTAGTCCTACATGTTTTTGATCAATTTTTGTTTTTAATACTGTTACTAAATCTATGGCCGCATTAAAGTATTTGATTTCGGACGAAATCCATACTGCTTTTCATATAGAAATTTAATTTTGTTAAGGTGTTGATCCAGCCTTTTGTATATAATTTTTTCCAATATCTTAGATATTACCGGCAAGACTGAGACGGGGCGGTAGTTCCCTGGATCTGATTTTGAACCAGTTTTATATATTGGAGTAACTCTAGCTACTTTTAGACTATCCGGAAACGAGCCTTCGATCAAAAGTTTATTTAAGCAGTCAGTCAAATTATTTTAGTACAGTACAACTAACAAATATGTAATTGTAAAGTTTGCCTTATTTTAATAATTTGGTATTAATTTATCACATAATTAAGTGTTTTTAAATAATTAACTAGCAAACGAGCATGTTACCTTTGAATATCTGTAACCAACTCGATGTACATTATATTCTAACTAAATTTAATTACACATGTATTGTTACTCTTCAGGGATAAGATGGCGAAATATGTTATAACTACAATCAACTATTAAGTTTTGTTATGAATTAAGTTTATTCAAAGGATGATGTCATTATGGCGGTTACATTATGGCGGCGGCGACATTATGGCGGTGTTTACAGACAGACAAATCCCATTGCGTTATCGGTATTCAATTCTGCATTCCCAAACATGTTTCAGCTGAATGCTTGTCTGGCATGATATATTACACATTGTGGTTTACAAGTACCTACTTGTTCAGTAGTGGAGTATTACTTATTTATCTAGATGAAAAACGCATTTATAACGTCGGTGACGGTCGACTACTTAATTCGGATTACAGTAAATACTATAATAGTATAATACATAAATAATAGTTTAAAATATACATAAATATATAGCACAATATATTTATGTATATTTTAAACGTATTTAATATATACATATACAAGCTGACCCGGCCAACGTTATGTTGCCACATAAAAATTAGGTGTAAAAAAAATTAAGGGCGGACAGACCTTATCACCAGGGGTATGAATAATATATGTTGGCCGATTCTCAGACCTACTCAATATGCTCATTAGAATCGGTCAAGCCGTTTCGGAGGAGTACGGAAACGAACACTGTGACACGAGAATTTCATATACTAGACTAGCTGACAAACGTTGTTTTGCCATTTAAAAAAAATATATATGTTAAGGATAACCCTTAAGGGGTATGAAAAATAGATGTTGGCCGATTCTCAGACCTACTGAATAAGCATATAAAATTTGGTAAAAATCGGTCAAGCCGTTTCGGAGGAGTATGGCAACAAAAACTGTGACACGAGAATTTTATATATTAGATTGTGCATATATAATTAAATAGATTTAACGTAAAATATGAAAGAAAGAAAAATAAAATAGAGTTTTTATTTTAAGTTTTAATTTATTTATTAGTCCTCATTTAGCATCGATATTGTTGGCGGCTTCAGTTATTGTATTTATTTTAATCATTTTAGCTTATCTAACTGTTGCCAGCGACTTAAAATATACTGCAAAATAATAGAAGTATTTTACTCGGATATAATCCTCTATAAATCATAATAAGAATACTAAAAAAGATGTTTGTTAGTGGACTTCTGCATTATAACAATAACCATTTGTCTTTTTATGACTCTACTTCTAGCAGTTAAGGTAATGTGATGATTAGTCCATAATTAGAAGTCTTTCGCGGTTAAAGTTATATTTGATCACAGACATATAATAAACATTAACTATAGTGTTTATAAATCACATAAACTACACCATAACCAATAAAAATACAAAATTATAATATCTAAATAGTTAATGTTGTATTAATTACGCATTTGCATTGATAGATGTATGTTTATGTTATCACACCACAAACCAAACAAGTACCTTTTTTTTTTTTTTTTTTTTTTTTTTTTTTCGTGGGGAAACCCTTCATGGGTTCCTCTCTGTGCGGGGGCAGCTGAGAGGATATGCCGGACTCCTACCGGCTAAAACCCCACGGTGTTCCTCTGTACGCCCTTTGCCAGGACTGCGGGTGCGCTAGTAGCATTCGTCCGAGGTCCTGGCGGCGTCTGCCCACAGCAGGGCCCGTCTCTGTTTGGGATGGAGCTGGAGTTTCTCCATCCCTCCGTCTTTGAGGTGCGCGCGGGAACACCGCGCGCGCCACCTCGAGGCTTCTTATTTTGGCACAGGATACCCCCGTATCCTGCACCATTGCCTCTGTTAGGGGGGTAGGAGATGGGCGTGAGGAACCCTTCTCCTACGCCCGGTTTTCCGGCTGCGGATAGGGAGGTCAGAGGTTTTCTCTCTCTCCCTCTCCGCAGCCTCCTTCCGCGAGATGACTTCCTCGCAGAAGGATTTCACCGCTTTCCAAGACCTCTCGCTCCCGACCATGGCTTTCACTACGGCCGGGAGGGAGAGGTCTGGCCCCACTACAGCGACGAGGACACGGCGCTGGTTGTCCCAAGCTGGACACTCCTCCAATGTGTGCTGCGCCGTGTCTTCGTCGCAGCTACAATGGTGGCACTGGGTGGTTGGCTCCCTTCCGGCTATGCGGCACAAGTACTTCCCGAAGCATCCATGATCCGAGAGCACCTGCACCAGCCGGAAGGTCAATGACCCATGCCGCCTGTCCGTCCAGTCTTCAAGCACTGGGCGGACAGCCTCCACAGTCCTGAGGCCAGCCGTGGGTTCAGCCAGCCTCTCCTGCCACTTTGCAGTCATGGACTGTAGAGCGTGGAACTTCCGCTCTTCTGCCTCCTTGGGCGTTGGATGCTCCTCCCGGAGCCGGAGGTCTCTGCGCCATTGGTACATCGTAGCATAGACCTCCGCCTCCAGATCCCAAGGAGGGCACCCTGCCAGTAAGCACGCCGCCTCAAAGGAGATGGTGCGGTATCCACGGATGACCCCAACGGCCATCACCCTCTGCGGTTTTTTCAGGAGGGTGATAGACTGCCTTGTCAGGGCCTCCGCCCAGACAGGTGACCCATATAGGGCCATGGACCGCACTATCCCCAAGTACAGGCGGCGGCTGCTCGCACTAGGCCCCCCGAGATTGGGTAACAGCCGCTTCAAGGCAGCAGCCGCTCCCATTAAGCGGGGAGCCAAACGAGTGAAGTGCTCGCGGAAGTTCCAGCGGCTGTCGAGGGTGAGTCCCAGATACTTCATAGACGACTCAACCTCGACACGAGTTCCACCAAAAAGTATGTGGGACCCCCGTGGCGGCGCCCTCCTCGGCCCGTGAAAGCACAGGGCCTCGGTTTTGTTGCACGCCAACTGGAGCCCCAACATCTCGATTCTGCCAACCACCAGTGCCACAGCATCCGTGGCAAGACGGGCAGCCTCCTCGTATTTTCTCCCCCGGGCAGTGACCAGCGTATCGTCCGCGTAGCAGGTCACGGAAGCACCCGGAGGAAGATTACCCCGCAATACCCAGTCGTATCCAATGTTCCACAGAAGCGGGCCAAGAACTGACCCCTGTGGAACACCGCATGTCATCTCCCGACTGAGTGAGTGTCCTTCGCGTCCGGGATACTTTACGTACCTCTCGGACAGGTAAGCACCAACGATCCGGCTGAGGTAGGGAGGCACCCTATGGAACTTCAGCGCCTCCCTAATGCTGGCCCATGGCAGGGAGTTAAAAGCGTTCGCAATGTCGAGCGACACTGCCAGTAACACCCCACCCTGGGCCACCGTCTCTTCCGAGAGGGCCTTTACATGCATAATTGCATCGATGGTCGAACGGCCCTCCCGGAAACCAAATTGGTTGCCGGATAGGTTGGGACCCACCTCTCCTAGATGCTTGATGAGCCGACCTGCCACTATACGCTCAAAGAGTTTATCGGACTCATCAAGCATCACCAAAGGTCTATACGACGAAGGACACTCTGCGGGGCGCCCATCCTTCTTTACGAGGATTAGGCTGCCCGTCTTCCACTGCCTTGGGACCAGTCCCGACTCCAGACAGGCGTCAAGTAGCCTGCGGAACCGGTCCCCTAGCTCCTTAAGAGCTAGCACCCAGGCGCGGCCAGGTATGCCGTCCGGCCCCGGAGCTTTATTTTTGCCCCGGAGCCTTGAGATGGCCGCACCCAACTCTTCCTCCGACACTTTTGGCACCTCTATCTCCTCCGATCCTGAGGAATAATCGGGAGATGCCATTGTCGGAGGAGAGTGTGCCACTCTGGCTGGAAACAGAGTGGAAAACCAAACAAGTACCTAACGTAACACATCTTGTATTCATATGTTATTGTTCTATTAAGGTTAAATAAGGGTTTCGGCTACAAACACAATCAGGGTAAGATACATCACGCGTGTGCAATGTATTACTCGTTCGCGTCTTCAATAGAGAGCGGGCGCGCTCTGAATTCTAATAACAAAACGTGAAAGAGCATTCGACAAAAATATACTGGGAAGACGTTACAGGTTAAATGAAAGCTCTGTTAGAAATGATTAAGCGGAAGAGAGAAGATGCCTTGGTTTGCGGAAATGTGTTTTGTTCTGTAAGGCAGTATAACTACCGTTCTAGCGAAACGAACAAATTCTTGAAGTAGTAGGTAAACAATAACATTTCTAATAAGACTCGTGAAGAAAACGAGTGTGAAATCTATCTGATGTTAAATGGTATCTAATGTTTTAGGACACCTATAACTAATTTAATATAAAACAGTTCTATCTAACTAAATGGTTCTATCTCAAGGTGGTAGACTAGTGTAGTTCTACTGGGGAAATACCACCGCCACACCTATTTCTAGCGTGAAGCATTTCTTGCGTTTCAATAGAAGTGTGTGGTTGCCGGCAACAACGCATATGTGATTGACTTTAGATGGAACCCATGTTCTGTACGAAGTCAATTACAGATGTCTACGGGTGGTACCATCAGGGGGACTGCTACTTCAGCGAGATAAAAAAAAAATAAGTCGAACAAACATGCGTCGCTCCTCCCGAGGACTAAAAACGTTCGCGTTATACGAAAACGAGTCGTAATTTAAGAAAATTCTAAACAATCACATAAAGCAAGCAATTGATATAGAAATACATAATACTTCAGTAAATATGAGCGGTAAGTAATTAGAATTCACGCTCGCTCAATATACTATTGTTCGGCTTTTAATAGCGGGCGCGTGCGGGATGAATGATAATGGGAAGTATCGGGATGTGTTTTATTGATACTGGAATATCGGCGGTGAGTGTAATAAACTCTCGTTATGTTTATTTTAACATTGATGTATATTGATTAATCTTACTTTCGTATATAGGAACGATTACGAAGGAAATGATTAACGCTGAAAGTTTGTCACTACTAGGAGCGTGAATAAGCCATATAATGTTTTTTTTATACGAAATAAGATTTGTTAAGAAATAAGTCAATGAATGTTTTAAGCTGTTGTGTTAGTTAGGGTGCATCCAATATGTTTAGACAAAATAAGTGTTTAATACGTATTTATGAGGAGTTATTTGTCCACATTCCGACTTCATCAGACCAGCTCTGTTAAAATGTATAATATTATTATAACAATTAATTTAAAGGTGGTAGAACCAGTGTAGTTCGACCGGGGAAGTACCACCGCCACACCTATTTCTAGCGTGAAGCATTTATTGCGTTTCGATAGAAGGGTGTGGTTGCCGGCACAGTTTCACATGAGGCGACCATCATAGTCCTCGGGAGTAGCAACGCACCTGTGATTGACTTCAGATGGAACCCACGTTCTGTATGAAGTTGATTACAGATGTCCATGGGCTTACCATCAGGTGGACTGCATGCTCGTTTGCTACTTCAATGAAATAAAAAAAAAAAAAAAAACAATTACTGTATGCTCTGCTATTGTTTGTAAATTAATCACAAGCTATGCACCAAATGACAAACTCTCAGAAAAGGAAGCGAGTAATTTGAATAATATATTGTTGTATGTGCGAAATATAATTGATTTATAATCGTATTGGTAAAATAAATGTACTCGTAATATTTGCTGTTAAATTGCTTGCTAATATGACAGTACCGTTGAGTTTAAGTAAACGTTGTGTTAATTGACGATTGAACTGCCTTGTGACGTGTTTATCTTTAGCTCTTCTAAAGTTACAGTTGATTAGTGATTATATATATACTTGATGTTGAGATATGGGTACATGGAATATCCCAATTTAGTAGCTTGGGCTAGTTACGCATATTTAGATGACTTTAGGTGTGATCTTGGGTTTACTTGAGTGCCCTTATCTATATAGATAAGAGACAATAGGAGACAATAGAGTTTCAGTATAATAGGGACAAAAATAAGTGCGTACTTCATCTGAAACTTAGTCACCACTGCCGCTTCAGATATTGGTAACAATAAGTTACAGTTAGGTTAGGATTAAGATAAAACGCCTCTGCGGCCAACCCTAAGTATTACCTTGGGTTTTATCCCTGACGATTAATTTTCGAATTGTCCCAACAACTCGATAAAGTATTTCTCAGCCACCCTCCATACTAAATTTGTTTCCGTCAACTCATTATTGTCCCACTGCAGGGAAGGGGCTTCTCTCAGAATGAGAGAGTTTAGGCCATAGTTCACCGCGCTGGCCAAGTGCGAATTGGTGGACTTTACACACCTCCGAGAACTTTTTTTTTTAGTTTTTTTCCCCAAAGTATATCATGGCTTAACTTAACTTAACATAACTTAACTTAATATTATGTATAATAAAGCACCACCACCACACTTATTTCTGTAAATAAATGTCGTGGTGGTATGTGGTACTCGGGGGGAGTATAACATATAATTACTGACAAATCGTAGAAAGTTCTATCATCTCAAAACATACACATATTATATAATATTTCAAGTAAAATCTGTTATTTTACAATTAGATTTTAATTATTAACAATAACATTTCTAAGTTAGTTATGCACAAATAGCAGATAGGATAACGACTCAATAACGATTTATTTTCAGAAATAAATAATAAGAGATACAGTCTATTAAGTATTAATCCATTATCAAAAAATATTATCGTAGAATCGTACCTTTAATTATAATGACTCTTGTCTTTCTAATGTTATCTTCTGCTTATGCAGTAATTGGTGTACATTATGCTGGTGTTCAAATAAATAAATAAATAGGTAATTCATTAATAGGTATTGAAATATTGCAGAACCGAAATAAAACAAATACTCAACAAATACGATAACGAGATAATACTTCTAATGATAAATTTATCTTAAGACAGTTTTCTAATCGGAAATGAATCTAAAAATCTGAGTCACATTGATAGAGTGACCACGTCGCTTATCAGGTTGTCATAGATTAACATTATTTTAAAATCTAACCAGAATGATTACAATCTGGTCACAATTGAGATAAATCTTGTCATAATCTTAAACAAAAATATTTGCCTTTGCAAAATAAAAATCCTATCTTAGCACTTGTTTACGGGTTTTTACTTGATAAGTGGCGTGGAGCTGACTTGACACTTGTACATTTGTAATAATATAATACGAGGTAAAAAAATATTCTGTTAAATGTGTATTTATGTGTGTTGTTAAGAGAAACTCCATTTGTACTAATATAATACGAGGTGAAAAAAAGTTTCGTTAGGTGTATGTATGTGTGTGTATAAGTGAAGACATCATTTTGACATGTTATATATTTTGTCACGAGTTTCATCAACTTATTCACACTTGGTATAGATTTTTTATATGTAACATGTACTCACCATATGTGAATTTCGAATAACTTTTGCCGATTTTTCGACCCAGTTGCATATCGGCAATAAGAAATTCGAAAACAGCATAAGAGTCCCCTTTTCATATTAGAATGTATAAGAATTCCGCTATAATAGTGGTCTAACGTATACGAACATCGATGCATATAACAGTAGAGGTAGTGTCATAGCAAAATTGTGTAAAAATACTATACTGTAATAAAAATGTAAATACATAATCAACGCGTTATTAGATTTATCACCAGACTAATATAACCACTACTTAAATTGTGTAATCATTAATTCTTCTTATTTTTACAGTAAGTTATGATATCTGAGCACAATTTATATAAATCTCTTCTATTCCTTTATCCATTTCCCAAAACTTAATATAAGCCTATAGAGGTAGATATCGTATCTATCCGCTCTACGCCACACAAAGGAGCGAACGACCGCCGCCTAGCAGACGCGACGCCGCGGCGCCATTGCGTATGACTATGTTTATCACTTCGTTAATACGTTTTGTAAAGTAATATTGCCCGTAAGAGTTAAAACTTTACAAAAGAATCTATATGTCTTACTCAGCGTGTTGAAGTTGCTACGTATGAAAGAAAACGTCTGCGTCGTAGCATCTCGTAGGGTCGTAGAATCGTAGCCGTGGCGTAGCAGTTACGAATGTCTCCGATGTTTTTTTTGCGTTTGTGCACGTTTGAGTTTTAGTTTGTGTCCCCAGTAGGCAAACTGTTAGCGGCGTGCTGATTTTGCGACGTATCGGTTTAGTACGACCTTCCATATATTTGAAATGGAGTGTCCAAAGTTTGCTAGTTTGCGCTCACTGTAGGCTGTAACGCTGCAAACTTCGTAAACGTCGCAAATTCAGTCGGCCGCAAAAAGTTTGTCTACTAGGGACACATCCTTAAAATGTTTACGAGATTTTTTCGAACGATTCCGACTAAATGAAGAATGCGCTCTTCACCGGCACCCCTCCAGTCCGTACCCACCTACGACGCTGAGTAAGGTAATCATGAGCAGGAAATCAAGAGGCCCTATATTTGTATGAACATATAACATGACTATGTATTAGTGATATAACAAACGTTGTTTTTGAAGTGAAACTTCTTTAGGCGCATGAGGGTAAAATTTTTACAGATGAAACGTCACGCCGGTATGCAACGGAAGTGTCGGAAAAGAGAGAGAGAGTGATCGAGGCCGATTGAGAGAGAGTAAAACAGGGCGAACGTAGCATGAGCAATTAGCCGTGGAGTGAGAGTAGGGAGCAAGCGAGTGAGAAAGATTGAGAGAAAAAGTGAGACAGAGCGAACGTCGTATCACGCCTTTTTCCCTTCCTCTTAATCTTGGAAATTTAAAGTTTTAGATTTGTAAAAATATAAACAAGATTTATAAATTAGTTCGCCAAAGAAGTTTCACTTCTGACATGTGTACTTTGTACGCACGCATGTTTTTTTTGGACATTTTTGAATGCGAATATTGCCCGTAAGAGTTAAACTTTACAAAAGAAGCTGTATGTCTTACTAAGCGAGTTGAATTTGCTACCTATGAAAGTCGCCGTATGTCCCTACCAACATTCGCGACTGCGAATATTTAGTTTTGTTTTTAACTGACGTCAACATGGACACCGCTAGGGCTAATTTCAGGGAGGTGCATCTGCATCTACAAATACTAGTATGTAGATTTGACAGGCTTGTGTTTGCAAGGTGGTAGAACCAGTGTAGTTCGACCGGGGAAGTACCACCGCCACACCTATTTCTAACGTGAAGCATTTCTTGCGTTTCGATAGGAGGGTGTGGTTGCCGGCACACTTTCACATGAGGCGACCATCATAGTCCTCAGGAGTAGCAACGCATCTGTGATTGACTTCAGATGGAACCCATATTCTATATGAAGTTGATTACAGATGTCAATGGGCGGCAGTGACCACTTACCATCAGGTGGACTGCATGCTCGTTTGCTACTTCAGTCAAATAAAAAAAAAAAAAAAAAAAACATACTGCAGTTCTATACTCGCAAAACATTTACCCAATCCTTGCGTATGCTAATGAGAAAATCATGCGAATATTAAAATAAAACACGCTTTCTACACTCATTGCCCCGTATTAGGATTTTTTCCCATGTCGTGGGTACCATGGACACCTACAAAGACGAATACATAAACACGTAGACCCAGAACAGGAATCTAAGCTCATCATTCAGATAGGTATCTGAATGATGAGCTAGCCGGGAATCGAACCCGGAACCCATAGCGCGTCAGACCGGTATGGTAACCGCTCGGCCACGCGGGTCGTCAATTTGCTAATGTGACTGCGAATTTTCGTTATCATTCTACCTATTACTCAACCCGAAGACCAATATATAATTATATTGTAAGCTTCGATGGTTTATTAAGTAATAAGTATATGTGGGCTACGTGATAAACCACTTTACCCTATTTTTAAAAATGGATGGTATTTTAAAAAGGGTTACCTAAATCGATGTGTATTTATTTATTAAGAATCGCCAACGAAAAGTACATATCACTAAGATTATATAACAAAGGGAAAGGAACATGTCAGGTGCTTTTCCAATTATAGGCAACCACAACCAACGAACGTGTATTACGTTTTGTAATCAGCTTAATACAGTTTAACCAATAACCCGCCTTAATTCGAAGTTAGGGGTCTCTAAGCGACTGTATGTCTTCATACTCGAAGTTTTCAAACTTCGGTTCTACATAAGCTTATCTATGTTACCTTAGTTACATCTGGATAAAATATACCCTATTTAACTAAAGAAACCCGTATAAATTTTACACGCAATTTAAGTTTTGACGATAAGACCCGTACTAAATCTTGTATATAAAACCAATTACGTTTACACGTAATTAAGGTTTTGTTCCCAAAACTTAAGTTACGCCAAAGACTTGTCTTAAGATATGCGGTGTATTTGAATTTCTCAAGCCCTCAAATAATATTTTAAACAAAATTATTTTCTTATCACATTAGACGTATTATACCAAGTTGAAGTTTCAAATGTATGTATGTATTATAACATAGACTGAAAACGTCGATTTGTGGCAAGTGACGTGCGCTAAAAAAGCCACGCAGTTTGCCATTTTGAAAATCTCCTAAAAGTTTACATAATATATATTTTACTTTACTTGGTGCCTATACACATGGGTTTATGTACACAGGCATGTCAGAAACTAACTTTATGAATGTCAACAACCTATTATTGTCCTACTCATCGGACCTCACGATCGAGAGTTTCACCAATTAGGCTAACGCTGCTCGACTGCTCGATTATACATAGTTTTAAACACATATTGTTTGCAATAATGATAAAACGACTTGAAAACTTAGCACCCAAAATTATATATTTAGACTCCATAATTACATGCCAAAATTGTATTAGCTGCAATTGAATACGAGGTACTATCTTCTTACGTAAAATATTCATGAAATGTGTATTGCCAGTAATGTCGCATAGCACTGAAGCGTAGATTTTCACTATGGGCATAACTTGAAAGAGTCAGAGTCACTCAGCGTGCTATGGAGGGAGCTATGCTTAGAATTTCGTTTGGAGTAATGATTCGCTACGATAAAATCCGTAGACGAACTATGTTTATTGGGAAGTTTCTCGAAGTGGTAATAGCTTCACATCATTCAAAGGACCGATAACCGATGCGGAACAAAAGTCCTCGAGTGGCGACCACGTTTAGGCGAGAGGAAAACAGGTCGCCCCCTTCCGGCCACAGAGAAGACTTCGACAAATCGCTGGACACAATACAATGAAGTTATATGGTTGGATGGATAGAATACATACATACCGTTGGATTCGGTTGCTTAAGAGCGCGGTGGTAAGAGTGGTGTGGCGCTATAAATATCTCCAACAGTGAATTTAAAAAAGTGATAAATAGAAAATTGAGCTAATACTTGTAGCTCAAAATAATCGCCGAAAATTGGCATGAGAATATTTTCTGTTGAAAAATTTTCAATTCAATTAATTTTATTATTTTATCACTTAAATTATATTTTACTGGCATTTTATATCCAGATATATTTCACGTGGCATACGCTTTGGTATGATAAATGTCTGCAGAAAGAAAGTATAGGTGTGACGGAGTTATATACTTATTTTTTTTTATATTGTTCATTTCATTTTAAATTTAACGTTTGATTGTAACAAAAAAGTGATATGTCTTTATGTGCAAATATGTTTGTGGCTTAAATTTATTTAATAAACGGATTATTGACTGGGTGTATTTGGTTTGCTTGGCGCTTTGCGCTTGGCGGCACATCAAAGGCTCGCCCCGCTTTGATCCCGCCGCCACGGTTCGCCGCCTCTGCCATGCCGCCTCCGCTATTGCTCTCTTATGAATGTAATAATAAAATGTTTTTATAAGGATTCATGGGAAAAAATAGAAACAAAAAGGTAACTAGTAAATAAATAATAAATTTAAAACTATTAGTCAAAAAGTACTTAAACCTTTAATAATAATATAGTATTAATTATTTAAGGAAAATTTGAGTAAGTCACCGCTTTGATAATTACTACATAAACAGTGATATCTTATTAGTTTACATTATCATTCTTATTGTGACTAACCTTTCCTTTTTCGAAGTAACGTAAGTTTTAGCAAAACCGATAATTAAGCCTACAATTTGTCCTACATGTATTTAAAGTCTACTAACACCCAATCGGCCAGTGTAATGAACTGAGACCAAAAACTTTTCTCATTTATAGAGAAGACTCCTACTCAACAACGCAGGAAGGGCTCATCGAAAGGTTCAATGTAATCAGCATTCCAGAAACAGCTGTCAGACATTAAATTAGAGCCATCTTAAAACATCAGCGTTCATCCGCTGCATCGCGAGAGCGTTTGACCTAATTGCCTGATTTCCAGCCAAGGAAATGCGGATTGCACTAACGAAGCGAAGAAAGTGCTTGAAATATCTAAGTTCCTAGTACATTTTAGGTTGAATGCTAGCATATTGTTTGAACCAGGATTAGTGTTTATAATTTGATCTAAGTAAGGCCTTTTTCCTGTCGCGCGGGTTTATGTTCACATGCATGTCATTGGATCCTATATTTTTATACATCTTTTTCTTGTCATGCGTGCCACACGAAAGCAGATCTAAAATAGACTGCAGCGACAATTCATGTGTGCATGTGAGTCGTTAACCTATATAAAAGAAAAAATATTAATATCATATTTTATTACAATATCTGCCACATTTTTCTATATCTGCAGGTACTTTTTTTAGTTGTGCGAAGTCTTTTTATAGGTACATACAAATTACGACCACAGATCAACTGAAGAAGAGAAGAATCAGCAAACAAATTCGTAAGATACTACTTAAATAAATTAAGTTAGGGAATGGAATGCGCTACCCTCGAGCTTATTTCCCGAAAAGTACAATTTGGACCTCTTCAAGGCCAGAGTGAATAAGCTGTTCCTAGGCAGGCATGCTACATCTTTGACCGCATCATCACTCACAGATGAGATGGCGATCAAATGTCTGCCTATAAATTATAAAAAAAATGTGTGCGTGTACTAGCGTACACTCGTAAGAAGTGAAACTTCTTTATGACGTTATTTTTCAAAAAATAATTTACTATATGCAACTTTACAGAAATTGGTTAAACTTTATTTAGATAAAGTTTAATAAAAGCCTTTTATCTATAATAATAATAATCTAATCTATAATAATCTATCTAATATCACGCGTGCTAGGGATAAGAAAAAGATGGCGCGTAACGAAAAAATGTTACACTAATTTTTTTTCCAACCCCGATAAAGAAGTTTCACTTCAAAAAGTTACTACTTGCTAGTGTGGTGATACTCGTATATAAGTCTAGTAGCACTATTGAAATATAATTAAATTAACGCAACTGCGGTTCTGACCGTGTTTGCCATGTATAAAAGTTTCCATCAAAAGGTAGAGACCCGTTTTGAGGATCGTACCTACGTTCATCAAACCTGATAATTGGACACGATTCGACAATTTAGAACTTCGGAATTGTGGTTCCCCGACCGACCTGTAAAGCAATTAAGTTGAAAGCAAACTTTAAGCCGGTAATTTTTGGCATTGTCTACTGAATTTGAAATGTAAAACCTTATAATTGTACTAGTTGTTTTATTAACTGCTGATAAAATCATTTCGTAGGCTGTTATTAAACGGTTAAGCTAACATTTTGTCACATAAATGTTTATCAGGAAATTGAGCACTTACCCTAAATTCAATAGCTTTAGCTGAATTGTATAGACGAGTATATGAGTAAACATCGCACAAACCATAATGTTTAGCCGACAAAGACGTATCTAATAATCATGAAAGTATTTTGAAAATATGTATAACATGTTGCAAAGGAGTAATAAGAATTATTCCAGTTTTATTGGTCTTAAGAATCTGATAATCCAAATAAATCTCTTCGACTTAGGCAATACCCGGAACCGAGGAAGAAAAACACGTTTATGAAAAGCTACTTTGAATATTCAAGGCATTCTAAGGATATAAAAATCCGGCCAAATGCGAGTCGGACTCTTGGACGAAGGGTTCCCTACCATTATTAGCAAAATGTCAAACAAAATCACATTTAACCCCTAAAATATACATTTTATTCTGTTTTTAGTATTTGTTTGTATAGCGGCAACAGAAATACATGATCTGTGAATACTTCCACAGGTGTCAGACAGAAGGACAGACAGACAGACAGAAAAACGGACAACGGAGTCTCAGTAGTAGAGTCCCGTTTTTAGCCTTTTGGCATGGAACCCTAAAGATATCTAAACATAGTACGATTGGTAACTGAAGATCGTAATTAAATCTGTTAAGGGCAGCGCCAAATAATTGGATTATCGGAAACGAGAGACGAGGGCCCTCGGAGTTCATGTAACGAGCTTCTCCGTTCTTATATTGCTTGTACATATTTGTATGAAACTCGGAAGAAGTTATTGTAAACGAATGCTAATGAGAGGATTTGGGTAAAATCTAAAATGCGGGTATGGCGGCTCTTAAGTATTAATAAATTTAAGGAAATTCAGAATAAGGAAAAAAGTATATTGAAGTTTGACGGGCGAGTGGACTTTGTCTCGCAATTAAGAGATTCGGATTCGAATTAAAAAAAGTCAGTCCGGCAAGTAATTAATTTTTAAGTTATATTTATCGACGTTGAGAAGTTGATTTCGCGAAAGCTATTCAAATTGAAGGAATGTGGGTGTCCTTCCATTAGACATGTACTTTGTCTCTTATATGGTGCTTTGTGAGCTAATACGGAAGTATGTTAAGGATTAGAGCTACGAGAATGAGAGCTAATTATCCGCGACCGATGCAGCAGCTAACTCTCGTGGTGCATATTTAGGATATATAAAACGAGCTATCCTTACTTAACTTTACGATAATCTTCGTAGCTCAGCTACATCGCACACGTTTGATAGAAAGACACTCTAGCAGCTAAGATGTACTTAACCATGATTTGTAAGAGCCATATGTATATAAGATATATTTTGCATGATAAATAAGAGCTACGAACTAAGTTGTATTTGAAAGGTATCTGCTAGATATGTTAATTATGACAGCAAATGAATTGATGCAAGCCTTTTTTTTTATTACGAGGGGAAATCTTAAAAGTTACACGCGGACGCCGTTGGAGCCACGCGGGTTATGTGGGATTCTTACCGCACTAAAACTCCCCCGGTGGACGTACTCAGCGGAGTCCCCCGAGCGCGATGCCTATTTCAGCCTCTTACCTGGTGAGTGAATTCACTCAATGCACCTTCTGTTATCTGATGCAAGCCTGTGCATCCCATTTATCCTATTACGTAGCTATATAGTTCCTACCAAACACGTACATTTGTAACTGGCCCGAAACAGAGGTAGTGTCCTAACTGAAGTGAATTTCTGATTCATTGTTGACTCCGCCAAAATGCTTCTTGCGCGGTCCATACATCTAACAGCTTTTGAGGTCAACTGCTGGATATATGCTTCCTTTAATAGGTGTTTTTGTCAATAGCCATTGCTTCTGGCATCCATGTTGTTGATTTTAAATATAAAGACGCTGCTGCATATCTCCTAGATATTGGCTCTTTGTTACCTTTTACGATGTCCAAGGGAAAAAAGAGAATGATTGTATTCCATTTCAGACCACATAGGACGGCGTTCAATTAATATATCTTTATTACATAGTTATTTCATAGTTTTAAATTTACGAGTTTGATGAAAAAAACCTAATTAACAAATGTAAGGTGCAAAAGCAAAAAGCACAGGTACAAAATGTTATAATACCTCCATAATGTAATCGATAGATTTTAACTACCAAATTTACTATACTTAGCTTTAAAACTACGACATTCAAGAAATTCAAATGTGCGATAATAACTAATCTATGAACTAGATTTCCTCCGATGAATTTTATTGAGTTTTAGGTAATAGTGAAGTAGAATTAATTTAATTCAAGGATGACATCATTCTTACAAAGGAAGAGGGAATAAATAACCTTCGAAAGGACAGTAAAGAATTGGCACAATCGGAAGCCGGTAAAAGAATCAATACAACAAAAAGACAGACGGCACCTCCAAATAAAATGGACTTTTTCTGACAATTGAATTTATGGGAATTGTTAAAGATTTCATCGATATCATATATAGACTATTTATGTTATTACTTGTACAGATTGTATTCTTACATGTGCAATATTTGTATCGTATGCTACTTATTTTTTTCAGATGCGCCAATTATCTTTTTTAGTAACATAGAATCGTTATTAATAATCATTCTTAATGATCCATGCAGTTATAAGGACAGCTAACAGGGTAAAAATAAAAACATATGAAAAACACCCATACTAATTAAAGTAAGCCGTGTCAGTCTCTTTCCACCATCTACCACAATAAACGCCACCTTCACCATTTCCAAACCGCCTCGATCACCGTTCTAACATGATCGAGTAATAAATACTAGTCACCCGTCACATCGGTCGAAATTCGACCGTAATTTAAATTAAAAAACAAAACTTCATATTATCCAAAGTAGCACCAATATTTCACTAATTAAAAAAAATGTAATAATTTTCAAGTAATTTTGAACGCGCCTGTTAAATTTAAAAAGTGGTTTAATTAGCTAAACCGCACTGCACTTCTTCTCTACGTCCACTATAACCGTGCAAAGTTTCATACTAATCCGTCCGTGGCATATTACTTAAAAATGCTTCACAAGTTCTTGCTTCACGTATTATAATAAATATCTGTCCATCCATCTATCCTCTTAAGCTTTTGCATTTTTGATATAAGTAAGATATAAGGTATATTTATGTTTATAGTAAGTAAACATTAGCACGTTGATGACGCGACTGACGCGAATTCATAAGTTTGGGTCCTCCCGAAAATAGCTCAATGCGCCTAAACAAGTTTTCACTTTAAATGTTATCTACTACCATACTTACCCTCTCGCCATCTTCCATACTAAACCTTGACCGTACCACTAAATATCGTTTACTTATTAATGTATATTTCTAGATAAAGGTTATAACTAGAAAATTCTGCCTTTGAGGTGGTCACTTTAAAGAGATCGGTGCACATTTTTTTATTAGGCGACCAGCTTAGTCCTCAAGAGTAGCAACGCAACTGTGATTGACTTCAAATAGAACACGTGTTCTATATAAAGTTGCTTACAGATGTACATAAGCGGCGGTAACCACGGACTATCAGGTGCACTGTATGCTTTTTTGCAACTTCAATCTTATAAAAAATGCAATGATAAAGTAAATATCTATACCGTTCACTTTTTGCTAATCGATAAGGTTTAATAAATAGAATGTATTTTTTCGCTTTACTATAAAAATATTATGGGATTATATAAGAGTTTTCTCATATTTTATGGTACTCAAAGGATTGTTCATATATCATAAAATATTATTTGAATGCAATATAAATTTTGATTAGAGTTGCAAAATTTAAATCAAATACCTATATTTATATTCATAATGGATACTTACGATATCATAGCGCTGCGGGTGTAAAATATTATGATCCCCTTTTATTGCCTACTTCGCTTTAAGGGTTCGAATGCAAAATCATAAAAATAACGACCCTCATCCTAAAATCTATTAAGCCTTAAACTTGTTATAAAAGAAATAAAGAAAAATTTGATCTGCAACATTTTATATTTATATAGTAGTGATTTAACGAATACTCAATTTTCAAGGTGGTAGAACCAGCGTAGTTCGACCGGGGAAGTACCACCGCCACACCTATTTCTAGCGCGAAGCATTTCTTACGCTTCGATGGAAGGGTGTGGTTGCCGGCACATTTTTATATGAGGTGACCATCGTAGTCCTCGGGAGTAGCAAAGCATCTGTGATTGACTTCAGATGGAACCCATGTTCTGTATAAAGTTGATTGCAGATGTCCATGGGCGGCAGTGCATGGCGGACTGCATGCTCGTTTGCTACTTCAGTCAGATAAAAAAAAACTCACATTCGCATGTTGGAACGAAGTACCTTATCGCGCCTTGAAAGAATGCAGACGAAAAGTTGTCATCACCAAGAATTTTACGAATATTGAATTGCAGTGGTTTGTAAAAAAAGGTAGCCAAATCTTAACAAATTTCTGTAGTTACTGCAGTATGTCAACAAAAAAGGTCTCCTAATCTATATTCTCCGGCGTCCTACACCTAGGAATGAAAAAAAATGCATTCGCGAGTGCCGATAAGGGATACTTGCATTCGGGACTGTTCAAATAATAACATTCGTTACAGTTCCACTAGCCTCGATTACAATTTCTATGGTAACGAATAGGTATCCCATGTGTTAATCTGGGTCATATTGTACCTGTGCCAAATTTAAGCTAAACTCCATCTGTAATTTTTGTACATTATAATATTAATCAAACAATATATTATTTTAACGAAGGACAAAAACAGAAAAATATTGGAATAAAAATGTCGCAAAATATCCTCCATACGTAAATATGTTAAGGACATCGTGCTATCGTGCCGAAGTCGGCATGCGTTTTTCGCAACATTCTTGTATTTTAAAAGTATACGTTTTTCTAACTAGTAACCATAAATTTCAAATATAGTCCTGTACCAATAATACCATTACTTATTCCAAAATGATGCTATGACCATAAAAATTCAAATCGAATATTTCCTGAAAGCAATTTTTATGGAAATAAGTGCTAAATAAAGGGGATCAAACAAAACATTTTCCTTCGCAAAATAAAATAGGGCGGGCGTTCATAAATTGGTCGACATTTTTATCTCTAAATAGGACACTAGCTATGCTGGTCACGCGTGGCAGTGGGACGCTCCCTACATATTTGATGGACGCTAAAACATTATGTACTTAGGAATTTCATTAAAATAAATTAGTGAGTTCATAGTTCTGATGAAGTTTTGAAATAAAAAGTAAGTTTATATACTTTCTTTTACTTTAGCTCTATTTTTTACTAAAGCTAGGACATGAATTAATTTTTATTAAAATTCCAGATCAAGAAGACTTTTTAGGTACTTTACTTTGAGCTACGAGTGCATAAGCTTCTTTTTAATTGGAAACTATCAAGCCCTGTGTTGAAACTCAACTCAAACACAACTCAAAAAAGTGCTCATAAATATTTTTGTAGTACCTAGATTTTTTGGTTCTCATTATTTAACAATTATTACGAACAGATGGGTGGAAATTATTAGCTATATATTTTCTTTGATTATGAAGAATCCCTATCTAAAATACTTTAATATTTTCGTAGCTAGAATACTGTAATGTTTTCAAATTTGTTTAAATTCAAACAAATCTATGTCTCGGTATTTATTCTTTTTGGATAGTATGTATTACTTGGTGAGTTTTGGAATTTATTGGAAAAAAATTATTAAAACACGTTAAACATATTTGTAACATAGTTTATTGAAAATAATAAACTTCTCTTCTTCGCCATACATAATTTACAATTGAAAATATTTTAATTTAGCATTATTATTCATATTCTACACAATACCCAAATTGTACAATTTTTCGCTTTAGTTATAACATTAAAAGCGTGAGTCTTATTTATATTATCTACAGTTATTTTATTTGACAGTATTTTAAATATACACGTATTCTGACTTAGACATAAATTTCGCCTTGACATCCCTATTTTGTAATAATAAGCATTTACTATTAGATAACGCAGGAGTTAGTAGAACTGCATTAAGATTTAAGTTTAAGTTATATGTGTAGTGTCAAACCCAATAAAAATAGCTATCATCAGTTAATAATTCGCATAAAGGCTTTGTCCAAGTTACAGAGAAACGAATACATGGCGAAAGCGAATAACTCGTAAAAAATAAGTTCTTTCAGTGGGTGTTTGCTATGACGTTATTGTGTTCTTTTTTATATTTGTATTTGACTTTTGTATTCTTTTTATACTATTTGAAATAGCTGATCAGTGTCCCGTCCATCTGATGTTAAGTGATCTCTGGCACCCATAAGTAACTTTATATAAAAGAGCGGGTCAATCGCCGATGCGTTACTACTCCCGAGGACTAAGACAGTCGCTTCCCTTAACGCTTCCCTTAAAGTGTGCCGGCATCCACACACTTTCACCGAAAAACAAGAAATATTTCATTTAGAAATAAGTAAGGCGATGGTATGTCCCCGGTGGAATCATACTAGTTATACCACCTTGAGATTTCTATGACTTATAAATAATAACGTTTCGCCATGCGTTCGCTTCGCTGTGTGTGTAACCGAGCCCTTAAATCTATTTAAAGAGGGTTATAACTCTGCAACTTCCAACTTATATTAGTACACACGTACTATACGTGTGGTTATTATATTTTTGTTTATCTCGACCAAATTCATCGGCGTTAATCCATGACTGACCTATGTAAGATGAATACTTCTATGACATAAAAAAACTACATTTACGCGCTTAATAAACTAAAAGTTATTCGTTAATCAATAATAGTAGCATTGATTTAACTATAATACCGTTTAATTTACAATTATAATCTAGTAGTAGGCATCAATCCTTAACTGGTCAATTGGTTTCTTATCCTAACCGATTTCTAATTCATTGGCACTTTACTCTGTAACCTCTTAATGAGTGTAACATATTCGCTATATATATTATGTACAAGCATGTTATAATGTAAAAAGAGTCGCAGATCGGCGTTATAGTGATATAAAATAATTACACCATACATCTAACGTAATACTTTGCAAAATTCAGAATATACATGTTGGTTCCTTTCAATCAAATAGAAGTTAATAATAAGTTGATTTTAGCAAGTCCAATAATTTCTTACATATAATTACTTTATATTAATATCACCTTTGGCATTATAAACGTTTACTGTAAACTATACTTTAATATACAGCCTAAAATGACGACAACAATTTTACATGTTAATTTGTGCACCATTTATTTTAGCTTAAGTATAATATACAATTCAATCTCGATATATCATCATATACAAATAGAGTTGCGGTATATTAAGTGGATAGTTTAATAAAAAAAATTGAGGCTCACTTGCCTCGTCAATATCAACCAATTTATTAAAAATATTTTTTCTCTTTTCTACATAACACGCAGCTGCTCAAAATGTAATTGAAAAAAAAAATAAAGTTATATGCATACCTATGCACTTCATTTTTTTTTAAATTTTGAATTGATTCACACTCTCGTCATACATTTCTTCCAACGAATTCGAACGCAATTTAATATTAATGAAATACTGTTAATACGCACTGCATATCCTTTGTATACTGATGATACATACAAATATCCATTTTCATTTTTCTTCTACATTCTCATTTTCTCCAGCGCTGAGAAGCATGAGCTGCAGTGTGCTTTATCTTTAAGCCAAGAAGCGTGAATTAAACACATCAAAGTTAGTCACAAAGAGCTACTAACCTCAAAATTTAGTCAAAGGTCTTACGCGGTAACATTGCGTTTGTAAAGGAGGGGTTAATCCAACCGAAACTTAGCCCTAAGGTAACATGCAAGAAAAAATGGGGTAAATACCCAAACGCAGTACAAGTCGACGATATTCAGAAACCGCCACTAACGCTAGATGTCAAGAATAAACGCTCGTAAATGACAGATGTCAAAATAAACTGTCGCTCCTGTATAAATCCCTAAATAATGTTTACAAATAAGATTTAAGGAAGGATTTAAAACTAAAATATGTGCTATATGGGTTTAACGCTAGGTTTGTTTATGATTTAAATAGTAATTCTGTAATATAGGTCATACTAGTTATTTTTTTTTTCATTTCCGAAAAAAGGTAACCGTATTGCAAACCGGCAACGCGTTTAAAATATGTCTTGTAAACCATATTTTAACACTTCCTAGCGTAAAATTTTTCGTGATACTAAAAAAATATAGAACATTTGAGAAACGGTGAAAGTCGAACAGCAAAATACGTAAAAGCGATTTAAGGAAGGTAAAAACTAAATTTTTAAAATACTGGTGGTATTTATTATATGTTCAGCCAGTTAGACTTACGACTAAAGTCCATAATAAAGTGCTTATCAATACAACAACAATACAAGGCACTGCCTTACATTATACATAGTCATAGGTATACTTAGTTAACGATTGCATTCATCCAGCCTCTGCAGGTCCAGAGTTGGACCTAGGCCTTCTCTCGTTAGCGTCACTCTGACCAGTTTAGCCCTCTAAGTCTAGCAGTTTCCTGCTATCTTCTTCAGGCATCTCTCGGTATTTTAGGAACATTAGTTCTCTACCGATTATATCGTTCTTACGAATGATAGTTTGTGATTTAATGATTGGATTTATGATTTTATGTAAAGTGTATTTTTGATGAAAATTGCATTTTAAAGATGTTCTGTTAGAGCGCGTACAAATCTGACGAATGTGCCTCTTTAATTACAAATTTCATGAGATTAAGAGAATTCACGTATAGGTCGCAAGCATGCAACTCAGTATGCCTCATTCAGTTGTTTTTGATGATAACTGGTAATTTACTTTGGTCCATTTTATTGCAATTTAACGTGCCATGACCATGGCTCGGGGCGACACATCTTGGAGGGCGGAAAATAACAGGTATTTCTCATGGGATAAACTTTTAAACTTAGCACGTGCCTCTAGGTGGTTCATTTAGGGAAAGGCAAAATATTATGATACGACCTTATTTAGGCAAAAAATTGCAAAGGCTTAAACGGATGGCGATAAAATCAACTTCGGTTCTGGGCGGCGAAAACCCACGTTATGCCACTGTGTGACACGCGGTTGACGAAAGCACTATATAATCCAAACATGCTGCTTGCGAGCTTCTTGCAAACAAGCATATTCACAGCACATTCGTCTATCTTGTATGCAACGAATATCGTTGCAAACATGTTGCATCGTGTGATATATGTTTACCTAATGTCCTAAAATATGATTCTGTTACAACTTAAACAGAAAAAATCCGTATAGAAATGTTTTCGTTTCAGTATAAGCACTTGTTGATGAAATTCTGTGATATATTATTACGAAGGAGTGCAAAGGATAAACACTTATGAACATGTTTATTGACAAATTCATGATTTCGTACACTGTTATTCCCTACAAGTAATTGACATACTGGGGATGGGTTAGGGTTAATCCTACGATCAGGATGTCTCTGTTTTCATAACTATCTAAGCATTAAGCTTTTAGATTCTACGATTGCGCATTAGGTACATATAAAATGCATTTATCTAAACATGACATAAGAATGTCTGAACAATATACATAGTTTATTAAACAAAGTGTTCATTAACAAACAGTTATGGACGAAAATTTTTGTCAGCAGTTTTACATTTTATATTTTATTTCAATTCCATATTTTGTTTAATTACCCATCTATTTCACAGTACAGAAAGCTCATCTTCCACAATGTTGGAAAATCCAAAAGCATATAAACGCATTATTAACTTTATCTCACTTATACGACTTCTTCTAACGACATTGTAGTCTATACGAGTATCTATATAAACATTTTATTGCACCATAAAAAGTCAATAATTGCACGACAGAAGCGCTATAGGGGCGTCTCGTCTCCAGATTCAGTGAGCGGTAACCTTACGACCTTAGCTCCGGAGAGAACCCCAACACCTTCCAAACACGACCTTCTATTCGCGAGTACATCTCTTAGGAACGCTCTTCTAGGGCCAGCTAAGTCAGTTCCTGTAATCGATCTAGTTAACCTTCTTAATGCTGGCAGCTTTAAAGCCTCTTCATAAGATGGTGGCTCGTCCGTTGGAGTCGTTTGTGCTCGACCTCCAAACGGATCTCTCGAACATGTCGGAGACAACTCCCTAGAGTAGTATAAATTGTTTTCACCCTGTCGGATACCTTGTGGTTCTGGAATGGGCTCATAGCTGGCAGGACCGCTACTCGTTAGATCATCTAATAACTGTCTTGCACTCCTAGATCCGGTTAAAACGCCAGCCCATGACCTTCTATTCTGTTGCTTAGCTTCATTAGCCCTAGAACTAGCAGCAATATTGTGGCTAGAATGTGTGCTGGCTATCACGACTTTTGGTCTTCGTGGAGTTTCGTCGAACGATGCTGCCTTTATTGCTGGTCGATTCGGTCTGTCAGCTTCAATGTCTATTAAAACGGGTGGGTTTTCAGCGGGTTCTTCCCGAAGAGCTGCATCAATGCGCATAGCTTCTGAGTAAGATGGGACTAAGGCACAGTTGCCGCGGATGGCAGCGAATAGTTCAAGGCTGTCGACAGTAGACGCATGGGAGAGAGGTAGAGTGCGCGGGGGACGGGGTGCGGCGCAGAGGACCGCACTCTGCTCATCAGCCAGCGCCCACGCGTAGTTAGTTGCAGGTACCGGTGGTAAAGTATCGGATAAATGTGTATCTAAATCAAGTTGACGACTCGGATCTAATTCGTAGTTCGTTCCAAATATTTTTGTTATCTGTAACAAGACACTCATTATTATTTTTCAAGTCTTGATCATAATCCGAAAAAAATAACGAACTTTAATAATAGGTACCTATATCTATCCCAATTTAGGTTAGTTACAGATAGGTACTTTCAAATAGTAATGGTCTCCTAGACTAATATTATAGTGGAATCAGCACATTTTTATACTATACCCAAGATATGCGTAATTCGAATTCGAAAAGAATTAAAAATAAACCGCATATCATGGGTACCCGTTAGGTATTAAAAAGTAATGGGCTTGTTTAAATATGTCAAGTGTACAGTATGATTCGTTTCCCAGTTTACACTCTTACACTAGTTTACACAGTACCGTTTAATTGTTGCCACTAATATAACATACATTTACTAATAATACTCACAGTATAATGAACATAAGCTGTATTACACTCTATAATGATACGAAGAGGCCAGGAAAGAAGTAAACAGGACAGAGTCCAAAAGAGAATTTGAGAAGAATACCATGGACATCTGTCGGCGTCCCTGGAATAAAGAAAAAGGTTAGATTCTGTAAATGACACTACTTTGTACGTAAAATAGCAATTTAGATATCAAATGGTACTTGTATATTAGACCTCAAATAAGCGTTAACTGCTGGACATAGGCATTATTGAAGACACCACTCGGCACAATCGATAAATAGGAGTCTTATTTGAGTAAAATTACGTATGCGTTGCTTTTAAGTAATAAGTTAAATGACTTTTACTAGCATATCTGATCTACGAGACTCTTAAAAAATACACAACACTCTGAATTAAAAAACTTTGATTTTATCTCAAAATAGAGTGGAGATCGAATACTTAAATTATGAATTTTAAACCACTGACCTTAAACCAGTTCATTTGCTTTATAACTTATGTGTTTATATATAAGTTAAACATTTATTAATTAAAATATGTTTACCTGTAAGCGACCATGTATTCCTTAAAAGAGCTAACTCCTATCAAGTCCAGTCCTTCTCGCATTTCCATAAAATCATCGAACCGTTCATGTTCTGCGAAAAACCTTGATCGCTGGTCTTCGAATTCTGTAAAAAAAAACATTTAGCTATCGATAGAACAAACTCATCTATACCGAACACATTTCATCATTAGTTAATCCACACATAACTTAATCTTACAAACCTACATATTCCACAAGGAATTTTCCCTATCCTCCTCATTCAAGGGATATTTTGAACGCTTTGTAAAATGTTATCAATGGCAATAAAAATAATAAACAAATAATTTTTAAGCAAGCTTTTAACTCAATGCACTGAAATGAAAAAATAAACTTCGTGAAACTCAAACCCATCATTATATTACATCGTACAATACAAAAACTTGTCGCGAGGGCAGTCCAGAACCGGAAAAGATAGTTTGGAAGCTATTTTTTAAGCTATTGCATAGCTTTTATTGCGAGATTTGAGGGCGGCGACGGAATCAAGAAATTCCGTAACGAAAAAATCCTCACACCCACCCACTCCACGCCAACCATGTAACACAGCCGAGCGTTCGTGTAACGTATGTATATGGTACGACAGTACGAAGGTCGCACGGATTGAGACGAGCTGCTCGGAATTCGGTCTAATATGTAAGCAGCTGTTTATGAAAAAGTATATAGTATCAAAGAAAAAAGCTTGAATTAATATCAAAGAAAAAAATACTGCTTAAATAAATAAAAAATTATAACTGCATAAGTTGATAAAAATGCTATGCAATAGCTTTACGAAAACAGTCTCTAAGTGATACACGTTTTTTTTAATACTAATATATATAAATAATAATCATTTTTGCAGCATATTAGTCAGCTATAAAAGTTCAGACCTTAACTGATTTATAAAAATAAAAGATTGAACATGTTTTAACGTTATTTTCGTTACGCTATATTTTTACGCGTTAAATAAAATATTTCCATGAAACCCAACGCCATGTCAACATTACTTAATTAAATTGAAACAGGTATACCTCTAGAGAACCACCTTTTATTACGCGGAGGTTCATTACAGCGAATGCGAATCCTTAATGAAACGAATTTTAAGGCGTTGTCTATGGGTGAGGTGATATAATCTGCGTAATGTGAATAGTTGTGGTCTATGATTTAGCTGCTTTAACATCATGGACAACTGATTTTATATATAACTAGCTGACCTGGCAAACGTCGTTTTGCTATATAAAAATTAAAAAAAATGTTAAGGGTGGACAACCCTTATCACTAAGGGGTATGAAAAATAGATGTTGACCGATTCTCAGACCTACTGAATACGCATATAAAATTTAGTTAAAATCGGTCAAGCCGTTTCGGAGGAGTACGGTAACTAACATTGTGACATGGAAATTTTATATATTAGATGATCTATAGAGAAAGATGCCACTACCCGGCTGGCAAAAATTATCGTAAATAGCTTTACTATTTTCTTATTTTTGACGATATAAGCCAAAAGCTAGTTTCAAGTTAATATGTTTATAACAAATATAGTAACATACAAATATAAAAGTTACGTAAGACTTTATACTGCTGATTGTATGTATACCTTCAAAACTAAATAAATTGAAATCATCTTAAAAATGTGCGGATAAAAAGGTCTTATAATGTTCCAAACGAACAATCGTCTTGAACGACATAAATGTAAATTATAACTTCGCCGTAATTATATTTTTCTAAAACAAATAGTATAAAAAATTCATACCACTGGCAGCTTCAATATTAGCGAACGCAAAGCCCTTGCTGAACCGGACCTTGGTGATGGGCGTCTTGGAGTCCAACACCAGGTTCCTGGAGGCATCCCGCTGACCGCAACACGCATGCGCGAACGACGTACTCGCACTGTGTGTGTTCACGCGTTCGTAGTAAACCTGCATGAAAACACAGTGTCATGCAAGTCCTAATTTGGAAAAAAATAAAGAAAATGTGTATATGTGTGTGTGTGTGTGTGTGTGTGCGCGTGTGTCTGTGTGTTTATGCATGTGTGTGTGTGTTTTTGTGTGTGTACAATGTCATTTTGTATCGGTGTGAAATGCAAAAAATAAACAATTGAACAAAAAATGTGTCTGCGTATATATATACGTGAGTTTATGTATGTGTGTGCATGTTTGTGTCTGTACAATGTCATTTAGTATCGGTGTGATCAGTCTTAAATTATCCTTTCCTTCATTGGCAAAAACCCTAATTAGCATATCTCCAACTCGTTAGTCGAGCAGTGAACGTTAAAAAGCAGATTAATGGCTAGACAGAAATTCTCGTATATACAAAAATAAAGAAACAAAAACATATTCAAAGACAAAAGTGGGAGAGCGCTATTTTGAATTGAGGTAAAATGGTTTAAAAGTTGCATCTTAAACATAGCCTTGGGATTCTATTTATATCGCCTAGGGAAAACTTCATGCTTCGTATCGGATTAAATCCTCAACAACTCATTTTTTTCTTTTATGAAAAAATATTTACAGCATTAAAAGTCGCATCAAGATTTGATTTCATTTTTTATCTGGTTGAAATAGCAAACGAGCATGCAGTCCACCTAAGTATGGTCACTACAATACTTAGACATCTGTAAACATTATATAGAACAGGATTATATCCAGATATAATCCTCCAAACTCCAGAGTCAATCACAGATGTGATGCTACTCCCGAAGACTAAGATGGTCAATTCATATAAAAATCAACAGGGTTGCCAAACATCCCGATTTTGTCGGGACGATTTTTTCATCAAAATTAAATTTCCCGTGTGGGACAGGCTCAGTTCCGCTTTTCGGGAAGGACCGGAATTTTGCAAAAAAAAATCAGCTATCGCAAATATAAGTGGAACTTTATGTTTGTCGACCAGGAAAAAATGGCCATCAAAATCCACTGGCCCTACTACACCAAAAAGAGGCGCAGGGCCTTGTAGCGCGACTACTGCTGTCCCGTTTTTAGCTCCACCGAAAGACAAGAACTATTTTACCCTAGAAGGAAGTGTAGCGGTGGTAACTTTCTACAACCTGGTAAAACTCTACAGAATAAGAAGGGGACCGAGTTTCAGTCTGTTCGTCCCTCGATTATTTATTCACTGCTGCCCTTCCACAGCGCTGGACAAGTGCGAATTGGTAGGTTGTACACTCCTTTGACAACTATTTTTAGATATTCTTAGGTGTGTGGATTTATTCGCGATGGTTGCCTTAACTGTAAAGAAATGCTTATTAATTTGTAATACAGATATTATTTTAGAAAAATCTGTGACGTGTTACTGGGATTTGAACCTCGGACCCTCGATTGAGAGACCGAGTATCAACCATTAGGCTATCACTGCTTGAGGGTTCAGTGACTTCAGTCAAAAAATCAAAATCAAAACCTGAATTTTTTTCAGGCTCCTGTTAAACTTGAAGGAAATCAAATAATATCATTCATAATGAATTCATATGTACCGAATGTAAGTATCGGGGCTCAGTGCAATTACCTATACATTGTAAGCTCAATAGAACAACATATTTGATGTAACTCCGCTGTTTAATATGCATTAAGCCGGTTACCGCTCGCAAACTTCCTAGTTTACATATGAATACCTATCTAGAATTAGATGAGAGGTTTGGTTAAACTTTCTAGTATTTGCATCACAGTTATGCTTGTGACAAGACGCATATGTACGTTATCTCCGCAATTTAACCATTTTAATATACCTACATGTGGGAAACAAACAAACAGCATTTCTGATTTTGACTATCTCATATAGACATCAGGATATCTAGGATGTCTAATAAATCAACCGCAAATAAAATCGAAGTCTCATGTGGGTTTTTTATATGATTTTCAAAATCCTTCTAACATAATAAGAGACCTTTTCAATTTTCTGCCAACGTAAAGAAGTAGTCGGTTGTCTCAATGGGCAGGGGCACATGTATTTCTTATCTTATTTTTGTTATCTAAGTTTATTTAATGCATGTTTTCTATTAATGAACGGATAGATATATATGCTATATATCATATATAAGTATTTTTCTTCTAATTCTTATTTCTAGTTATTTTTTACTTTTTCTCATTTGGGGTTACAACTGCATACGTTACATTTCCCCAAGTAAGTTGGAACGCTGCGGATAAGTTTGCCGCCCTTACTTACACCTTTCATATCAGAACACAATAGCACTTGCTACATATTGATAGCTGGAAAAAAGTGTATCTGTAAAAAAGTTGGAGTCAAACCACATTGTTCTAACCACTTTCAAGCCTTCCCTTTATAATCCTTCTTACCTGTGTTTGAGATTCTCGCAAAAAGTTTAATGGTTCTGTTTTAAGTCGTTTCGTCTGTCAGTTAGCCAGTAGAGTTTTAAGTTGAGAGCATAATCCTACTTGAGGCAAGTTTATATTAAAAGCTTGCCTCAACGGTCTATGCCGCAAGTAAGTACTTACAGTATAGACCAACAAATCAAATCAAATCTTCTTTATTATGCAAAATAAGGTACATTGGTACAAGGTACAAAGTAAAGGAACTTAATTTATTTTGTAAAAGCTTCAGTTTAGTTAACTAAAGAGCAAATAATTTAATGAACATATAAAACAGCGCTGCGTGTTTGCCCATCGCTAATATATTCAATAAAGTCCGTTTGAATTATATTTTTTATTGTTTGTTTGATTGTGTGTTGACAGTAAACTAAAAATAGTGTCTTTATTTTTTTAAATATATCTTGAGGTAACATTGAGTCTATATGATATTTTAATATACATATATCCTTTCAATCTTACTACTACTACTACTATCAAAGCTTATTCCAATTTAATGTTATCAAATCTTATTCTGTGTGTGAGTGAAACCGCGGGCCACTGCTAATTGGAACTAAAGATTACTTTACTTGTTTGGTTGTTGCTATTCTATAAACATTGAAAGTACATAATTAATTTAAACATTTCTCGAAGAATTAATAATAGTTTTTATTTCTTAAATAATATCCAAAAAGTACAAGCTATATTTTACCTGTACATAGTAACCGCAAAACATATCTATATATCGTTTAACAGATACCTCCTACAGATTGATCTCTATTGACTACGATTGCAGACTTGTACAGTAGATTTAGTAAAGTTACAGGAGTAATTTACGTTAAATAAGTACACAGGTTAAATAAATATAGACTTGGAAATCGCACTAAAATTGAAATAGATTGAAAGAAAATCGTTCAAAGGTTTTGAAATATATTTCTTTGAAAAACCTACGAATGGTCTGTTAGACGGCTTCGAAATTGGATTCCAATTTATCGAACGTAACGCGTCACAGCTGCGTTGCAATTTCTCACGACACTATTCAGAATAGTTGAAAAGTTATACATTTAAAAGGTAATACATTTTTCTAGATCTATTTTTGCTAATATTTTATAAATATAAATAACATAAAGTATACTTTTTTGTAAATTAAAAGGAAATCACTATATATAATAAAATAGTAAAACATTTTTCTAAATTTATTTTTGCTAATATTTTATAAATTCTAATAAAATAAAGTATACTTTTTTCAAATTAAAAGTAACACATCACAATCTGCACTGCTACTACAATGTTTCTACTACTTATATGTATAGTAAGATTATATAGTAGATTTTTTTATAATATTGAAGTAGAAAATGAACACGGAGTAAACTCTTGGTAAGTGACCATTACCCATGGACATCGGTGTTGAACTCCAAATAAGAGAAGTGTCTTAGCTAAGATTGGTCACAAATGCATTGTTAGTTTTGAGGACTTAGATAAAACTCGGATAAGTGTCTATCTTATGTCACCCTGCATACTAGAACATAACAATACCTAACACTGCGTTATTAGATAGAAATCAGTACGGCGGTTATGCCTCAGGAGTCAAACCCCTTCGTTGTTTGACTTTTGAGGAATCACCTGCGAGTACAGCAAAACAACAAATAAACACAAAAATACTAAAAGATAGAAATAACACAACATGCTTATAATTGAACATTATATCAACTTAAGTAAAACATATTCAGTTAAAAAAATATGTAGAGTCTAATGTCATATAAGTGTTTTTGCCCATACATTTCAGATATTTACTATTAATTTATATTTATTTATACTAAAGTCAAAACAAAATAAACATCAACAACAACACTCCACCTACTACACAACATATAAATCGACTTAAGTCAAACATATTCAGTTAAAATTTTATCTACAGTCTAATATCATATAACTGTCCATGCTATACATTTCAGATGTTACTAAAGTCAAAATAAAATAAACATCAATAACAAAACTCCAGCTACTACACTAGTACAAACACACCACATCACAGGATCACACATATGAATAAGGGGGAACATACACCACCCACCTGCGTGGTCGTGTACGCATCGCCGTTCCTGTAACGCGTCACCTGCCGCTTTCGACGCACGTAGTGGTAACATATCGCTTTCCACCTACGAAAATTACAAAATATTATCGTACCTACTATTATGATGAGGGTGAGAGATTTGGTTGGTGAAATGGGTGATTTACTCTTTCTATATTTTGCCGTCAACCCATTATTGTCCCACTTCTGGGCACAGGTCTTCTCTCGGAATAAGAGAGATTTTAGGCCATAGTCCAAGCTGGCCAAATGCGAATTAGTGGACTTCGCACATCTCCGAGAACTTTTTTTAAAGAACTCTCGGGTGTGTACGTTTCCTCTCGATGTTTCCTTCACCGAAACAGTGATAATTAATTTCTAAAACGCGCACAAATCTGTGGTGCGTGCCTGGGTTAGAACCTTAGACTTCCTGATGAAGAGGGCAAGTTTCAGCCATTAGGCTATCACTGCTCAACATTTTCTATACACATACCTTAATTAACTCATAAGATACTTTTTACCATGGTAACCATGACTTAAGCGGGGAAGCCGCAAGATACAACTATATAAATAAAAACTTTTTAACAAAAAATATCTACCGACTTCCATGTCACAAAAAAGTAAAAAATAATTTAAATATATTTTGGTCTAGAACATACTCAGTACTTAGTACATAGTCCTGAAGTCGGTGCTCGACATATTTCGCTGGACGACGGTAACTACGTCCTATATGAGCACCGACTTCAGAACTATGTACTAAGTACTGAGTATGTTCTAGACCAAAATATATTTAAATTATTTTTTACTTTTTTGTGACATGAAAGTCGGTAGATATTTTTTGTTAAAAAGTTTTTATTTTACACTTTTTAGTGACTATATTTTTATGTTTGTATTTAAATAAAGCCTCTAAGTTTGCTTTGTGCATCTACATATTCACAAAAATTAAACATAAAACACTTTTACAATTCATACAAACAGGGCGCCCCCTCTGGAAGTACCCCTCCATCATCAGGGTTGAGGAGTTGAAGGTCAAATTTTTCATCTTATATTGTTGCTTAGTAATCTTATAACATATACGTTAGTACCAGGTGGCTAACTTCTATGGCTCAGGCTTGCAGTACCCTGCATCATCAGGGTTTAGGAGTTGAAGGTCAAAATTTTAATTTTGTGCCTCTGTTTGGTATTATTTTTACATACCCGTAAGCACCAAATTGCCAACTCCTATGGTTTAGAATTGAAGTACCCCTTCATCATCAGGGTCGAGGAGTTGAAGGTCAAAATTTTAATTTTGTGCCTCTGCTTAGTATTATTTTTACATAACCGTAAGCACCAAATTGCCAACTCCTATGGTTTAGGATTGAAGTACCCCTTCATCATCAGGGTTGAGGAGTTGAAGGTCAAATTTTTGATTTTATATTTTTGCTTAGTATTTTCTTTACATAACCGTAAGCACCAAATTGCCAACTCCTATGGTTTAGGATTGAAGTACCCCTCCATCATCAGGGTTGAGGAGTTGAAGGTCAAATTTTTCATCTTATGTTTTTGCTCAGTAATCTTATAACATATACGTAAGCACCAAATGGCTTATTCCTATGGTTTTGGCTTTAAGTACCCCTGCATCATCAGGGTTGAGGAGTTGAAGGTCAAATTTTTGTCCCATGAATTTGCTTAACAATTTCATTATATATTCGCAAACATCAAACGACCAACTTTTATAGTTCAGGCTAGCAGTACCCCTGCATCATCAGGATTGAAGAGTTGAAGGTCAAATTTTTCATAGTAAATACCTACATAGTAATTTTATTCTATATTTTACTCAATTGGACTTCTCCAGCTAAAGTTCGGCCGACTATCACTAATTTTATTATTTTGCTCCAAAAAGTTGAAGATCCTATGATTAGAACCTTATCAAACTCTTATCAGACTACCCCTGGAGTACATCCTTTCTAATAAAAAAAGAATCATCAAAATCGGTTGGCGGGATATTGAGTTATTCATACATTTATCGCGTACATTGAAAATGCAAATTTAAGACTTATGCGTTTTTCTTATGGATGCCCTAGTCAAAAAAATACTAAAAAAAAATGGGACCCTATGACACGCACTACCTTTCAAATAAAAAAAAAATCATCTAAATCGGTTCACCCAGTCCGGAGAAATGAGGTAACAAATATAAAAAAAAAAAAAAAAAAAAAAAAAAAAAAAAAAAATACAGACGAATTGATAACCTCCTCCTTTTTGGAAGTCGGTTAAAAATTAAATTCTGCTTCGGAAAATATTATAGAATATTGATATTTGACATTCAATCTTGTAACCTGTAATGAACCTGTGAAGTTATACTTAAGACTTTGTATTCAAAGTTAATAAGGAAACTTACCGCATGTAGGACTTCTGTTGCCTTTGAAAGTATAAGCAAGAGGTAGGAGGTATATCAAGTATCAAGATACCTACATATGTACACATCGAAGAGTTAAATAGTTTTTATAACTTTAAGATGTTCCCTTATCCATGCACATGATATAAACGAAAGTTTCGTGTCTAGAAATTATTTTCGTAATGTAAAAAAGTCGGAGGGACCGTTAGTGAGTCTTACGTCTTTACTTCATCAATCAATTTGAACTTTATCAAACATTTTGAATTTATGTAAATATTTCAAACGCAAGTTAAACTACAGTGCATAATTACTACAAATAAATTATATCGAATTTAGCTAGAGTCCTAGTATATAAAGTTTGTAAAAATCATCTGATTGAGATAACTAAAACTGCTCTGAAATAACATGAAACGCGAGATGTCGTATATATTTTATTTATAAGAATGTATCGCCACGTTACCATCTTCAATGTTTCAAGTATTACTTAAAAAAATTAAACAAAAAATACAACCGACTTTCATGCCACAAAAAAGTAAAAAATAATTTAAATACATGTTGGTTTAGAGCATACAGTACTTAATGCATAGTCCCTAAGGCGGCGCTCACCATATTTTGCTGGATCACGATGAAACTACAATTATGACCTATATGAGCGCCGACTTCGGAACTATGTACTAAGTACTGTGGGACTTTACTAAGTAACCTTTGGGAAGTCGGTTGAAAACAAAACGATAGAAGATATAGCGTGTTCGAACTCTACGCCCATTCTATCTGATCTATGCCTATAATAGAAAGCAGACAGGTTATCAGAGATTAGTTGAAAACGTCTAATCGAGTCTAGATAAACGGTTTCACAAATACACGCTATATTTTTCTTCGAAAACATTTTACGTAAACTGTAGCAATAATAAAATATTAAAACCTCAGACCACCAGAAGTTCTTAATGAGTTTATACGAGAGCTTTTATTGCAGAGTCCTTGTAAAAAGAGGCTAATGAAGTTGAAGCGTCCTAGAAAGGCAAAGCGGTAAACTTTCTGGACTAATAACCGTGTAATTAATTAGTTGGCCCTATTATACCTAAGCATAATATTTAATTTAGTATGTACGAAGCCAACGTGAACTTTTAAAAGTGTCAATGACCGTCGGCACCAATTTCTTAATGCTATCTAAAGATCCAGTGACTGGTTTTCCAAAGGTTTTGTGTTCAATTGCATTTGTTTGATTTAACAAACAAAGCTCTTCCAACCATCGTAAAGAATAGCCTACAATTGCTGCTATGTTTTGAAAAAAGGTGGTACTGAGATATCAGTTTTTACTTACTTGTTGTAAAAATAAGTTCCTACCTTTTAAGGGCACGAACCTAAGTCGACAGGTAAGACCGAAATTCTATTTGGATTATAATTAACATAAGAGTAAAATCTGTAGATTTTACGGCCCATCTTGCTACTTCAACAGAAAGTTCGCTTGCTTGAATTACATATAAAAAATAGCTCGCTAAGCACAAAAGTACAAAAGGCATACGTTGCTGAGAGAACCTTAGAACACCTGCGATCAATGAACCGGCAAAAATTACCTATCCGAATTTAGGACCGTTAAAGCCGAAAAACCTTAGTCCTAAATTTCTTTTACATTTTTATTTTAACATAGTTTAGTTACGAATAAGTCAATCCAAACACAGGTCGAGCAACTCAAATCCTTAATTTGATCTTTAAATGTTTAATCGAGTTCATTAACTAGTTTCTATGTGCATTTCAAAGTTGTAGAACCAGTGTAGTTCGGCCAGGGAAGTACCACCGCCACACCTATTTCTAGCGTGAACCATTTCTTGCACTTAGGTGGAAGGATGTGGTTGCCGGCACACTTTTATATGAGGCGATCATCATAGTCCTCGGGAGTAGCAACGCATCTGAGATTGACTTCAGATAGAACCCATGTTCTGTATGAAGATGATTACAGATGTCCATGGGCGGCAGTGACGTTTGCTACTTCAGTCAGGTATAAAAAAAATGTAGGGAAGTTTTGCCTATCCAACATTAGTTTTTTTATTATGCACATGCTTGACAATTTCTAAATGATATCTGCTGTTATTACATTTTGTTTTGTATGCAATATATTTTTATAAACTCAGATAAAATTTACTGAATCAATCAGAAGGCTACGAATCGACAGAATCGAGGTAGCGAATTTTTAAATAACATAGAAGTTCTCCTAATTAAGTAATTACAAAAAATATCATTGCTTTCAAAGAGTTACGTGTTTTTACTACGGGGGTATTTCACGCTTCTTCATTTTCTTAAATAATTAAAGTCCCAGCCGGTGTTAGAGTAAAGTCTAAAGTTTTAAACTATAACGTAGCTCAAAGAAACCGCGGAACAGCAGATATGGGTCGTAAACATAAGTATCGCAAGGTAATATCGTGTCTTAATATAAAAGTAAAACGCTGTAAGGTTGCAATATTGTATAAAATTTACTACAAGAACATTTGTCATTAGTTACATATATCGAAGTTTTAAATGAGCATGCAATTTACCTATACGAAAATGGCCACTGCCGCCCACAAACTTCGATAATATTCAAACTCAAATAAATATAGGTTTTACCTGAGGACTAAGTTGAAACGTTGCGATGTGTTGCGAAGTGTCATCCTTATAACGCCCTTTAAAGGAAAACACGGTAAAGGTGGTAGAACCAGTGTAGTTCGTCCGGGGAAGTAACACCGCCACATCTCTATCTAACGTGACGCAATTCTTGTGTTACGATTGAATGGTATGATTGCCGGCACACTTTTATATGAATCGACCATCTTAGTCCTCCAGAGTAGCAACGCATCTGTATGATTTCAGATAGAACCCATGTTTTAAATGAAGTTTTTTACAGATATCTATGGGCGACAGTGGACACTTACCGTCAGGTTAACGGCATGCTCGTCTGCTTTATTTTTAAAATAATGAAGTAGCAAACAAGCCTACATTCCGCCTGATGGTAAGTGGTCACCACCGCCCATAGACATCTGTAAGCAACTTCACATAGAAGATAGGTTCTGAAGTCAATCACAGATGCGTTTCTACTCCCGACGAGTAGGATGGTCGCCTCATATAAAAGTGTGCCAGCAACCACACCCTTCTATCGAAACGCAAGGAATGCTTCACGTTAGAAATATGTGTGCCGGCGGTACCTCCCCGGTCGTACTACACTGGTTCTACCACCTATAAACCTATAAATTGTTACTACAATCAGATAAAAAAGACAACATCGCAACACTGCCTATGAGGAAGAAGCAGACGTGGGGGTATACCGAGTTTAATTACAAAAGGTTCTATCTGCCATATGAAATATGGGTTTGAGCCGTATTTACCTCGACCCTTGAGATACGGAAAGTAATTTGAGGAATGTATGTAAGCATCATTCATAATTCATATAATGTACGTCTGTATCGTTCTATTAATATCTTAGTAGCGTTTTCATTCATAATGGCCTTGTTGTACTCACGTGATGGTCATTTATGTTCTCGATAAATGTTAATACATAAAACAACTCTTAATATAAAAATGTAGATAAAGGACTTCGGGATTTCAGCAATGTACTTCTATATATGTGATTGTTTTACAATATGGATGTGTATGATTTTTAGGTAATTGATACATATGCTACAATCTAATAAAGATAAAATACTATTCAAGTCACTTCAAATGAAATCCCAGCATAGTTCGACCACATTCCTCACTCCTGTCTTTTAACATCTTTAATTTAGTAGCGCTATTATAATTTGTTTTTTTAAGGGTGTGGTAACATAAATTATGAGAAATAAGGCCAACAACTGTATAGCTGACCAAAAATTAATTCAATCATATTGCATTGAAGTTCATGGTGACTTCGACCACCATTAGGTAGACGACATACTCGATTATTATTGTCGTTGTTGTAATAAGATTGAATTGTTATTATGATTGGATAAATTTATGGTCGGCTGTAATTGCACTGATGTATTTTTCCTCTCGATTTATTCTCTGTGTTACTTCAGACAAAACTGTATAGCTATGCTAAAAGATAGAAGTGACTGTATGGGTTCTATACGAAGTCAATAACAGATATGTTGCCACTCCGAGGACTGCCGTCGCTTCATATAAAAATGTGCCGGTTACACATTTTTCCATCGAAACGCAAGAAGAGTGATAAGTGTCGCAGTGGTACTTCCCCGGTCGAACTACACTGATTCTACCACCTGGTACCAGTCTTCTATACATATCAATTTAGAATATTATGGTCAAATTTTTGCATGCCTTTACAGGCGGAACTCGTCAGACCTAAATACGTTTTTCAATTATTATACTACCTCATGTGTTAGGTATCATGCTACACCATGTTCTTGCAAAATAAAATATTTTTATTTATTATTACTAGACATCACATTATATGCACTATCAAATTGCAAAAATATGCATGCAAAAATATTATTAAACTTAAACTTAAACGTATTTTTTATATTTTTATAGGTATCGATTTGACGAACTTTTTTTGGTCGTCAAGCTGAACGAAAGGACCTTTGTACAGATTTGACGACGTTTTTTTTTATTTGTGAAGCTTGAATGGCAGGAACAAGCGAACGATCTGCGAACTATTACGCCCAACACCAAAGAAAAAGTACCAAAATATGCAATAACGCTATAAAAATGTAATTGCATTTGCATGTGCAAATATGAAAATGCATATATTCCAATGTCTTATTATTACTAACCATACTCTAGGCGTAGCGTCCCTCATAGCATGCACCCTGGCGCTGACGGCGGCTACATCCACTCGTCTCGCCAGCTGGATCCTCGCAGTACTGTGGTAGCACTCCACCAGATACACCAAGTAGAGGAGCAGCACGAACGCGATGGGAATGTACGCGTAGCCCACATCGCATGGTGACTCTCGGACTGTCCGCTTTATTGGGTACCTGAGGGATATTATACTGATTTAGGTTAATCGATTAGTGAGGCGGGTGTATCAACATGCAAATTATAAGTTGTAGGTGAAATAAATAGGAACACAGATAATAGTTGTTTATTAATTAGTAGAACAATACTGATTTAACCGATTAACGGTTTGTGAGTCGGGTGTATCAAATAACAGTAAATTGTAGGTGAATTAAATAAGAACACTAATAATAATAATGAAATACAATAGTATTTCGTATAACAAAAGAACGTTTCATTGATTATAATTATAACAAAAGAATAATGTTTCATTAAACTTGTAACGCGATTGAATGAATTATAATGAAAAAAAAAATGACCACTGTGTAAACGAGGAGGCTTTGTTTTTCATTGAAAATTATAAAATAACATAATTATTAAAGACAAAAGAATTTTTTGGACATAAGCTTCCAAAAAGTATTTTATAAAATGTAAAAAGATAGTCAAGAAGCTATTTTAATGCTCATTATAACTAGAAATTCTATAATGAAATAAAATGAACAATTTAAATATGAGCTATCTTAAACTAGAGCCCTGGGTGTAGTGTACGTATATGGCTGGTTTCAGATATCAGATGAGATACATAAATACGCATATTACATTAATAATGACAATTCCATGATCATTTACGACGTCTACTACGGAAAGTAGGAAATATTTCGATTTTTGTAGTTAGGTAGAAATAAACAAACTACGGTAGAAACACGGAATAGCCAAGCAATAACGTGCTTCCGACTGTTAAACACGAAGTAATAAAAACTTTTACACTATGTTACGATATAAAACTTTGTGTTTCAGTATAAAACCACATCCAAAGTTTATAAAACAGTAGACATTACTATACGATACTATACTCGAAGACATTAGATATATAACCCTATTAATATTTCTTTGTAGATGTACCTACAGGAAGAGCAGTGATAGCCTAATGGTTGAAACTTGCTCTCTCGATCGGGAGGTCCGAGGTTCAAACCCAAGCACGCACCACTGATTCATTTGAGTATTAAAAATCAATTATCCCCGCTTTTCGGTGAAGGAAAACATGGTGAGTAATCCTACACACCCGAGAGTTCTTTTAAAAAAGGTCTCCGCACTTGGCCAGCGCGGTGGACTATCGCCTAACCTCTCACTTTTGAGAGAAGTCCCGTGCCCAGCAGTCGGTCACGACGTTGACGAGAGTACCTACAGGTATGTGTTTCTTACTTTTTCGCACAAAAAATACTGCTCGGAATTCACTGAAATTTGGCACACGCATAGCGTACTTGTTACCGTGGTAGACGTAACATCAGCGGGCCAAGCCGCGGAAAAGGTTTGAAGGTAGAACCAGTGTAGTTCGACCGGGGAAGTACCACCGCCACACTTATTTCTAGCGCGAAGCATTTCTAGCGTTTCGATGCAAGGGTGTGGTTGCCGGCACACGTTTATATGAGGCGATCATCATAGTCCTCGGTAATAGCAACGCAACTGTGATTGACTTCAGATAGGACCCATGTTCTGTATGAAGTTGATTATAGATGTCCAGGAGTGACAGTGATCGGGTGGACTACGTGCTCGTTTGCTACCTTAGTCAGATAAAAAAATGTATCAACAATTAATATATAAATCTTCTGTAAAGCTAAATGTCAAGCAGGTGTTTCTTGCAAATGTCTTTTTTTTAAATTATTTTAATAAAAAATAGAGATATACCCAGCAACGCTTTGCTTTCACAGAATTAAGTCTGTTAATCGCCTCCTACATGGTCCAAAGAAAGATGAGGTGGTGCTATTCTCGGCAGGCATACAATAAATAAATAAATACTCGGATATTATTTACCCTTTTATTTAGTGTACTCAGATTCCACGCAAATTATATGAGTCGTTTTCAATATTAGATTGAATAAATTAATTAATTTAGATTAATTAATTAATTAATTTAATTAATTTAGATTGAAAAAACAGACAACTATTAAAAACTGAAGCTTAGGAAATATGTACACTCCATAGGTACACATTATGTTGTTATACATATATTCTCTGAAAAATTTATTCAATTTTTATCAAGGTAAATTAAAGGTAAAGGGTAATCTAGATTGAAATAAACGAATCTATAATTATTGTACAATTACTCTTGGTATATAAATCATCAGTAGTAAAAAAATATCACAGTTTTTTTATGAAACTTGAAAGTTAAAGAGGTCACTATAATTTGAGCGGCGAAATTGTAGTCATTATGTGCAGGCGGTGAACGGATGAAGTGTGGAAGAATAATGGGTGGAAAAGTATGTTAAAAATGTAGCACTTCAGGCGATCTAACATTATTTGAATAAAAATGAACTTTCAGTTTTTGTATTGTACTTGACGTAGACACAAAAGTGTTTTACCGCCGTAATCTCAAGATTTTGAATTAGGAAGGAAAAAAAAGTTGTATTTTTATTTTTATCTGGCTGAAGTAGCAAACCAGCATGCAGTCCACCAGATGGTAAGTGGTCACTGCCGCCCATGAACATCTGTAATCAACTTCATACAGAACATGGGTTCCATCTGAAGTCAATCACAGATTTGTTGCTACTCCCGAGGACTATGACGGTCGCCTTATATAACAGTGTGTCGGCAACCACACTCTTCCATCGAAACGCTGTGAATGCTTCACGTTAGAAATAGGTGTGGATATTTTATTGTTATCGTAGGTTATTCTCATTGTTATGTTCATCGTAGGTAGGCTTATGAATGTAAGCTATTATAACCTAGTAGATTGAAACTTGGTCTGTGACGAATCCGAGTTTCAAATATTTGACACAGACGTTTGATTTTTCGAAGCGTATCATGGGGTAACTACACAGGTGAGAATCTTAAAAACAAAATTAAAGGTATGAAAAGTCTAATTATTAGCAATCGATTCGCTGTTTACCATGACCTATCCCACTCACATTGAGAAACGAGCTAATTCCTGCTGTGAAACATTGTAGTTATTCTCAAAAAATACAAGCATTATACATATCTCTCCACAATAGTTCAATAAATAAGTACTAGAATTTTATCGTACTAAAAGTACGATAAGTGATGATAGGTAACGTGTAAAAATAATGGAAATTAAAAAAAAACTGTTATTAATCAATTGCGACACGTTTTACAAATTTTGTTCAAAATGACAGCATGTTTCACAACATTAAAGTTATTCCCCAAAAATACATATCTCTCCAAAACAGCTCAATAATATAAATACTAGAAACTTATCGTACTAAAAATAATTGTTAGTGTTACCAACACCACGCATGCATGCAATATGCATAAATTATAGCCGCACGCATTGTGATTCGCGTCACGTCGCCGGCCACAAATAAATCAACAATAATAAATTACAATGGGTGACGTCGCATCTAATAAATTATACTGGATACGTAGCGTTGTAAAACGTGATGACGTTGACTTTTTTCATTATGATTTGTTTTAAGGCTTGGTTTTGCTACTCTTTTGACGTTTTTACAGGTGGTAGAACCAGTGTAGTTCAACCGGGGTATTACCACCGCTACAACTATTTCCAGCGTGAAGCATTACTTGCGTTTCGATGGAAGGGCGTGGTTGCCAGCACACTTTTATATGAGGCGACCATCATAGTCCTCGGGAGTAGCAATGCCTCTGTGATTGACTTCAGACAGAACCCATGTTCTGTATGAAGTCGCTTACGGATGTCCATGGGCTGCAGTGACCGTTTACCATCAGGTGGACTGCTTGGTTGTTTGCTACTTCGATCGGATAAAAAAAACTTTCCAAAAATAGGTGGATTCTAAAAACACAGGATCTACTAGAGTGACGCCATTTAGGGGAGGTCTATATTCAGAAGTGGACTTTAAAAGGCTGATGGGCTGATGAGTGTATGAACTCTTTTAACGCGACCATGTCTTAAGGTGGGTATTTTCTTCGACCTAATTTATGTTTTTTAACAGTTATCCTTTAATTTCTTATATAAAATTGCTTAACAATGCCGTCTTGTATGTTTTCTGTTTAGACTAAAGGTTGACTGGTAGAGAATGCTCCTAGCATTTTCGTCCGCCTTTTGTACCAAAATTGCAAGATATAATAAAGTTTAAATAAATTAATTAATAAGCGAAATGATAAAGGAAAATACAAAGAGGCGACTAAAACGTTACATGTTTTAGGAGATTAGATATTGCGAAGATATATGCCGTCAGATATACGCTTTTAATATTCGGGGCAAATGGCTATTGTTGCATATACACGCATCGATGGACACAATTTGAGATATTGGAAACTTGTTGCGTCGAACGTGCTGGAGAATTTAATAAAATGGAGCTATGTGATAAATATATACCTACATGTGTTGCCTTTATACATAGCTATGACACACATTACATAGAAATCTATGTTGTTTACCTTAACAACTGTGAATTATGTTCCGTAATCTCGTCCTCATATTTTGTACTATGTAGTTTGCACTCTGTGCTACTTGCCGTCACAATGTTTAAAGTTAAAAGATTATCTGTGGTCCGCTCCTGGCACCATCTATCTGTATATGTACGCGTCATTGTACTTTTTTGTGCGAAAGTGCTGTCACGCTTTTTCAATTTCTCTAATAAATAGTTAAGTTATAAATAATCTTTAAAACTTATAAATTATAACAAATATGAGAAAACACAAAAGAAGGAAACGAGACGATGCCGTATTAGAACGCAGCAAACGGATCCAAGAATTAGAGAAACGTATAAAAACACGACGCTGACATAGAAATGACAGTTAGATTTTTCATTTAATAATATTGAAACTATGGTTAATGTAGTTACTTCCCAGTTCATCTTCGAGGCTTTTGCGTGCACATTAGTCTCTGGAGTTTTCACGAGAGGTTAACCATGAGAACGATATTGTGCTTACCCGCAACACATATACTACTATGTAAGCTATCACGAGAGGTTAGCTTGTGGTATTATAATGCGAATTATTTGTAGTATCCCCAAGCTTTCACGAGAGGTTAGCTTGGGTGTATACCATGCGACTGATCAGTAGTATCCCCAAGCTTTCACGAGAGGTTAGCTGGGGTGTTATCATGCGACTGGTCAGTAGTATTCCTAAGCTTTCACGAGAGGTTAGCCGGTGATACATTAAACGATGTCATTAGATTCTACATCAAATATTTTCTCGTAGAAGACTTTGAGACGTGCTCTAGTCGCACTCTCACAGCAGACATAACTCTGAGTAGAAGCCGCTCGCCACACGTTCGAAGTAGCTCCTCGAAGAAACACAGAAGAACCAGACGAGAGCGCTCATTTGCGTCAAGCTCGTCACTCCCTACATCTACACGAGACCAAAGTCCACTGTCTGTCTGTCCAGCATAAGTAGACATTTAAAAGAAAGGGGGGGGGGGAGACGTGATCAGGTCAGCTGCACAAGAGGGTGTACCACCCACAGCTGAGATCCCCCAGCGAGCTGAAGGGGTTACTAATTACTAGTAATTCAATAGAATTACATGAGAGCATAGCCAAGCGCTGGATTTGCAAATTGCAGCCTTCTTATCCCACCTAAGCTAAACGAAGAAATTGCAGCAGCAATGAGCGACAGTGGCATTTAGTGGGATAGGCGGATCAGTGAACAACAGCTAATCCTATCCTCTGCAATAGCTACCATAGAAGAGGTCCTTAATGACATGATCGCCACATCCAACAACGCTCAACATATTGAGGCCCTGATTGTCTCTGCAAGGCTGTTATGTAACTTTCATAGCGAGACATCAGTCACTCGATGGTCCTTAATACTACCCGGTATGAATAAAGATATGAAGGACCTTATGGACCAGATCTCCATATCAGAATATCTATTTGGAGATAAATTGCAGGACAAGGTTAATGTCTGCAAACCAGTAAAGAAGTCTGGCCAGGAACTTAAAAATACACCAGCCCAGCTCAAGCTGCTTAACAAACCGAAGTGAAATTTAAACTTCCAGGGCCCACAACGACCACAAAGACCGCGTCTGAGTGAGCAGAAGTCGAAAGCCAAACACGCCAAATATGCTCCAAAGAGACGATCGAAGCGCTCTCCCCCGAGACAACAGCATTGCCACCGTCGACAGGGTCAGGAGCAGTGCTGACTCAGGTACAGGCGGGCAGATAAAAATGGTATAATGTTATCACGAACCCCATTATTATGGGTTGGATAAAAGGTTATACTATACCATTCAGAAGTGTAGCTACACAGTCTGTTTTTCCTAGAAATAATCACTTTTCTCAAAATGAAACTGACCTTATTGTTGTAGAATTACAACAACTATTGGACTGAAATTACAACAACTATTAGTCATACAAACATGCTTACCAGTAGAAGGCCAGTTTCTGTTAAATATATACTTGCACCCTAAGTCAGATGGTACTTAGAGATTCATCCTAAGTCTTAAAAAACCTTAATAAATATGTTGTTACCACCCATTTTAAACTAAAAGATCAAAGAACGGCAACAAGGCTTATGACCCTAGGATATTTTATAGCCATGGTTGATTTAAAAAATGCATACTACAACCTTCCAGTACGGAAATCTGACAGGAAGTATTTACGTTTTTACTTTCAAGAAACATTATACGAATTTACGTGCTTACCATTTGGACTGAGTTCCGCCCCATACTTCTTTACTAAGATTATGAAATCAGTTATCTGCCACCTGATATCTTTGGGCTTGTCTATTATATAATTGGATGATAACTTTGCATAGCAGACACCTATGAGGTTTGCTTACAGAATGTGTCATCCACTACATCACAAAGTCTAGGATTCATAATCAACACAGATAAAAGTTGTCGAGTCAGAGTTGTAAATATTTACGCTTTGTTTTGGATTCCGTCTAGTACTCAATATTACTTCCATAGAAAAAACCAGATCATATTGTTAAAACTACTACTGTACTAACTATTCAAAATCTAAAATTTTAATGTAAGATTATAGTATTTGTACAACTGTTAGGTCTTCTTGTAGCTGCATGCCCAGCCCTCCAATATGGTCTGCTCTATACTAAAATCGTGGAAAATTACAAGACACGAGCCTTAAAGAATAATAACGAGAACTATAACACAAGGATACCCTTGTCCAACGAGATCCGGTCAGATCTCAAGCGGTGGTTATCATATATTCGAACTGATAATAGGAAAATAAAATAATCTAAGTTTAACCTGGAAATTTTCTCAGATACCTCAAGGACAGGTTGGGGACTGGTATGTAACAACATTAGAAGTGGACATGGACACTGGACGGTAGAAGAGCTACGTTTTCATATAAACTCCTTAGAATTATTAGCAGTGTTTAAGGGTTTTAAAACCATTTGCATCCACAGTGGAGGATTGTGGAATTCTACTTAGAATAGATAACACAACTGCCATAGCATACATTATTAAAATGGGTGGTACCAGGTTCCCGCATCTAAATAGCCTAGCCAGGGAATTGTGGCAGTGGTGTGAGAGAAGGAAGATATGGGTGTATGCATCCTACATTACCTCAAAAGAAAATTATATAGCAGATATTGAATCTAGACGTTCAAGATCTGAAATTGAATGGCAACTATATGACGTTGCATATGAATCAGTTGTCGCTTACCTTGGTCAATCACTGGTAGATTTATTTGCCACTCTATATAATATTATGTCAAAAAAATATAACATTACTTCCAGATCCAGATGCATATTCAGTAGATGCCTTTATATAGAAATAGAACGGAATGTTATTTTATGCCTTCTCTCCATTTGCCCTAGTAAATAGGGTATTGCAGAAAATTAGAAGGGATTAAGCAAAAGGCATGGTTGTGGTTCCTATGTGGATTTCTATGTGAAGGGTACAATCTTGGTATCCATTGTACAATTCGATGGTCATATCTAAAAAAATGTACTAGAACCACGTAATAATTTACTTACTCCTTCCAGAGATTCACACCCATTATGCAGGAGTTTCACTCTGATTGCGGTTACATTATCAGGAGAGCATTTATGAAGAAAGGAATTCCAGATTCCCCTATCGATATAATTTTTAGCTTTGCTGTCTGTCAAAACGAGGAAGCAATATGAGTCTGCCCTAAGTGCATAGATCTTACACTGTCAGAGGCAGAACGCGGATCCGTTAGTGGGTTCCACGCCGTTGGATAATAGCATTTCTAACAGCTAAATTTAAAGAAGATTATTATATAACTCACTGAACAGCATAAGATCTGCAAACTCCCTTATCAAAGGACTGCACTTGGGTACAGATGAACGTGTAACGAGGTTTTTTAGAGATATATATAAACTAAGGCCTATAAGTCCCAAATATGATGTTACATGGGATCCAAGCATTGTGTTAAATAACCTTTCAAATTTATTCCCAAACGAAATTCTTACTCTAGAATTGCTCACTAAAGAGTTGGTAACTTTGTTGGTCATTGTAACTGCACACAAGATTCAAACCTTATCTCTAATCTGTATTGACAATATAACTACTAGCTTAGATAGCGTTAATATTAAAATTCCAATGCTTATTAAAACATCTGGCCCTAACCGAATTCCACCTAACTTAACTTTGCTATTTTTCAGAGAAAATATCAAAATTTGTCCTGCTTCTACCTTGCCATGCTATTTGGACGTGACCAATGAATGTAGGCAAGACTGTAAATCATTGATTTTAATGTTAAAGAAGACATACCGCGCTGTCTCTCCTTCCACTATTAGTCGCTAGATGAAACATACCCTGGCCAGAAGCGGTATAGTTACGACTACTTTCACAGCATACAGCACAAGTCATGCCTCCACTTCCAAGGCCTTTGATGGTGATAGAAGTTATAACGAAAGCAGCAGGTTGACTGCAAACTCCTCTACCTTCGCTCTTTTCTATAAGAGATCTCCAATGTGCTCCATAAATAAATAATCATGACAGATAAAACATTACATACATTTCCAATTAAGGCTTTAATTACTTGTGATTTTTACAATCACATATAATAAAATTAATTTTACAAATTATTCATAAACATACAAAATATATTAATTTATATTCTTATACAACTTTTTGAATAAATTGTATTGTTCCAGATAATAACTATCAAATTGATTAACAAATTATTTGATTACCAACACAACTTTTTTCTTTGAACATCTACATAGTACAAAATATGAGGACGAGATTACGGAACATAATTATATAGATCGGACTAACTTACCAAGTGACGTCCGATCCTCAATTATGTGAAGTAATCTCGTCCTCATCCTAAACCCAACCCTTCCCAAGTAACAAACATGATTTGTTATGAAGTTTTTAATTTTCCCCTTTTAGAAAAGTTGTGTTATACTTTGAAATAATGACGCGTACATATACAGATAGATGGTGCCAGGAGCGGACCACAGATAATCTTTTAACTTTAAACATTGTGACGGCAAGTAGCACAGAGTGCAAACTACATAGTACAAAATATGAGGACGAGATTACTTCACATAATTGAGGATCGGACGTCACTTGGTAAGTTAGTCCGATCTATATAACCAGCTTATACTTACGAAAATACTAGTAAAATGTAGTACAATTTAAAATACAAACCTTCTAGTTACAATTATATAAGAAACATTAAGTGCGAGTCTGTCTCGTGTACGAAGGGTTCCATAACATTATAAAAAAAAAAACAGAAAAAATCTCGCTTATAGTATGGGAGCTGCTATTAAATATTTATGTTACTCTGTTCGTAGTGGTAGAATTACATTATTTCTGAAAATTTTAACTTTTTAGCTATCACGGTTCATGAGATATAGCCTGCTGACAGACAGACGGCCAGAAAGAAAGCGGAATTTTAGTAATAGGGTTCCGTTTTTACCTTTTGAGTACGGAACCCTTAAAAAAGCAATGATATACTTTGGAATTTTATAAGGCTACAAATCATTTGACTATTGTGTAAAAAGATAGCACTGAATGTACGAAATAAAGTAGTAATGTGAGCGCACGCCCGTCAACGGGCAATATTACTTTGTAAGACGAAACCGTTAACGTAAAAACATAGAAGTTGCACGACACGGTATGAAATGGGTTTCTAATAACATACTTTCATGTTTCATACAATTCTTTAGCGCAAATATTACTGGCTGGTCAATACTGCTTTCAAAGTCATAATCTATAGAACTTAACGCAATGGTCAATATTGCTTTCAAAGTATTAAGAAAATATTGTCATTTTAATGATAGCATTTATTACTCAACCACAACAATTAGGCGCATAAAACAAAAGTGGTTCAATACCCCGCATCTCGCTTCTTACCCCGCGCATCCCATAGTAACGTGCAGTTATGTATCGTCTAGGTGTTTACGTTAGCCAGCACGTGTTTAATGTTATTTCGTTATAATGTTCGTTTAATGAGTGATTGTTGAATTTTTAAAGTTATTATTAAATTAGTTGATTATTCGTCAATAAAACTCAAAATAGGTAGGAAAAAGACTATTCGTGGAGGAGAAAGGACTCTTACATTCAAAATATGCTTTTTTTTAACAAGAGAAGAGTATTGGGCTCAGTATTCCTGTCTCCCAAGTCGAAACTAGAATGTGTGCTGCAACAGGCATCAGTCTCTTACACATATAAAAAAAGAAAGAAAATATTCCATGTTTGCGAATATATTAAACACATGAAAGTGCTTTAATAAATACTCGACTATTAAACACACACCACTATGGTGTATGTTTTAATAATGGTATACCTACATACTTTTGGTATTTGGTAATAGAATATACTTCGTATCGGGATGGGAAATCTCTAGTTCTAATGACGTTTCAACTGTCGTGCGCCTAATTGTTTTGGTCGAGTAGTTTTCTTCTTGTGGGGCACAGGAAAAGATGAGGTGTACAAACGTAAACCACGTAACCTAGACATTTTTTGGAATGAGATTCAAGCAGTGTGTAGAGAAATCTCATTGGACGTTTTGATACGATGTACAGAATCTGTAGTGACTCGTACTCAGAATTGTATTGATGCTGCAGGTCACCAATTTGAACAGTATTGACATTTGTTATTTATGTTTCATTTACATTGGACTATCAGCTTTCTATTTTCCTGAAATTTAACTTTGTAGAACGGTAAATAAATTTTCTATGGAAATTCAAAGTGTGTATACATTTTTTTGAAGCACCCCGTATATTAATAATAAATTTATTTATCATAAACAATATTGAAATATAAAATCTATTTAATTTTAATTTTATTCCAGAAAAAATGTTTCTTTTCTTTATTATTATTGTTATTATCATTTGACTTACATGTTACTCGATCTTTTTTGCAAGCAGTCTTCGCCTATAAATGTAGTTGCACTTAGCTTTTCCTTAATGTAGACTATTGTTCTTTTTATATTTTAATTAGTGTACACTATGTAGGTGATCAAAAGTAAATAAATAAATAAAGTTCTCAGCGTAAATCCAGAAATATTATAATATAGAGATACCGTAATAACGAGTGAAAAGGGCCGAGAAGTTTAAACCAGCTTTCATATCGACCTCAGGGTTGCTCGCCCAGGGCCGTTACGCTGACGCATTATGTTCCTGAAATTTACTCTGTTTATTAAGCGTAGCTTTGTGCCTTTGTAGAATTTTTAGGCAATTTCAACATAATTTATACTAAAATATGAGACTAAATAAAACATAAACATGACATATAAAGATAATGTTAAATTTTATAATGCTAATAAAACCGTCTAACCTATTGCCCAATTATTCATTTTTTTACCTTTTTTATCTGACTGAAGTAGCAAACGAGCATGCAGTCCACCTGATGGTAAGTGGTCACTGCCGCCCATGGACATTTGTAATCAACTACATACAGCATATGGGTTCCATCTGAAGTCAATCACAGATGCGTTGCTACTCCCGAAGACTATGATGATCACCACATATAAAAGTGTGCCGGCAACCACACCCTTACATCGAACTACACTGGTTCTACCACCTCTAGATGATTTGTATATATTATTTCTTCTGTACGATAAAGTTATGTTGTCTTAATTGCACTACTATTTGCCACAACGATCAAGGAACAAATACATATAATAGGCACGTTTAAGGTATTCTATCACGCATACACTAGTTAATATATTACTTTATTTTCTCTAATTTGTTACATGACGCGATATCCATAGAATACTCTGTATCCAGAATAACGCTACATCTGTATTGGTTATTCTCAATGGGGACGAAATTCTTTGTTGTATGTGTCAACTACAAAATTGCATTTTCACAGAAATGCATTACTGGATCGAATGAAAAGCTTGAAGGCTATTGTTATTCAGAATTCTCCTGAAATTGTATAAACCAGCTGCTTATTTTTATAACAAACTTTCATTACAGTCTGTCATTTATATTATTTTTATTTTCTTGTAGGTATATTTGAATGAACCTGCACACTTTTATGTGTGCAGGTTCATTCAAATGGATGTAGTTTAAATCATGTACCTACACTTTATATACTCAAAGCCAAGTGAGTCCCATGGACACACATAAACGAATACATAAACAACAAGACCCAGAACAGAAATTTTGAAAGGTGGTAGAACCAGTGTAGTTCGACCCGGGAAGTACCACCGCCACACCTATTTCTAGCGTGAAGCATTTCTTGCGTTTCGATGGAAGGGTGTGGTTGCCGGCACACTTTTGTATGAGGCGAACATCATAGTCCTAGGGAGTAGCAACGCATCTGTGATTGACTTCAGATGCAACCCATGTTGTGTTTAAAGTTGATTACAGATGTCCACGGGCGGCGGTGACCACTTATCATCAGATGGACTGCATGCTCGTTTGCTACTTCAGTCAGATAAGAAAAAACGAAATTCATTATTCAGATAACTGTGTGGCCTGGGGTCAAACCGAGAACCCACTGTGATAGACCGGTAAGGTAATCGCCCCACGACGTGGATCGTCAATACAAACTTACACGAGATAATTTGACTTTGCTAAGTTATAATATAGTTTTAGGAACTTGTCAGTGATCGGTTGTACGTAGAACTTCGTACTACCCAAGTAATATCTTGGGAATCGACCATAAGTCATGTTTAAGTAGAATGCATGCTCGTGTATTGCTTATAAATAAAGTGTATAACTTGACGCTTCGACTTCGTCTGAGCCTCCTCTTTTTGAATGTATAAGTTCGATATGTTCATACAAGGTATTGGAGCTCTACTTCTGAATTTAAATCTTTAATATTTTACATCTATACAATCGATCCAATGTCGTTTAAATTGAACGAACTCCTTTATCTTTATCACATCACAGATGAAGACCTGAGCTCCCTTTGTTGCCTTGATGGTAATCGATTCTTTAATCAATGTAGCCAGCCTATTCCTCCTTCAACTATTAAGTCTTAGACAAGCATTCTTGTACAGAGTAAATCATTAACAATTCTGTGATACAACAATCTATCGTCATGACTTCACAAAACCCGCTCAGTAACCCTGAGTGTTAGGTTAACGCCTGTACCTTTTTCTTTGTTTTCGAGGGAGAAACCTTCAAAAGGTACCCGATGCCATGGAAGCGACGCAGGGTTATGTGGAATTTTCCGCACTGAAACCCTCATGGTGGCCGTCCTCGGCGCTACAAAGAGGACCCCGGGATCTCCAAAGGAACGCAACCGGAATCCTCTGAGCGCGTTGCCCCATCGGGCTCTTCCTAGATAGGCGGCTGGGCCCACCGCTTCGTCTAGTCTTTACGACGGTATGCGACCACACGTACCGCCGTCCTTCCCGGAAGCTCTTTTTAGTCGCCTCTTACGACAGGCAGGGGATACCGTAGCCCAATTCTGATCCCGGAAATACAGGGACGAAGGTCTGTACCCTTAATACGAGTTTATTATATTCAAAGCAAGCATTTTTCTTGTTTTGGTTCATTCATTGCAAAGTACATTGCACGCTTACATTAATTTCCGGACATAACTTGCAATGTTTCTTACGCAGATGACCTAAAACAAGACAAAGCTTGTTTTTGGAAACATGATAAGCTCGTATTAAGGGTACTGGTACAAAAACCAAGTCAAAAAACACTTACGTGTTAAGATCGATGAGCTCTCGGTCGATCTCCGCGGTGCTGCACCAAGTGACTGAAGCCAGGCAACCGGCGATCATGAGGGTCAAGAGAAAGCACTTCCAATTTCCCTCTCGTCTCAACACGCCGCCCAGACTCTGTTGTCTTGGTCGCTGTGGACAAATTAAAATATTAAATTATAATTTTGCCAAAACAATCTCTTGAGAAAAGGTTTTAGAGATACATAAGCTTGATATTGAAAATGTTAAATACTGGCTCGTAAAATCCTCTTTTATGTCCCGACCAAATTAAGTGGTTGATTTCAAAATACGTTCAACAACACCCTTTAATATCCTTGTAGTGAGAATAGGACGTTAGAATAACGCTTTAGTTCTATGTCTATATATACTTGTTAAGTAGTATATCTATAAACGATTGACTATTTTAATCAGATACATTTAATTTAGTTCATTAAATCGTAAAACAAAGTTGCATAGTATAAAACAAAGTTGCTTCCCGCTGTTTGTCCCTATGTATGCTTAGATCTTTGAAACTCCGCTACGGATTTTAATGCAGCTTTTTAATAGATAGAGTAAGTTTTTAATAGATAGGGTAGCACAAGGAAGGATGTATACATGCATAATATTGTGGAGGAACACTGATAATTTTAGATTTTAATCAAATATAAACACAGTCAAATATAAACTGTATAATGGAATAGGTACTAAGTAACGTAATTTTTTAATGTCAGCTTACATAATATGTACGAGTACTAATCATTTGTTGTTAACAATGAGTGCGTAACGCAACAAAATATACTTCAGAAATAAGTATATTATACAAGTCACCTTCAAACTCAAAAACTTTACAGACATTTGGTACTTGACAACGAGAATTGTGCGCAAGTGTCACGTAATGTTTGAATCAAAATGAAGATATGTTTACATCGTAAATAAAACTGTTGGGATATTTTCCTCAAACATTTCATAATATATTACAGAATCCGTTTCGTCAGAACGAATACAATCGAATGTCAAATACCAATCGAATAAAACTGGGACTGTAGACGACATCATACTAATATTATAAAGGCGAAAGTATGTGAGTGTGTAAGTATGTTTGTTACTTCTTGACGTGTAAACGGCTGGACCGAATTCCGTGAAATTTGGTAGAGAGTTAGTTGATACTCTGGATTAACATATAGGCTACTTTTTACTGTGGGAAATTATCTTATTCCCACGGGACAATTTATACTTGTTAACGCGGGCGAAGCTACGGGATTCAACTAGTAAAAAATAAGTTTTGTTTGTCGTTTATGTTATTCGATTATTTTTTTAGTTTTTTTATACTCTCAATGAGCATGACTTACAATATAATATTCGTTCTTCGAGAGTGAGAAATGCTACTAACTACTTTCCTAAATAAAGTGCTTCACATAATGCCGTGCTATAAACAATAATTTTATATTCAGTGGTAGAAAGGAAGAGGTAATTGAAAACCTCCTAGAGCTTCAAAAAAACTTCCTACACATATGATTTCAACAGTTTGGATTGTAAACAAAAACCACTAAGCAATTGCACATATTAAGGCATTGAAATTTTTGGAATAGTACTCTCCATCATCTCCATCAAACATACTATGTCTATTCGCGATTTTATTAAAAAAAACATGCGTGCGTACAAAGTACACATGTCAGAAGTGAAACTTCTTTGGCGAACTAATTTATAAATCTTGTTTATATTTATACAAATCTAAAACTTTAAATTTCCAAGATTAAGAGGAAGGGAAAAAGGCGTGATACGACGTTCGCTCTGTCTCACTTTTTCTCTCAATCTTTCTCACTCGCTTGCTCCCTACTCTCACTCCACGGCTAGTTGCTCATGCTACGTTCGCCCTGTCTTACTCTCTCTCAATCGGTCTCGATCACTCTCTCTCTCTCTTTTCCGACACTTCCGTTGCATACCGGCGTGACGTTTCATCTGTAAAAATTTTACCCTCATGCGCCTAAAGAAGTTTCACTTCAAAAATAGATCTAACTATATAATAATGTATATAGCTACGTTAACTGAAACGTTCAATAAATATTTTATAAGAGACTTTCTAAATAGAACCTTTTTAAGTGGGCCTGTAAATTGTCGAGAAAAACGAAAAAAGGAGAGTTAAATAGTTTCTGGGACATGTTGACAGCGCCCGAGGAAAACCCAATTGAAGAATCGCCCCACTTTATTTACATTGTCCTAATAACTCCGTCCGGATCCCCTTAGGGACCCGATCAAATATTTTTTTGGCCAAATGAGAAATTTACGACACAAAAACAGTTTAATTCGAATCCGGCCTTTGTACGTTCAACGAATATTTCACTAATTAATTTTAGACGTTTTCGTTATTATAACAAAACATATTAAGCTTTTGTTTGAATCGGTGCTTTCAATTTAATATGTAGATGATTGTTTTCATAATTAGTTCAGAGAAGAGCTATTTTTACGTTAATTAATACGAATTGCGTTTATGAGCAGTGATAGTCTAATGGTCGTAACTTGCCCTCTCAATCGGGAGGTCCGAGGTTCAAACCCACTCATTTATGTGGGTGTTATAAATTAATTATCACTGCTTTTTAGTAAAAGAAAATATCGTGAGGAAGCCTACACACCCGAGAGTTCTTAAAAAAAAAGTTCTCGGAGGTGTGTGAAGTCCGTCAATTCGCACTTGGCCAGCGCGGTGGACTATGGCGTAAAACTCTCTCATTCTGAAAGAAGACCCGTGCCCAGCAGTGGAGCAGTAATGTGTTGACGAGAGAGCGTTATGTAGCATGCTTACTTTTTTCCCAATAAAGTCCAATTATTTATTCCTAATAAATAGAATAATTTGGAATGCGAAGTAGTCTCGATGTTTAGTTAAGTCTTAGTTAGTGTTAAGTTTCGATGTTTTCGAGGTAGGAGAATCAGTAAAGTTCGCCCGGGGTGGTACAACTCCTACTGTCCAACAGTGCGAGTATAATAATCGAATAATAATAAACTTACTAAGTCTAAGTTAGAGTAGTCACCATAGCGCCATCATAATCCGATTGGCGCAATGGTGGTGCACTATATCAATTTGTAACATAAAGCGACTAGCATATCTGACTAAGCTTGAATCTCATTTTTTCGATTGTAGTAGCAAACGAGCATGCAGTCCATCTCATGGTACATGGTCACTATCCCCCATGGACATTTGCAAGGAACATAGAACTGGAATTCTATCTGAAGTCAATCACAGATGCGTTGCTACATCCGAGTACTAAGGTGGTTGCCTCAAATAAAAGTGAGCCGGCAGACTCACCCTTCCACCGAAACGCAAGAACTGTTTTGAGCTAGAAATAGGTGTAGCGGTGATACTTCCCCAGGCGAACTACACTGGTTGCACCACTTATAAATGTTTGTGTACTGTGTATGTAAAATATTGGTGTGTCAAATTCCAGCGAAATCTGATGAGTAGTTCCTTGTGTGAAAGAGTAACAAACATAAATACATACTTAAGTTTCGGATAATAATATTAATAAGTTGTACGAATAAAGATTTTTTTTCGATTTATTTGGGTTGACAAATAGTAAACAACAAACATTACATTTGAATAACAATCATAAACACTGTACTATGCAGGTGGTAGAACCAGCGTAGTTCGACCGGGGAAGTACCACCGCCACACCTATTTCTAGCGTGAAGCATTTCTTGCATTTCGATAGAAGGGTGTGGTTGCCAGCACACTTTCACATGAGGCGACCATCATAATCCTCGGGAGTAGCAACGCATCTGTGATTGACTTCAGATGGAACCCATGTTCTGTATGTAGTTGATTACAGATGTCCATGGGTAGCAGTAACCACTTACCATCAGGTGGACTGCATGGTCGTTTGCTACTTCATTCAGATAAAAAAAAAAACGTTAACCACGGATTACAAGATTTTTTTCTTTCTGTATTTCTCTTATAACTTCTTCAAAAAACTTTATACTTTCTTCAAAAAATCAAAGCTTATTCATACAGCTTCCCTGAGCGTCCATAACTTAAAGCGAGATTGATCTCATGAGGCTTAAGCGATAAAATCAATAGACGTGGCAAGCAATAAGTTAATCAGCTTACGTTGGCAATAGAAGTGATTGTTTGAATAAATTAAAGGATTAAATAGTAAGTTTAGTTAATCTATCAGTAGTATAAGCGCTATAGTAAAGGAATTATTCGTGTTTAAAGTGTCGTCGTCGATTTATTATTGTCGTAGAGCTGGGTACGACTAAAAAAGAGGGAGTCTTTGGTTATAGTCCACAACGCTTGAAAAGTGCGAATTGGTAGAATTTACACACCTTTAAAAATTTAAAGGCTTTTCAGGTGTATCAGTTTTTTAACGATGTTTTTTTTTTGCCTTTAAATAGTGACAATTTCTAATATACGCATTATTTTAGAAATCATGTGAAATCATTTAAGAAAAATTCGTGGTACGTGCCTCCTTTTGTGGATGGTCCGTATGGTAGTGGTACTGGTAGTACCTAGTAGTGTACGAAAAAAACTAGTTTATATTAGACATTAGAGTCTATTTATATTAGACAGTCCATTATTAAAACCCAGTCCAGGTATTCTTTAAGTATGTAAGTCACTAACGAGCATTCGTTCTACCCGGTGGTAAGTGTTCACAGCCGCCCAAATCTAAAATCAACCCTAGGAATGCCTTGAATAATACGTCTCCCGTTTCATTTCAAAACAAAATTATCATGCTAAATTTAGCAGGACAGCAGCGTATGCAGAAAATACGAACTACCCTCAGGATATTTAGTGACAGATGCTCTGTAAACGTAAAATTAGGTTTTGTTTGCACAAAAGGCTCTAGCCCAAACAAACACAGCCGCGCGCTACAGAATTGCATTTAGTTGGCTTTCCCATGCGTAAACAACGTGCAATTGAGCTGAGAGGGGCTTAAAGCTATTATCTATAATGACATTTTGCCGCTATTGTTTGCACTTGCATTAGCTTGCTACAAATTTTGCTGATGATTACTGAGATTGTTCTGAGTAATAACTTGGACTAGTTATTGTTTGAATTGCGATGAGGCGTTGTACTCTAAAGTCTGTAATATTAGTTGACTGACTAGACTGTCCACCAATTCGCACTTGGCCAGCGCGGTGGACTATGGCCTAAAATCTCTTTCATTCTGAGAGAAGACTCGTGCCCAGCAGTGGGACAATAATGGGTTGATGAGACCAAACTGTTGCCTCTACAGAGTTGAATGTGAAGTGAATTTTATTCAAAGTAAATAAATAAAATATTATCAATCGTTATTTATTTTATTATTATTTTTTAAATAAAGTAAAAATATTGATGCTTTGTCTGCATTGAATAATCAAAGCAACGCAAATTTACTCGAATTCAGGTAGACAGTTTTAGAGCTAGATATTCATGGAAATTGATAAGGATATAACTTAGAATTAATTTTACCCGTATTAAGATATTTATTTCACTTACTATAAGGCCATAATTAATTGGCTTAGTGGTAAGAGTACTCTAAGTAGGTCAAATGTCGTATCATATAATTATTAAAATTTAAAGGTATGTTATTTTTTTAGTGCGAATGAAATACAGAGGCACAGCTACATAGTAGTAATACTTTTTAGGTAACAAATGTAACCTCTATTTTATTTTGAATCTTGATACTATTTTATTGTTTAAACAATATCCCGAGATATTTATATTTCTGCAGCCTAAATTCGAACTGAAGCGAAAATAATAGACGTCAAAGAAATACTCTTAAAGTAATCTATTATAAAATACGTAAATTACAATTGCGACATAATTTAAAACCTTGTCTGAATAGCACTATTATTAATCCATATTTTGTTTGATGTGTGGGATATGGATAACAATTTAGGGATATTGTTCCGTAGTACACCTAGTATCCATTACTTCGACACCGATTGCCAGGTACGTTGTCCACGTACAAAGCGAAGTAGCCTAGCATGTTCTTGCTAACCGATATTAATTAAACCGTTCGTGCCCAACCACGAGAGTTTCACACAACCGCATAATTGCATTTAGCTATGTAGGTGTTAGGGATGTAACGAATATTTGCATGTTCTTACACATTCGCATTCGTAAAGATTGTGCGAATGTTTGCGAATATAGAATTGAAGTTTAGCGACCATACAAGAAAAGATCGCCATATCTTTTATCAGGTGGTAGAACCAGTGTAGTTCGACCGGTACGGAAGTACCACCGCCACTCCTATTTCTGACGTGAAGCATTCTTTATGTTTCGATGGAAGGGTGTGGTTGCCGGCACACTTTTATATGAGGCGACGATCCTAGTCCTTGGGAGCAGCAACGCATCTCTGATTGACTTCAAATAGAAACACTGTTCTATATGAAGTTGCTTACAGATGTCCATGGGCGGTAGTGACCACTTACTTACCATTAGGTGGACTGCATGCTTGTTTGCTACTTCATTATTATAAAAAAATCTATACGCCGTATCGCCAAAGTTATTCATTTTACACTACACCTGTAACGGCGTCTATTTTGGTGTCAAATTAAAAAATACTGAATATTTGTATTCGTATTCGCGAATGTTCAAATAATCATTTCGTCACATCACAAGTAAATGCACCTACCTGAAATTCGAGTATGACTGTATTGAATACTCAAAAATCTCAAATATCGACTCTCGCAACGTACATCATCGAAACTGCAAAAACGTGTTTTTCGTTTTATTGCTCTAAAAATAACATAATAGCGTACTGTATATATAACTTAAAGAAAAAAAATTTTTTGACTAATATTTAGCCTAATTTCGAAATGAACATTATTGATACTGCACTATATAAGCAGAGAATATAATCGAATGTGTTACTTTCGATTATGTTCTTGTCTAGCGAGGGATGCAGGGGGGACGGAACTGGTAGCTTCGTCAGTGTTCGCTGCAATGTAACTTAGTGAGGGTGAATTAACGTTTTATTTTTTTTCGACAGTTTTTCGTTTATTTTTCTTTGTTATATTAAAATGAATAGTCGTGGGAGTAAATTAGAGGATTTGATCAAACCTAACACTGATTATGAAGAAAGTATTATTGATAAACCTGGTAAGTGATTTTGCTTATAGAGTGTTTTTGTATAAAATATAGCTAACGTAAACACGATAATCGATAGCTAATGCCTTGTAGTACCTATAATCAACTTTTACTAATGTTTTTAATATAGTATTAATCGAGAATCTCTTTCACGAGGTCGATATTTGAAGTTAACAATCTACAACATCGAAAGTGGCAGTTTCGATACTGTTCATGTATAATTGACAGTTCGCAATCTACAAGATAGTATCGAAAATGGCACTTTCGATGTTGTTCCAAGTTGAAGTAATATCGTATTTGTCACTTTCGATGTTGTACGTTGTTACCTCGATATCGAATTTGCCACTTACGATGTCGTTCTGCGAAAAACTTATCATTTTCGATATTATGGCAACTTAATTATTTATTAAAACTTTAATGATATAATCAATTATTAATTATTAATCTGATTAATAAACATACGCATTTAATTTAAAATTTATTGTACCTTTTTACGACTGGTGTGCTATAGACATATTGATTCTTATTTCAGAATCTGACGTGCGGTACACCAATCATACCCAAGAAGAATGGAGGGTTTTGCTTGAAATCTATGATAACACCTGTAATGATGTTGTAGATGATAATGATATGCGTGACAATTTAATAAATGACTCTAACGCCGTCATACTTGGTAGTAATGAGTGCACGCCCATTCCATCTCCAAACTCTATCCAAGATTTTTATAATGATTTACCTACAGTGGATCAGAAACTAATTCTGGAAATAAATATGTGGCCAAAAGGGGAAAAACTGTTCCAGCTAAAACAAGGATCCGTGTCCTGCAACCTGTAAGTTAAGTTGAGAAAAGCAAATTTTTGAGCAATTTTGACAATTATCTGATCACACAAAACCGTTGTAATATATTAATAAATTTACTAAGAAGATCGAGAAGAGAAGAATTACTACTGAAGGTCCTTCCAGAAGAAAATATACAACTAACTATCACCTACCTTTTCCTAGGAAGGATTCCACTTTTGACCATCGGCAAGTGTGCTTAAGGATGTTTTGTGGGACTTTATCCGTAACAGATCAAATGATTCATCAGATACTCGCAAGCAACATATAACCAATGCCTATGGTTTAAGATTGAAGCACCCCTGCATCATCATTGTTGAGGAGTTGAAGGTCAAATTTTATAACATAATTTTAATTTGTGGATTCATAAGGTAGCCAAATCTCGGGGGACCGAAGGAGGAAGTTCGTCGCCTCTACGCAGGCGTCGTGTGCTCTATCGCGCTCTACGGTGCGCCCGTATGGTCGGATAGACTATAGGGCAGCCGACGCCGCACGGCCATATTGAGTATTGCGCAGCATTTGGTCGCGATTAGAGTCGCACGAGGATACAGAACTATTTCCGCCCTTGGACATTCTGGCGGATACGACTGCAGAGATATTCTTTAAGACCCGCGTTCTCCACCAGGGGGTCCAACCTCGTGACGAGGAGACGGTTAAAGTGCTTTGGTTGAGAGCCAGATGACGCGCGCTAAGGAGATGGCGTGAAAAGCTCCAAGAGCCACGGGGCGCGTGCCAGAGCGTTGTTAGCGCGATCCTGCCTAGCTTCCGAGCTTGGCTTCAGCGGAAGAAACGCGTCACTTACCGGCTGATACAGATACTCACCGGACGTGGCTGCTTCGGTTAGCGCAGTTGCGCAGATAGCGCACCCTGGCGCAGTGTCACTGTAGTTCTGGGGCCAGAATAGGGCTACGGTATCCTCTGCCTGTTGTAAGAGGTGACTAAAAGGGGCTTCTGGGGTTGTGGGCGGTAAGAGTGGGAGCTCAAACCATCCAGCCAAGTGACCCCGGGAAGGACGATGGTATGTGTGGCCGCATGCCGTCGTAAACACCACGGTGGGCATCAATCGGTCACCGAGGAAGGGCCCAAAAGGGGCATTGCGCTCAGAGGACTCCGGCTGTGTTCCGTTGGAGGTCCCGGAGTCCTCCACGTAGCGCTGAGGATGGCCACCGGAGGGTTTTAGTGAGGTAAAAATCCCACATAACCCGGCGTTGCTCCCACGGCGGGTCTTTTGTAGGTTTTCCCTTTATTATAAAATAAATAAATATTGACTTTTTTTCAACATTCAAAACTTTATTACTTTTATTGTATTTTCGTGTCTAGGTAATTGATCTCATTTTTGTGCAATTACAATAATGATAAATAATTAAAAACTTGATTATGTGATTTTACGTCCTCATGAGTGACACTTTAATTCCTAAGTTTTTATAATTATAACGTCGTTAATTTTGTTTAAAGCGATAATGATTGAATAAAAATCCATATAAACATAGAATTTTATTTTATTTCTATAAATATACCACCCTGATAATGAATAAATTCGTTATGGTAAGTATCGAAAATGGAAACTTGGTATTATCTTAGAATAAATTGTAGTAGAATAGTATCGTAAGTGCCATAATCGATATATACAGTGGTTTGATGTACATAGAAAAGAATCGAAACTGCCACATTCGATAAATTGTTTATTATTAAATGCGAAAAACAAAATCGAATGTGCAATATTAAAAAAACTACTTAAAATATCGTAAAGATTATCATGCTCGAAGAAAGAGTACAAAATACAGTATTTTATCCAGGTAATGTTTTCAGTATAACTTTAGTTCCCATTTCATTATATCAAAATACAACTTCAAATCGTTCTCCTGAAAAGTAGTCAATTTGTAGATTCGATAGTGTACGTTGCGAGAGTCGATATGTACGTGTGTGCGTATGTTGTGTGTGTATTTGTTTGTATGTGTGTGTGTGTGTAGAAAATGTGCACATGCATGCAAGCGCGTGAAAGCGAAGACGTGTAAAATTTATTTTGTGCGTTGTAAAAAGGACTCAGTGTCATCATAAAACAGAGAGATTATACCGTTATAAACAGTTTGTCAACATTCCCATTTAGAACACTTGTAAATATCAAGTTTCTTGTTTATTACGTTTTATAAATGTACAAATACATTGTATAAATATTCGCATTCGAATTATTCTAAAATAACATACATTACATCACTAGTAGGTATACAACCGCATCGGAGTGGGTTACGCTAATGTCCTATAAATAGACCCTCTTTGAATTCAAAGGGATGGCACTCTCCTCTAAGCTAAGCATCACACGTGTTTTTATAATTAAGCATTTTGAGTATTAAAGTGAGGTAGATGTCTTTAGAGGTCATGGGTAAAAGTCAGCCTACGAATAGGATGGTTCTTAATTTATTAAAATTTCTCAAGGTGGTAGAGCATGATTCTATCGGGCACACATATTTTAGCGTGAAGCAATTCTTGCGTTTCAGTGGAAGCGTGAGGAAACTGGCTTTTATAAGAGGCCACCATGTTAGTCCTCGAGAGTAGTAACGCATCTTTGATTGAACTCAGAACTTTTATGTATTAGTTGACCTGGCGAACTTGAAATCAAATCAAATTAAATATTTGTTTGTATAAGCATAGGTACATATTAAGGTGACATATTACAATTTTATATACGTATATCCAATATGTTTCGTTCCGCCTAAAAGTCAAAAATCTATAATTAACAGTGTTCCTCCTCTATATTTGTATGTTTTATTCATAAAAACTTTCCTTTTGAATCACTCTATCTATTAAAAAAACTGCATTAAACTACGAACTACGCTACGGAATTTAATTAAGTTTTTTGAATAAATAGAGTGATTCAAGTAGAAGGTTTTTATGTGTAATAAATGTATAATACAATAGACAAACACTGATAATTTTAGATTTTTTACTTTTAGGCTGGGTCAACTAGTAATTATATCTTTTGAATCAATTTAAACACAACGTTCACAGGACCATCTGAGGAAAACTCTCCTTCCAGAGCGTGACAACGTCAATCACACTTCATCACGTTGGTTTATATAATAAAAATATCTGAAAGAATATGAAATGTGTACATATTGTTGGCACCTAAAATTTTTCAGTTACAATATTATTTCCGTCTTACAGTCATCAGCAGAACAAGTAAAGTAAAATCTTAAATGTTTCTAAATAAAAACGAAGAGAAAATATAATAGAATATTTATTTCATGTTTGGGAAGAAATGTTCTCAAAAGCACGTTTTATCCATTAGCTACAGTATGTTTCTTGCTGCATTTTTACCGAATGAATACTGGCATTTTCAACGTTCAATTCTCTAAGGACGAAGAGATCTTTGGGACTTATGTGAAATCTTCGAAACCTTGGTTAAATAAGAGCTAGTAAAAGGGTTGCCTATTATAGTCACTGTTGGGGATAAGCTATAGATAGGTATCCAATAAGAATGGGAAAGATTAAGATTGTGTCTTACTACTATAACCCTTCCCGTTTTCATCCATTTGCATATGATATATAGTAGGAGTTTGTGAGAAAGTATGTAGTATCAAAGAAAAAACTGCTGCATAAATAAATAAATAATCATAATTGCATAAGTAGATAAAAAAATGATATGCAATAGCTTTACCGGGGCAGTCCCCGAGAGCTGCAGGTTTTTTGTATAATATTTTGTTACTATGGATGTGTCAGTTAGTAGATTTACCGTAGGTATAAATATATTAGTAGACATTGTATAAAATAATACTATTTCATCTGCCGCGGCACGCATTTGCCACGTTGAATGTGTCTAATTATATAACAGGTTTTAGCTGTAAAATGCCAAAAATTTAGATAAAAGGTGGTTTATACCTTAGATTTCAATCCTGAATCGTCATTATAAGCTGAAGTTCAAAATACTGATAGTTAGTAGTGATTAGTTAGCTAGTAATAAAGCAATCACATGAACGTTACCGTTCAAAAATCTCACACTACATTTTTACATAGATTATTATGTTTAATTACTTTTCGCACGAAAAAATATGCTGGAATTTTAGCGCTATAATTCCGACATGTTACCCATGGAATTACGTTATTTCATGCGAAACGATTTAATATTTTTACAATAATTAGGTAGCAAAAAATCACGCAACCATCAAATCATTAGCCTGTATGCTACCTGCTATTTAAGCGAGCATGGAAGTAATTCGAATTAATCGTTTGGCCACGATAGTTTGCGACAGTTAATCGCGTGGCCACGAAACATTCGTTTTAAGCGTCATTTGCTTTTCGCGACAGGCCTTAAGAGTTAAAAATAAATCTTAGTGTATGACCCTATAAGAAACTAGAAATTCTCTAACACGACTGACTGACTGTGATCATATAGTTTTGAACTTTATTATAGCGTCACACAAGTCTGACACTGTAAGAAAAAATAAAAATATGATATCTGTTATAAGACCATGAAATTTCACAGCGAGCTGACACTGAAATTTTGATGTGACGTTTGTGTGAAACATATAGTGGTTCAAATAACGGTGGTTAAATCTCTATTACAGTTTTGATTGCTTGTCGCCTTGTTTGCATTTTTAGAAATTTTATCAAGGATGTCTACCAGATGTTCTATGATCCTACCCTACTTCATTAGGCCTTTTTACCGGTTTCCGGGAAAAAGTATTCGATAAATAAGAAACCATGCCTAAAAAGACGTTGTCTCTTTTCAACAACATTACTTAATCAAAAACAGATAAACAAAACATAGAAGATAATCAATAACGATAACCAGGTGGCTGAAGAAAATGGCGGGTAACCGCTGGATTTTGATGGCTCAGGACCGGTCGAAGTGACGTAGATTAGGGAAGGCATATATGCAGCAGTGGACTTTTAAAGGCTGATAGATTGATAGATAGACAAATGGTTAAAAGAAAATAAATGTTCTTTTTTTACTTGCTACTCAGGAGCACTATGATGGTCGCCTCATGTGAATGTGTGCCGACCACACACATTCACATGAGGCGATTCACCCTTCTATCGAAACGCACGAAATGCTTCACGGTAGAAATAGGTGTGGCGGTGGTACTTCCCCGGTCGAATTACACTGGTTCTACCACCTTGAAAAATTATGAAATTTATGACGATAAAGTCGTATTTTGTAAACAAAATATTTATCGTCCATTCATTGCAAAGTAACCAAACGTAACAGTTGGTTCGATACGAACATTCTCAAAGTAGAGTAACCAATACATCTAAATAATAGAGAAACTTAGTGAAACGTAGTTTATAGTAGCTCTGGAGGTAAGGCCAAAGTTAGTCCATTAGAGATTTCCCAATCGCACTCAACTGTGTGAACCATTGTGCACGTAAAGCAATCACCTACTAACAAAGACATTGAATGCTTTAAGTGTAACTTAAAGCAATCAATGTCTTGTAACAAAGACATTGAATGCTTTAAGTGTAACTTAAAGCAATCAATGTCTTTGTTTTATCAGCAGGGGTCTTATCCTCGATGTCTAAATTGGTTCATTTATACAATAATCGCAAAACATATAGTATGTAATTGAAGTATAATAGATGTGATATGTCCACCAATTCGCACTTGGCCAGCGCGGTGGACTATGGCCTAAACTCTCTCATTCTGGGAGAAGACCCGTGCCCAGCAGTGGGCCAATAATGGGTTGATGCGAGATGTGATATTTCTCACTAATATCTGCAAAATTGATGAGAATAAGTACGGTAAACTGGAGAGGTGCCACCGCCAAGCATATCATATTCTAGCGTGATACAGTGTTGGCATTTTTGAAAAGCAATGCATTTTTGTACGACTTCAGATTCTGCAGAAGTTGCTTGGGTATCCACTAATAACTTACTATACATATAATAACACTAAAACCCGGCCGTCACTGCATGGAGGACTCAGGGATCGCAAACAGAACGCAAGCGGAGTCCTTTGAGCGCATATATCCATAAGCTCCATCCAGGTAAGCGGCTGGGCCCGCCGTACCATCTGGTTAAAGACCGTTCCTCTCTTTCCGCTACTCCAGAAGCCCACGTTTAGTCTGCTCTTACGACAGGCAGGAGACACCGTAGTTCTGTTCTGTTCCTTTTGTTACCGAAACTTAAGGGACACCACCAGATGACAGAGATATAGACAGTAAAGAAGTCAACATCATGGTCGTTTACTACTTGACCATATAAAAATAATCTTGGTTAGGTTTAAAGTACATTGATGCATCTTTTTTTACCCAAGCTTACATTTTTATCCCATATACTAAAATTAAAAATCAGTTTCATGTGATCATTCCTTTTTATCCCAGGTAACAGCTAAGAACACGTGTCTTTAAATTAAATAAGTATAAATTAAAACTGTACACTTATATAGTTAAAAACAAAATCTAAAAATGTATAAGCACTCTTGACTTTCAGTTAGTATTGTAAAAGTCACGTCTCATCTCTTGTTATTCCGACCCGGACAAAGATTCGCTGATCTCAGGTACGCTTTGATGGTTTATTGTATTGAAATGTAAATGTGGTTATATTATTTTAATCTTCTTTTATTAGCGATCTTATACACCCTAGCGTATATAGTAATAACAGTTCTGATGAGTTATTAGCTTTAGATAAGTAAATTCCACAAATTATTGAGAGGTTTCTTCCGCTATAATTAAGTAACCTCATTAATGTTGACTACGTATACCTTTCCCAGATACCACACCACACGTTTTCAAAGTATAACACCACGCTCTTCAAAACACTTCACGTCACCGTAAAAGTAAAAAATCTAAAATTTTCAGTGTTTACCACTATATTATACACGTATATTCCTCTTAAATAACTCTATCTATTAAAAAACTGCATTAAAATTTGTAGTGTAGTTTTAAAGATCTAAGCATACATAGGAACAGACAGCGAGAAGCGACTTTGTTTTATACTATGTAGTGATAAAAATACCGTAGAGTCTACACTACTAAAGCCCCCTAGCTGAGAAATCGGGACATATATATAGACTTATTAGCTGACCCGACAAAGGTTGTTTTGCCATATAAAAAAATAAGGGTGGACAACCCTTAAGGGGTATGAAAAATAGATGTTGGCCGATTCTCATAGATACCGGATAAGCACAAAAAATTTCATCAAAATCGGTCAAGCCGTTTCGGAGGAGTACGGCAACAAAAACTGTGACACGAGAATTTTATATATTAGATTTTATGATTTAGTCGCATAATATGAAATACTATTTGATATTCCACTATTAAGAAGGTAAAATGTTTGTAGTATAATATCAAATTAGGCGACTCAGGAACTAAATCTAGGACACGAACAGCATTATATAAATACTATTTTATATAAATACTATTCTTGTGGCTCACGCTTTTCCTATGGTTTAATGTAAGTCATCTTATCAATATCATAAATAAGAGTCTGTGACGACATATTTGTGTGCGTTTGTTCTTTATTTATTTATTTATACTTATATACCTAAAGTGGTACAAACGGACTTAATGCCATAGGCTTCTCTCCCAAACTTTCTTCTAAAGGTCGAAACCTTTAGAAAAAGCAGATATCATCGGCTCTTTTACGCACAAATTAATGGCTGAATTTCGCTGAGATTTGGTATTGAGATGGTTTATCTAAATTAGCACACAGGATACTCAATATTAAGGTGAACATGACTGAAACGAGCTGCGAGAATAAGCTAGTAAAATACGCATGTGCCCAATTTTTGCATTTGTTAGAATGCACCTATACATGCACAAACTTACGCATTTACCCATACTAATATTATAAATGTGAAAGTGTGTTTGTTTGTTCCTCTTTCACGTCGCCATATAGCTATTATATGATATGGTTTATATGTTAGGAGATACTTAGGAGGGCGGAGAGTGACGTAGGTTACTTTTTACTGCGCTATCTCATTCTCATGAGAATATCGATGTTTAGTTAGTTGATACATATTTAGTAATTTAGTAATTTAGTAAATTAAAATTCATTTGCAAGTTTTGAATCGCGCTATCAAAAGGTAATGTTAATTCCCTTTGACCGTGCGGGCGAGCCGCGGGTAAGTGCTAGTAATATTATTAAAAATTAAAATATCACTTTACTACGATCACGAATAGACCGACAAGAACGGTGACTACAACAAAACCTTATTTCTATGGGAAACCGGATAATCGCAGCGCCGAGTGGAATAACAATCACGGCCGGTCAACCGTGAAAAGAGCAACGAATACCGGATATCCCGGCCATTCAAATCATGAATCCCGATATTTATTCCGGACCCAAGCGTTCGTATAGTGTTTGGGTGTGTTAATACTGCTTTCATATAATAAAAACGAAAATATCGACGCAGGAAACTAAACATGTCGTATCTCGAAAATCTAAGAATTAAAGTTTTCTAAATAAAATCAATTACACTACGGTAAGGGACAACTTACCGTAGTGTAATTGATTGAGGGTAGAGCAGTGATAATCTAATGGTTGAAACTTGCCCTCTCAATCGGGAGGTCCGAGGTTCAAACCCAGGCCACTGATTTATGTGCGTATTAGAGATTAATTATCACTGCTTTTCGGTGAAGGAAAACATCGCGAGGAAACCTACACACCCGAGAGTTCTTAAAAAAAAAAGTTTTCGGAGGTGTGTGAAGTCCACCAATTCGCACTTGGCCAGCGCGGTGAACTATGGTCTAAAACTCTTTCATTCCGAGAGAAGACCCGTGCCCAGCACTAGGGACAATATTGAGTTGGCGATATAAGGGACAACTGCCGGGAATGGACATCGGTAAGTAACTTTCTACAGAAGATAGGTTCTATCTGAAGTCTGTCACTAATGCGTTGTTACTCCCAAGCACTAAGAATGTCGTCTCTTATAAAAGTGAGCAACCACTCTTCCAAACAAAGCTAAGAATAGTTTCACGCTGAAAATAGGTAAAGCGGTGGTACCTCACGGTTCGAACCACGTTCTACCACCTTTCAAATGAAGTAGCAAACGATCCTGCAGTCCACCTGATGGTAAGTGGTCACTACCGCTCATGGACATCTGAATCAATTTCATACAGAACATGGGTTCTATATGAAGTCAATCACAGAAGCGTTAATCCCGAGTCGCGACTAGACTATGATAGTCGCTTCATATTAAAATGTGCCGGCAACCACACCCATCCATCGAAAAGCAAGAAATGCTTCACGCTAGAAATAGGTGTGGCGGTGGTACGTCCCCGGTCGAACTACACTGGTTCTAACACCTTCAATTATCTCATAGATTAGAAATAATAGTTTCTAGTTTCAAACTCAATTTTTCAGTATAAGACACTAGTAGACCAAGTTATGTTAACTTTGTGAATTGTTTACATAGTTTTCTTAGCTCTGTTTCATTTTTCGAGATATGACAAACTCGCTTTCCTGCATCGACATTATGCGGCTTTTTAAATTAATATGTAGATGTGAAAAGGTTATCTTCAGTGACACATTTTTTTAATATAAATGAGTGACCCAGTATCGCATGTCGTTGATATATTTTGGCGCACATGTTTCCATCCATTACCTGGAATGAAAAGGGATATGAAATTGATTATTATTTTTAATATAGGGGATTAAAATGAGAGCTTAGCTAAATAGGTTATTTCATCAATGCCACTCGATATTAAATTTCACTTAGGAATTGTATTATTAGGCACGTATTTGATCATACGAAACGTAATAATAATTTTTAGACACAGACAGACTGTAGACACAAGACATAAAGCTTATATTACATAGGTATTAATAAGTACATGTATGTGTATAACGTTACATCAACTACATTGAGCACATAAATACACCGAACTTTTCCCACTAGACCTTACATTAAGATTCTCGATGCCTGTTTTTTTAAAATTGACGTAGCAAGCGAGCAAGCTATCCACCAGCGCTGAACCGTCACTGCCACCAATAGTCATTTATAAGCAACTTTATACTGAACAAGGGTTCTATCTAAAAACAATCACAGACGCGTTGCTACTCTTGAAAAATTAGTATGGTCGTCGCATATAGAAGTAAGTCGGTATTCACATTCTTTGAGCGAAACGCAAGAGCTGCTTCACGCTAGGAATAGGTGTGGTGGTGGTACCCCATTGTTTAACCTATGTACGTTCTACCACATTACTGGTCGGAGGCGGAGGCGGAGCGGTCACAAAACCGGTCTGACACGCAATGGGCTCTGGGTTGGATTCCCCGCCAGACAACTATCTGAATAATGAATTTATATTCCTGTTCTGAGTCTTGGCTGGCACCCACGACACAGGAGAAAACCTAGGGTGGGGTCGTATGTGTATAAACTGTTAAAAAAAAACATGCGTGCGTACAAAGTACACATGTCAGAAGTGAAACTTCTTTGGCGAACTAATTTATAAATCTTGTTTATACATATTTATACAAATCTAAAACTTTAAATTTCCAAGATTAAGAGGAAGGGAAAAAGGCGTGATGCGACGTTCGCTCTGTCTCACTTTTTCTCTCAATCTTTCTCACTCGCTTGCTCCCTACTCTCACTCCACGGCTAGTTGCTCATGCTACGTTCGCCCTGTCTTACTCTCTCTCAATCGGTCTCGATCACTCTCTCTCTCTTTTCCGACACTTCCGTTGCATACCGGCGTGACGTTTCATCTGTAAAAATTTTACCCTCATGCGCCTAAAGAAGTTTCACTTCAAAAATAATAAATAATCAAATAAACACAATGAGGCATACTAAATTATCTAACCCATAACATAAATTTCAACTAACCACTTAAATTATAGAATTTGGTGACCATTGAGCCACATAAACCTTCGTAATTAATCGGCTATTTTTGTATAAAACTTATTATTGTATAAAAAATGCGTTTCGTATAAACTTGTTTTATTTTAGAAAATAAATTTCTGTACCTAAATTTGAGTGTGCTTACAATTGCCACCTTTGCTTTATTCACTATCAAACTTATCACAGCTGTAGAATTTATGTAACTAAGTGCTTTTATGTTATACAGACTACATTCAGAGTGTTCTGTAAACATGCTGCATTTGGTATTAGCGGTGCAGAAGTGCCACAATGCGGTTATAAACGTCGTGAGTAGTGGAGCTCACTCCATTTCTAAGATATATGAATAGTTTGCTGAAAACACAGTAATATGTACGTAAGAGTATATTGAAAACTAGTTTATTTACGCCGCTCTACCTGCTTTGATGTTGATTACCATGGTTATGACTTTACCATATTCTTTATAAGATTAAGTAACAAACGAGCATGTACCTGATGGTTTGGTCACTGCCGCCCATTGACATGTGCAATTAAATTTCTTTGGACGGAGAGTTCAATCTTAAGTCACTCACAGATACGTTGCCACTCCAAAGGACTAGGATGGTCGTCTTATATAAAAGAGAACCGGCAAGCACACCCTTCCACCGAAACGCTAACACAAAACCACGTATTAGCGTCATACCCACGTATTAGCAATCACAAATTCTACCACCGAAATGACAGACTATTATTTCTTTTAAGCGAAATTAATAGACTGGGCGGGAAAATTCTAGTCGTAGTATCGTAGTAAATATTAAATAGCGGTCCTATGATGTTTTAATTATTCACACGTAGACAATAATACGGCAGAGTGTAAATAGAACCAAACTACGAATAATTTGGTTTTAAATAAAACAAAGCTCCTGGTTCTTTGTAGACCACGTAAGATATTTCAAGGTATTAGAACCAGTGTAGTTCGACCGGGGAAGTGCCACCGCCACACCTATTTGTAGCGTGAAGCATTTTTTGCGTTTCAACAAGTTTCAAGGGTGTGGTTGTTTTTCACGCGTGACACTTTCACATGAGGCGACCATCATAGGCCTTGGGAGTAGCAACGTATCTGTGATTGGTTTCAGATGGAACCCATGGTATGAAGTTGATTACAGATGGGCGGCAGTGACCACTTACCATCAGGTGGACTGCATGCTCGTTTTCTACTTCAATCAAATAAAAATAAAAAAAATCACTACATACAGTCTCTATACTTTAAATACATTTTTTTTTGTTACGGGGAGGAAACCTTCAAAAGGTACACCGAATCCTTGGGAGAGACTTAGGGTTATGTGGGATTTTTACCCACTAAAACCTCCTCGGTGGCCTTCCTCAGCGCTTGTAGTAGGGGACTCGGAAACTCCAACGGAACGAACCGGTGGCCCCTAGCGCAGTGCCCCTCACGGGCTCATCTCTTGGAGGACGTGTACCATTCCCCTTCATCATCCGGTGCTTACGGCGAGATGCAGCCACACATACCGCCGTCCTTCTCGGGGTTGCTTGTTGGACAGTTCGAGCTCCCACTCTAGCCGTCCGCAACCCCAGAGATACTTTAAATACATAGGACGCATTCTTCATATAATTTTATAGACAGTGAACCTTGACAATAGGATACCTGCGTAGAAGATCGTTCACAAGAGGACTATGTGAGGATCCTTATAAGTAGATATAGGAAATGTACGGTTTAAAAGGTGACCCTTTTTGCTTTCTTAAATAACGAAGGTGGATACTTCAAGGGTATACTTACAAGTTGCAGCTTGCAATAATGCTAGCTGGTCATGCAATCTGACAATTTAAAACGTGCACGCAATGTTTGTGTTTAAGGTTGATGATAAGTAAATCTTGTATTTATAGAAAGCAGTGAATGTATGTTATGAAATATGTAGGCCTGTGTAAAAAGTGCAGAGTATAAATAGCTTGACGGTGATATTTATATTAAGCACAATTAAATATTGTACATACATTGGGTGCTTCGATGTATTACAGCTTTTTAAATTATCCCTCGAATAAACCACAAAGTATATTGCTACTTATTTTCGGGTTAATAGTGATGAATATTAAGACTTTTAACACATTTCTATGGATATCTATGACGTTCCAGCAACAATATTACGACAAGTAGATTAATGTTAAAGTTAATTCCTGTAGGCTTAGTATTATGAGTTCAGTTGGACGACAAGGTAAACGTTTATAATTTTGAAGAATATTAAAAACATAAAAATAAACTCAAATTAAGACATATGTAGGGGAGAGTAGGACACAATGTAGTTTTTAGGAACTGCAACTTACGAGCCTCAGGTTACCGAGGCACGGCAGTAAAAAACACGCTTTCTACACTCATAACCCCACATTAGGATTTCCTCCTATGACGTGGGTATAATGGACACACACTAGACGAATACACCAACACCCAGACCCAGAATATTAATCTAAATTCATCATTCAGACACCTGTCTGGCCGGGAATCAAACCCGTGACCCATTGCGCGTCAGACCAGTATTGTAACCGGTATGCCACGCGGGCCGTCGCCACGCGCCGTCGTCGTAAGTAATAGGGTAATAGGTGGTGATATTACGAATTAACTAAACAGTAATTTTAACCAGTATTTGCTTGTCTTAATCATCATACCTCAACAACCCTTGAACATAACGTATCAACCTAAAATATGATGCCTCTGTAATGACTGCGTGGTCATTGTCGTAACGTCCTACATAGTCGTTACGCACGTCATACATTAATACAGAATACGTAACATGCCCAATATCGTTTTTCAACTCTATTGAGATAGACGTAAGCTACATATGTGGTATGTTTGGTACATTACGCTCAGAAATAGGTTTTCGCTGTCGTCATGCGATATAAATATGAGTAGGCATTTTACTCAACAAAATCTCGGTGATTGATGAGCCCCTAATCGCAACGAGCTTATTTGTAGCGTGTTGGACCTAATTGTGTCAATTTGTTGGTTTTGATTTAATGTCACATTTGTTTGCCTTTCTCAATAATATTACGGGTAAAAATGTTGATTTCTTTGAATTTCTTTATAGGCTTTTTGTATCTATAAAATTGTAAATAAATAAAATGATTATAACGAAGAGAGGAATGTGATTCGGGATTGTTTTTGTTATTATTTACATTGTAATGAATAAATTTATTGTCTATTTTCCTTTCTCATTCGCCGGGGCTATTGCCATGTACAATCTGCTTTAGAATACAAACAGAAAAAAATATGATTTTGTATGCTGAATCAGGATCGAAGACAAAACCATATTTGGAGTTGTACAACTAGTATGGTTTGACATTGGAAGCATTTGGCCTTCGATTGGTAACCTATCCGTTATTGCTTCAAATCAAACCTCTTCTTCATATAAAGTTGATAAGATATCAATAACACTAACCACTTACCACGTGGTGAACAGGTGAACTCGATACTCATTTGTTATTTCAATTTTATGTAACTACTAGCTGACCCGGCGAACTTCGTTCCACCTAAAAGTCAAAAAATATCAGAGTTCCACCACTATATTATGCATGTATTATACATAAAAATCTTCCTTTTGAATCACTCTATCTATTAAAAAAAAACTGCATTAAAATCCATAGCGTAGTTTTAAAGATCTAAGCATATATAGGGACAGACAGCGAGAAGCGACTTTGTTTTATACTACGTAGTAAAGAATCCAATGCGATAAGTCGACAGTACTAAAATAGGTATGATGAATATTATGATCCACAGTGGAAAAATATCCAGAAAAGGTTAATCCAAACAGAAACGATAGCAATCTATTAATAACTATGTATGGAGTTTCAAAAGTATGGTTATATGGTAGGGGAGGAATGTTTGCAACTATAACGAAATGTCAGTGGGTGTTATCGGCGACCCTGACACAGATGTCGTGAGGGCTGATCGTAGTGGACGATGTCTGATAACTATTACTAGTATCGAAATCAATACTAATTATAATATAACGAAACTAGTTAGTATACGACAACAGCAGCAGTTTTTGACGGCTTTATGCTTTGTAGTAAATTAACTTAATTTAACCTTGAAATAAAGTCACACAAATTTTGTGTAATTATGCTGTGTATTGACTATTAGGTTTTCTTTGGGTCTGATTGCAGTTATGACAGTTATTTATAAGAAGACGACCCGCGTGGCGCAGCGGTCACCATACTGGTCTGACACGCTGTGGGTCCCGGGTTCGATTCCCGGCCAGACAAGTATCTTAATGATGAGTTTAGATTCTTGTTCTGGGTCTGGGTGTTTGTGTATTCGTCTTGTGTGTGTTCATGGCACCCACGACACAGGAGAAAATCCTACTGTGGGGCTATGAGTGTAGAAAGCGTTTCAAGCGTTTCAAATTTATAAGATGATATTTTTATTAGATTCATCGCTAACGAGGATACAGTTCACTTGATATAATTAAGGCGATATTAAACAGAGTAGAACCAGTGTAGTTCGACCAGGGTAGTACCACCGCCACACTTATTTCTAGCGTGAAGCATTTCTTGCGATTCAATGGAAGGGTGTGGTTGCCGTCACACTTTCACTTGAGGCGATCATCATAGTCCTCGGGAATAGCAACGCCTCTGTGATAGACTTCAGATGGAACCCATGTTCTGTATGAAGTCGATTACAGACATCCATGGTCCAAGGTCTAAAATGGTCGCCTCATACTTAAATTTGACGGCATCCAGCTGTCAGAACTATATAGTTTAGATTAAAGATATTCTAAACTCGAATCTCATTGACGAATAATTAAAGTATGATCTAGTCGAGTGTCGAGATTGCTTTATAAACTAACCTGACATCAGATGCCCACAGAATTTTCACTTGACATTTAAAAAGCGAGTCATCTAATTACATGAAGAAACCGTAATACGAGCGTTTTTGTTATCAGATGCTCGCCAGCGATTAATTGAATTAGAGTTTAAATAAATGTTATCTGTCAACACGTTTATTATCTTACTATTTGCGAAATGCATAAAAGCCTGAAGAGTATTCACGATGTCCCAGATAGTGGAAATCAACAAGTTCACTTGAAGCTGCTGCTGGCTAGGCACTGGGAATATAAGCAATAGATCATCTATGTTAGTCTTAAGCAGTTCTTCCTCTCTTCGTGTGAATATTGTTGTAGGCGGATAATGGAAAAAATCCGAGTAATGAGCAAACAGTCTCTTTCTTTGTGATTTCAGCACCTTCTGCGGTCATAAAGACACATGCAAGGCGAAGTGAGTATAGACAAAAGCGCCCATTACATGAAGCCTATGTCCAATAGTAGAGCCAGTGATAGCCTAACGGTTGAAACTTGCCTTGTAAATCAGGAGGTCCGAGGTTCACACTCAGGCACGCACCACAGATTTATGTGCGTATTAGAAATTAATTATTATTGCTTTTCGGTGAAGGAAAACATAGTGAGGAAACCTACACACCCGAGAGTTCTTTAAAAAAAGTTTTTGGAGGTGTGTGACGTCCACCAATTCGCACTTGGCCAGCGCGGTGGACTATGGCCTAAAACTCTCTCATTCTGGGAGAACACCCGTGCCCAGCAGTGGGACAATAATGGGTTGTACCCCCATGTCCAAAATGCTAATGCATAGATGAAATTGTACTATTAGCGCTAGTATGTTCTGGTTTGAAAAGCGCGGTAAGGTAAAGACGAACACTAACAGTCCTCAAATAGCAGTATAACTCAAGTATATCTAAATCAAGACTACAATTCTGTTCAGATACGTAAATGTTAGTTAAATTAATAAAGACAAACCCGCTGAGTTTCTTGCCGGATCTTCTCAGTTGAGGTCGTGTTCCGATCCGATGGTAATATAAGAAAAAAAATGACAATTGTGTCCCTGTAGGCGTACACAAAATAAAGACATTTTATTTCATTTCAGTGATCACTTATATAAGACAGTATATGCTATTAGCTGTTTTGATTTTAAAAAAGTTGATTATAAGCCATTACATTTTGTGGAAGGGTGTAATACTAAACGTAACGTACTATTAGGACCACTTAACGTAGCCTTCGAAATACAATACTCGTAAAAATGCTATTAGCAAACTGTTACAAGGACTAAATGTACTTTATGATGCGTTAATACCTTGGAAAGTCTAATGCAACTGAACATACATACATATTGGAACATTTCCAATATTATTAATATTATAAATGTGATAGTTTGCGAGGAAGTGTGTATGTTCGCTACTCTAGTATGCAAAAAACACTGGTTGGGTTTGGTTGTAATTTGGCCCATATATAGATAATGATCTGTATTTATAAATGGGTACTCATTATTAAGGTGAACGTGGCCAAAGCGAGCGGAGCCACGAAAATAAGCTAGTCTTTTATTTGTGAGCAGTGACAGCCTAATTTTCAAGGTTCAAACCCAGGCACGCACCACTGATTTACGTGCGTATTAGAAATTAATTATCACTCCTTTTCGGTGAGGAAAATATACACCTGAGAGGTCTTTAAAAAAAATTCTCGGAGATGTGTGAAGTCCACCAATTCGCACTTGGCCAAACCGTTGGACTATGGCTTAAAACTCTCTCATTCTGAGAGAAGACCCGTGCCCAGCAGTGGAACAAGAATGGGTTTTTCCCCCTCTTATTTGTATACTTTATGTAATATCAAAGTTAAGACGAATAGAAATTACACTGGACTAATTGTTTAATCGTTTTATAATAGTTTCATAATTGACCGAAGTTTAGCTTCAACTAGTTGAAGGGAGGCTCGGGGGTGCGTTGGGGTCGGCTGGCAATCACTTTACGGAAATCAAATTCCTATGTTGCTCCATTACTTAGAGAGTATAGATTTATTGCATGCTGACATGTAACTTCTGGTTTGGGCACACCTGTGTTTTACATTATCTTTGGATTTGATTTGGTAGGTAAAAACACAGTATTAATATCATACAGTAGTCTAACTCTGCCGTGTCCTTGAATTTTATACCTACAGACGTGCTGGACGAGAGTTTGCGTTAGGGCTACCCGCCTTAAGTATTTTAATACATCTGTTTACTTGACTCTCTTTCTTACTTATTATGTATTTTATTCAGTAGATTAAGGTAAAAAACAATGCGTTCTATTATTATTTAAGAGACTTAATAATAAATCGTACACAAATAATAGTTATAAATTTCACACTGAATAATATTTTACCAACCAAAATAAAAATTATTAACACTGGACGTGTTTATGCACAATTAAAGCAATATAGCAAAAACAGCCTAATATAGTTTACAACTGCTCTTCGCTACGTTATTATTTAAATAAAAAGATTCACTGCTTAAAAAACGTCTCATCGCCCGCTCGCCACTACGGCACATTCGCTAGCTGTTGGGTACCGAGTGCATACCGAAATCGTGGCGCGTAGGTACAACTTGCGTTTTGTGCGTTTGTAAGAAGTTAGATTACTGTAGATACTAGTACTGTGGTAAAAAGTAAAGCGGAAAATGTTTTGGAATACAACTTATCAATATAGACATAACTTCTACAAAGTATTGATTTGGACCTATTACGATTAATCACGTATTATTTTGTTAACGTTTGGGGTACTTTGAAGTAAGTACGTTGAAGATTCGAATACTCATAAAAAAGAAGTAATCACGTCATTCCAATTTCAAATATATTTTTTACCTACGCGCGGACTCAGTTGTCAATATAGTATTGTAAAAAAGATGGCGTTCATTCAATGGAACTAAATAATTTTTGTCAAACTCATAATTTAATTTTAACTATTATACCTGCTCCCGCACACACTTGTGTTTATTGCAATACGGTGGTTCCACGTTATATACTGGAGTGGTTTTTTTTAAATAAAATGCATGCTGTTTATGTAATAATTGTAATTTTTACTCGTTCAAATCTCACACTGAATAGATAATTGTTTAACACGCAACAACGAACTACTACGCACTAAAATTGAGAAAAAAGACAAAAGAACATCAACTGACTTCATTTGTTTCGAATTAATTTAAAAGCTAGTGGACTGTAAGACTAGACATAAATGAAGGTACTGATTGGCAACTGTATAATTTAAAAAGTTCTTATGTATTTAGACACTTTCTTTGTCCGAATTTGGAGGTCACTTGGTATACTCGTCTTTATTTTGCACCTACAATAAAAATCGTCTAGTGATCGTCTATGAGGTGAAAGCATTATTATTTGTACATAGATTTAAATCGGTAGCCACTGATGATTACTTGGTGACTATGATGAAGTCCTTAAGCAATTTTTAATACAGGATTTTGGTAATAAAATCAAAAGCATCGTCCTAATTAGTTCGAGTCGACATTTACTTATGCCTAATAAAAATAATACCAATTTCCGCCTGTTAAGCTACACAAACACCAAAAAACAATTGGACTTGGGGAATTCAAACAAAAAGGTAGCGAAAAATAAAACGAACGTTCATTCCTCACGGGGACGCTGGGAAATACAGGAAAAATTGGAAAAGCTCACATTGGAACACACTTTGCATTCCTATCTCTCCTCCACAATGCTTTATTTTTCATTAAAGCATTTGCATCAGGATTACGATGGTTTGGAAAGACATGAAAACGAAATGCTGTGTTTTTATTTTTGTACTTAAATTTTCTATTATACAGACTACCTGTACCTATACATGTGTACATGTACCTATAATTTGTTTTATGCGCTTTCTTTTTGTTCTTCATAGTGCGTTATTTATTATACATCATATACGTACTGTATATTTAGGAATGTTGACTGCATTATTTGGCAATATTGTCAACGTAATAATCAAACATCATTTAATTGGTTATGTCTACTGCATTAATTACTATTTTATGTCTTAATTTATGTCAATATGCGTGAAAAAGTAACATATACCCATACATCATCACAAACTTCATACATTAATAAGAAATAGTGAAGAACCAGTGTTGTTCGACCGGGGAAGTATCACCGCCACACCTATTTCTAGCGTGAAGCATTTATTGCGTTTCGATAGAAGGGTGTGGTTGGCACACTTTTATTTTGAGGTGACCATCACAGTCCTCGGGAGCAGGAACGCATCTGTGATTGACTTCAGATAGAACCCATGATCTGCATGAAGTTGATTACAAATGTCCATGAGGGGCAGTGACCACTTACCATCAGGTGGGCTGCATACTCGTTTGCTACTTCAAATTCAAACAGATAAAAAAATAAAACTAAAATAACGTTGTATGTGTAAAATACAAACACAGGGCATAAATCACAATCGACCAATCAAAACTCTTGGGAATAACTCGGACAATAAATAAACAAAATGTCATAACATTACAAAACACAATGTGCTGTTCAATTCAATATGTCGACAGCTGCCTTAGATGCTCAAGTCAACAAGATTTTCCCTTTGTCTTGTGATCATCGAAATATCATTCCGGTTTGAATCAGATAACATTGTTTCTAAGATTCATCAAATGACAGCCGAAGTCTATGCTATAAATAATTTACATTAATTCAAGTATCCTTTCTTCAGTAAAATCATTGTGTTGTTTTCCTTCGATTATCGTTGATTGGCCATCTTCCTAACAATATTACAAAGGTAAAAGTTTGTGAGTATGTATGTCTCTTACTTCTTCACGTCTAAACGGCTGGAGAGATTTTGATAAAATTTGGTAGGGAGTTAGCTGACACTCCGTATTAACGTATAGGCTACTTTTTACTGTGGGAAAATATCTTACTCCCACGGGACAACCGATACATCGGTTTTTTTTACGCGAGCGAATCTGCGGGGTTAGGTTAGAAGCTGCTAGTTTTCTATATTAGTGTACTGTGCAAATGTCGGAAACATTCCGAGTTTGATAACTCAACAAAAATTTACATATTTAGTTTTGGCCAGTGCTTTATTGTACCAGCAATAATATTAGCGTGGAGAGAAAATTAGTTTAGGTTTAGTTAAAGCGTTTATTTGTTCATGATAATTTAATGAAAGCCAAATTAGATAGCTAAATACACAAAACAACAGTTAAAACATTTGTTATACACTTGTTTGTTATATAAAGCCTACCTCAATTTAAGGCAACTATTGGCATAGGCATATGTGCCGAAACATAGGTATAGTTGCCTGAATCTCCTTACAGATAGATGGTTTTCCTCTTGAGAATTAAGATGCAAGTCATGTTATTGCTATAGGACTGCATTGTTAGCCCTTCAAACTAGAACTCGCGTCCCCACGTAAGTTTGCACAGTAGTAATACGAGTATGGTTCGACAGTAGGGGGTACCACCCTACACCTATATACTCTTATCTCAAGCGTGAAGCAGTTATTGTGTTTCGATGGTATATGAGGTTTTCGACTCACTTTCATATGAGACAACCATCTTAGGGCCTCATCATACCAGCGAATTGTGCGCGTCCACGAAGCGGAGCGGGCGTTCAACGAGATCGCCCGCGCGTACGCGTGAACGCCATTTTGTAACTTTATAACTCCCTAAAAAAAAACACGCGTCGAAAACGTTGCGTATCTGCCACGCTTTCGCGACGTCCTCGCTGTGCAGCCACGGCGTGTTGGTGACGCATTCGCTGCCCATCCACCCCGTACGCAGCCGCTTGCAAACCGCTAGTTTGATAAGGCCCATAGTCTCGGAAGTACCAACGGATCTATGATTATCTTCAAATGAAACCACTGTTCTACCTGATTGTACACAGATGTCCATGTGTAGTAGTGACTACTTAATAAGAAGTGAACTGCATGCCCATTTGGTCTGGTTTCACAAAAAGGAAAAAAAGTAGAATTAGAAATAACAGTCAGACATTAGTGCAATTATTGCCTATGATCATATTGATAATATATTTCATATACAAGACTAGAAATGTATTAAATAGATAAATAATTACAACAGGTTCATTGATTAATAGAATTGTCTAGTAGAAACATAATACTTTGGGTAAGCCTACTATGAAACATATAAGCATCTATTCGAGGAAAAAATATAGTTTATTTTTAATGTCCAATGTTATGTATTTCACCGTATAAGGGAGAGATGACTTGATTATTTCTTTCCGCCTTGGGCTATTTATCTTTTCTTTAATATCGAAGTGAGTGACGGCACGCATTAATTTTAGAACAGATAAGACACAACTCTGAATAAAAAGATATCTTTCTATTTCTATTATCATTTATCTCGTGTTGACAACACAACACATTTAAGCATTAATGTATTTGAACATAGCGTATAGTTTTAGTAATCTTAATAGTAATCAGATATCAGTACATATTCTGTATGCAAAAACTATGTATATCTATATACATACGTAAGCAAAAACTTGTTACGCATTTTTAAGTAATATGCCGCGGACTCATTAGTATGAAATTTTGCACGGTTATAGTGGACGTAGAGAAGGAGTGCAGAATGTTAATATTTTTTTCAAATAATGCATGTAACTTACATAAAATAAACTAAAAACACATTACACACGCTACCGTGCATTTGTCACAATCAAATAAATAATAAACGACATAGAACATTCAATGTCTTACTATGAAAACAGATAACGCCAGAAATGTCACTGTCTTTGTCTAAGTACCCGCTATTGCTTTTAAATGCGGCTTAGCTAATTATATCTCTTTTTATATTTAATTAAAATTAGTTAAAATGGAAAATTACATTTTATTTGATTTGAGAAATATTCGTACTACTTTGGACAATATGAAATAATAGTTTTTGAATTCGAAATTACGGTCGAATTTGAACCGATGCTACGAGTGACTAGTTCTTTAATATATAGTGTGTATTTTTTGGTTCAATGTTGCGATCTTTCACAAACATATATATTTCATGAAACCTACGAAAATCCTTCGAATGGTGTAAAAGCAATAATGTGATACGCAACAACGTTATTAGATAAATTAGGTAAATATTGTAATTGAATAATTTGATTCTACTTAATAAACATTCCTGAGAGATCCGCGCACGCCGATATCAAACAGCGAAGCCAATTTAATTGATTTTAGTGTTTCAGTGTCGATACAAAGGATTGTTATACTGTCATATATATTGAAAAATAATAGAAAACGACTGCTTTTCTTTATTTTGTTAAATTTATCTTAGGAGACAACGTTAGAATTTTATAATGCCGTATAGATATTTTACGAAGTTACTGTTATACTGGATATGTTTGAAGTAATTCAAACGTAGTTACAATTCTTATTTCATTTTCATAAAATTATTAATATTGTCATTATGTAACTTTGGAATATAGAGAAATAGAGAAAATTGCAGTTCATAGTTGTTTGTTTACCTTTAAAAAAAAATAAAATAAAATACACATTTTTATTAAGTAGTGTTTCATATTTTATGTATGTGTAAGCTTTTTCGATTTAGCGAAGAATTTATTGTCTTAAGAAATTACAAAAAAAAAACACTTTCAAGACAACTATCATAAGTTGTCTTGTGTTTTTTTTGTAATAATTATTAATTACTTATGAATTATAGGTTTATTACAGTGAGCGTGCTTCTGCAGTTGAACATTAACATTTAAATTCTATACCTACTATGATATATTCATTCATACGAATAAATTTATCCCTACTAATATTATAAATGCGAAAGTAACTCTGTCTGTCTGTCTGTCTGTCTGTCTGTCTGTTACTCTTTCACGACAAAACTACTGAACCGATTTTTATGAAATTATGTACACAGATAGTGGTGACCTTGGGATCCATTATAGGCTACTTTTTATTTCAAAAAATGGGTTGAAAATGTTAAAATCGAGCATAAATGTTTGTATGGTAGTTCGTTTTTGACAAAGAGTTGTACTAATAATCCCGTCAAGGGGTATGATAGATTTGATTAAAAACATAAGTGAATAATAAAACATTCAAAAATATTGATTTTGAGTCGAAAACATATATTCGTAAAACTGGGTATGTCGCGAATTTTGTTAAATTCCAATGCAAATGACAATCTCCATATTGGCTTTTGACAAAGAGGTGTACTAATAATTCCGTCAAGGGGTATGATAGATTTGATTAAAAACTTATGTGAATAATAAAACATTAAAAAATATTGATTTTGAGTCGACAACATACATATATCTGTAAACTCGGTATATCGCGACTTTTGTTTAATTCCAAATTCCAACTATCGCCATATTAGCCATTTTGCCCTGATGTCATCCTGATCCTTAGTTCATTATGAAATAATACATACCTATATATCGATAACAATTAATTATACAATTAAATGTGATATAAATTTGATTTAATTTTACCGATACGATAATTACCGATGAGTTATATATTAGGTATACTTGCGCCATCTATCCACTACTCTGTTGAATTACATTGAATGTATTGAATGCGATAGGTGGCGTTATTTACAAAACAACTACGAAGTCTATCGATAAATTAAATGTTGATGTTGAATACTAATAATTCCGTCAAGGGCGACGAAACACTGGATTGCAACCTTAAATATAAAATCAATCCGCGATAGTATAACTTATGGTTAAGTCACAATATTTTTTTTTATGTTCCATATTTCAACTAAAAATATTACGTTAATTTCGAGTGTATTTTCTTCTGTTCGGTATTAATCCTTATATAAATAAATGCATTCGTTAGCTTTTACACTTATGCATCAAATAAATACTTTTAAAGATATTAGAGATTTAAAATAATAAAGATCGCGATGTGTCTCGCGGCAGGGGTAGGTAACGTCTCGCTCGCGCATGCTAATACAAGCCGGCCGCCGATGCGTGTGCATTATTAGAGTAATCTGACCACTTGATAGTGTCCAGTGTTGAGTAGGATACGAATGTTAAATGAGTTTGTAAGAGTAGCGTCTTTTTGTACTAGACCAGTACAATCATTGCACTTCACCCTGCAGCATCACCCTGAGAACTTTTAAACATACTGCGGAAAAGTTAAAATCAATCTTTGTAATCGATGCGTTTTGGTTTAAATGTGGAGGAGGATTTGGTTTACAAGGTGCTTCTTGGTATTGTGTGACTACTAAGATTGTCAATTAATTCAAAGAAAGGCGGTTTACAATCGTCTAATTTTAAAATTCCAATTTTAATTTGTCTAATTTTTAAAATATTTTTACATAACAATTATGATCCTAACCACAAATACATACTTTAAATTCGTTTCTTCACTCTTTGTGTGTCCGGGTAATCCCCGGCCGAGCGGCTAAACTCATTTGGATAGGACTTGCACTATAGAAAAGGTTGTGGAATAACATAATTATAGACTACTGTTTATCATATAATTTCAACGGGGCCGAGATTTGTGCGGGAAAAACTTTGCAATACACTTATTTTTACGCGGGCGAAGCCGCGGGTACAGCTAGTATAAAATATATTTGAATTATACTTGTTTATCTAAGTACCAAGACTGTTCCTGTTAAGTAGATCTACGGTCGATATCGGTTAGATAAATAAGTCTGAGGAGCTTGTTTGTTTTGTCAGACCCTCTGAAGGACTTCTCATTCGCGCCGCGGGGAAAATAACACAATATCCGTATTACGAGAAATGTCACCCCGTAAACAAATAGAAAACTACTTGTAATGTTTTATGTCAACAACCTAATATTTATTTTGAGGTTTAATGTTTGACTTCGTGCCAAGTTTGTTTTGTATTTATGTATTATTTTATTGATTTGTTTCTTACTGCCCTACTTATACATAAGTTTATATATCATTGTTACAGTAATAATAAGTAGCCAGCAGGTAGGTACTCGTTAGTATAGTATTTTTTTTTTTATCTGACTGAAGTAGCAAACGAGCATGTAGTCCACCTGATGTTAAGTGGTCACCATCGCTCATGGACACCTGTAATCAACTTCATACAGGACATAGGTTATATATGAAGTCAATCACAGATGCTACTCCCGTGGACTATGATGGTCAACCACAGATACTAAGTGTTACTAAAATATAATGAGACTACTACTGTGTTTACTTTTTTATGTAATTAGAACGCGCGCCGAAATCGTTATTGCCCATCAGCATAGTACTTATTCATTACTATGCCCTTAGTACCAGTTTATGGCGTTTACCTCAAAACAATAATTGTTAACGTTTTCGCCCATCATTGCAAAGTACAATGCAAATATAACCAAAAATGTAAACAACTAATGTATAAACTAATAACATTAATGTTATACTACATACAACTTAAACTAAAGATATTGTTAAAGACGTTTAATAAATATACCTATATAATTGTTATAAAATAATTTACAAAAAGTTATTCATATATCATTATTTAATTAAAAAGCAAGTAAGTATTAAACTAGCGTCTATTTATTACAAAGGAACACAAGAATGTATATTATGACGATGATTTAAAATACAAAATATATTAATCTGCTAAAGTTATCAGCATTTATTTATTTATTTATTTAATTTTTGAAACACCTTAAGCTAAGGGTTACAAGGGTAAACTTAATGCCTAGTGGCATTCTCTGCCAGTCAACCCTGGGCGATAGCGATAATTTGTGGTAGGTATATAAAAACTAAGTATAATCTATTAATTGGTAAAATAATCATACAATATTAAAAACATTAATATATACTTATATAATATAGTGTGTATAGTAGTGTTAATATATACTTATATATATACTTATATAATATAGCATTGTAATATAGTGTCTAATTGTAAGTCTTACAATGATAAATACGAGTATGTGAGTGCCATGCATTTAGAACACCTTAACTGGCATATTCAATTTTTGACGCCCTGTTTTAAACATCTTATGTTATCAATGTTATTGTAACCCAAAAATTAACTAAATAAAGATCTTTCTTTCTATTAAATTAATTCGCTATGTAAATTTTACGCTTTATATATTGTTTGCTTTCGTTTGCTTCATTTTGCCATTAATTTCGGATTCATTTAACATTCTTAATTCCAGCTTTGGCTGAGATTCCTAAGTTAGAAATTAAAATACCTTTACAAAGCACTTACTGAAAATAGAGGCGAATTGAACTGGTAACCTCTGAACTTTACCTTCAACCCGCCCAGTGATATTTCCATAGTACTTGTACCTTAACTATAAATAAAGCTGGAATCCTTTCAATATCGGTAGGGCCAATAATTCCCTTGTGTATAATACCTTGGCTATCAATACCTACTTGTTAATCATACTTGGTATGCTTTATATAATAAAATATGTTCGCTATTAAGATTACATACAAATTAAAATGTTTATACTATTTTATAGTATTAAATAAAATACAGGCGCAAAATTTGCTACATATAAAAACTTTAAGGCACGTTACTTACTGACTCCAAATAACATAGAATGCTGATACACATCTAACTGTAATGTACAAAACTGGTTTAACTATTTCAGAGGTTATCAAACTTGTTTTTTCTATCTCTCACTTTTAGTTTCACATTTTTTTAAATCAAAGGGCGAAAAATAAATTAAGAAAGGAAATTGTCCTATTACTTTTATTTGAGAAATGTAAGCGAAGCACATGACGCTAATGCCACATTTGCGTTATTAAGAAAAACATAAATTAATAATCATTTAAACACCTCCACGCCGCCAATTTTCGCTAGACTTTTCATCGCTTCAATGCCTGGAATGTGACGTTAGCATGCACTTTGAGAAACACTGATCTGTATTATCACAAATCTACGTATAATTTAACTGGCTCGAGGAAAAAAAAACATAATTTACCAAATAGATTTAGGGTACAAGATTTAGGGTTAGCATGCAGTTTGAGAAACACTGATCTGTATTATCACAAATCTACGTATAATTTAACTGGTTCGTGGAAAAAACATAATTTACCAAAAAAGATTTACGGTACAAAGTCCGAGGAAAGACCATTAATACACGCAAATTACGTGTAATTTGTTGTAACGTAAAATACAAATGGCGAGCGGATACAATGTACAAAATATTTATTCATCAGGCCAAAACGAATAGAATAAAGTACACCTCGTTTACTTTCATTATACTCTCACTTATTATGCAAAACCCATAAATCTAATCTATGGTGATGTATAATGATTCTTTTTTGCATAATTGCTAAGCTTCGTATATTTTTCTATACTTTTATAGGTATAGCTAATTGATTAAGATTGTATATTTCTTTAAATGCGCTAGAAGGATCACTAGGATAACAACGTAACATAATTTATTGAAAAGTTCAAAGGTGGTAAAACAATTGTTCGACCGGGGAAGTACCACCGCCACACCTATTTCTAGCGTGAAGCAGTTCTTGCGTTTCGGTGGAAGGGTGTGGTTGCTGGCACACTTTTGAGGCGACCATCTTAGCCCTCCGGAGCAGCTACGCGTCTGTGATTGCCTTCAGATTGAACTCTTGTTCTGTATGAGTTTATTTACAGGTGTCCATGGACGACCAACGACCATGAGTGACCACTTACCATCAGGTGGACTGCATGCTCGTTTGCTACTTCAAATTTATAAAAAAAGTAAGTAGTAATGTAATTTCTTGCCAAACTTAAAAAAAACATAAATTAGTAGTAGTTACATTCCGAAGCACCTAGTCTAAGGCAGATATTAAAGTACATTTTTATGAAGGTATGTATATGTACCTATTCTGTTCTCAAGGGTGAAACCTTCAATAGGTCGACGTCATGAGAACCCGCAGTTTTGTGGGATTTTTACCGATCCAAAAACCCCACTGGTGGGGTCCTCGACGCTGTGAAGAGGAGTCCGGTATCTCCAATTATATGTATCTATGCTCGTTAAGTTACAAGAAACAATTTTTAAATGCGGTTGAAGTCTGGAGCCCAGTTGGTAGTTGAATAAAACTTCAACAAGCCACATTTTAGGAGTACTATCTTAGTGGGCCTCTAGGTAGATTACTTTTTTTATAGTTTCTTTACTTCTATTATAAAATTATTTCATGGCACATAAATATAAGTTTTTATTTTCTTAAGCAAATTCTCTAAATTTAAACTTTTCAATAGGACGTCTGAGCTCTTGTTTATATTCCTTTGAATCGTTAATAATAATGAGGTCGTATAGTAACAATTGATATAATTGGACAAATCAAAATGAATAGCTTGACTAAGTTTTGGATTCGTAGATTCTTTAAAATATTAACAATACAAGATATAATGAAATCAGATATTATATTATGATATAATCAGATATTATGAAATCTTTAGATCTTAACAACTTTTAACAGAACTTAAAAAAATATCTTTCATTTTAGGTTCAAGTAGCAAACATAAAGTCTGCTTAAACAAGAACGTTCTTCTAAATATGTGTTATGGGTCATTTGTAGGTTTTATAATGGTCAAAAACAATGGTAAAGTTGTTGGCTGCGGAATATACGAGAGTGGTGTAGGTTGTAGTCTGCAGGTCCGGTCTAAATTATTGTTGTCAAACTGTTTCGTTTCTTAAAGGACCTGGATGGACTCAAGTAGAGGATATCTGCCCTCCACTAAAAATGGAAAGGCACACAAGACCAAAGAAGAACATATTCTCCCTGAAGACAAATAGGCACTGTCAGTCATAGATACATATGATCAGCTTCCAGTAGAGTACCCTACCTTGGAAGTCCTCTAGTAGTCGTAAAAATAACTAAGGTACCTAAATAATATGTATCATAAGTGGTTCTCCTTAACCACAACCTAAACCGTAACGCTTGATACTACACTTTTTCTTATTGTCTGCTCGTCTACTTTATTCACTATCGCATGTAGAATTAGTTAATAATAATAATAATTAATTAACCACAGCAGTGGAACTATGAAAGATTCTATCTTTTATCTTTATCTATTTTATCCGAATGCGTCAGAAGAAAGGTAATGTTTTAGACCTTATGTATTTAAGCATGTATGTATGCATTTTTTTAAGCTCATTGTCAATATATATATATATATTTTTAATTTAAACTAACATTCGTGAAAAATAAGCTACTTTAATAAATTCTATAATGTTTAATTTTTGTCGTCCCCGTTCTTTTATTTTGTGCTTTGAACCTGAAATAAATTAGATATATCATTAATTATTCACGAGCGACTACGTTGAAAGCTTTCTATTAGAATAATTTCAGCAGCGTTATTGAGTTCGTATTTAATAGGCTTGGCTCTTGTTTAATTTCAGAGACTCTTCATACCTTATTATATTCATATGGTACTTATAGGTACGTAATATTAAAATATATTTACCATATTAGCCTAATTAGAAGATTCCTTGTAGCTCGGATATTGCTTAAATATAATAGCATTTACATCAACATCCACGCCAATAATCAGGATCATAATACGTCATTTCAAAGACTGCCTGAACTGGGATCGAACCGAAAACTTAGAAGAGCAAAGTGCATTGATATCCGCTTTCCATTATTACCAAAGATCTTCTATTCATCCATCAATTAGCCTTTAGATGTCCACTGCTGGACCCTACTGCTGCCGCCAGTCCAACCGGTCCTGTGAATCCAACGGTTTCCCGCTGTCTTCTTCAGGTTATAGGTATGATCCTCTCCTGTTGTCCTAAGTGTTCTTTAGAACGATTACTAGATAATACATAACATTTCACAGTAGTAGATTAGGCTAAAATTTTAATATCTTTTCGCTATATTTTAAGCTAAAATTTTATATTTTTATTGAATAGTAAACGAGCATGGCGTCTACCTGATGTTAAGTGGTCACTGCCGCTTATGGAGAACTGTAATTAACACCTCTAAGATAGTCGCCACAAGTAAGCTGGCGAATTCCCGCGAACTGTAAGAACTGCTTCATGCTACAAATATTTGTACAAAGGTGTGCTGGTGGTACCTTATCTCAATTACAATAGTTAAAGACGCCTACTTATACTAGCAACGTACCTCAACATAACTTCAAAACATTTTCTTATTATACAGAAAACGATTATTACAAAGAAAAACGCAATAAAAACATCTGAAGAGAAAATCTGAGACAATAATTTAGGGGAACAGATTGTTTTGAACTTTCCTTCTAAAGCTACGGCTGCTTAAGCTTTGTAGAGACCAAGGAATATTTGGCCGCAAATATTCGACCAATTTTGAGGGAAAATATTTTCGGCGCTTTTAAAATGCGAAGGATTTCTGTTTTGCGTTCAGGCCGGTTTAGTGTTTTCATGTACTCAAAGCTCTGTGTAATTTTGTACAAACATTATGAAACGTGTCACGTTTTACAGTATATATGTGAAATTTGAAGCTAAAACTATTTTCAGTAATGGTTTGGCCGCTAATCTCAGAACTAACAACAAAATTACTTAACGACCTGCGTGGCGCAGAGGTTACCATACCGGTCTGACGCGCATTCGGTCCCGGGTTCGATTCCCGGCCAAACAGGTATCTGAATGATGCGTTTAGATTCCTATTCTGGGTCTAGGTGTTTGTGTATTCGTCTTGTGTGTGTCCATGGTACCTACGACAGAGGAGAAAAATCCTACTGTGGGGCTATGAGTGTAGAAAAGCGTGTATAATTAATAGTTTGATTATATATGACGGAGGGGGTGGTTCTTTTTCGCTCATCGTATCAGAATAACCTACTGTGGGCTCTGATAGGGAATGTTAGCACGAGAATAAATTGCAGACTTGATTTTAACACACAGTATATTGTCGAATTAAACTTGTTACAATCACTGAATTAATCAAACTAAATTAAGTAGGCAAGTAATCGTAGCACTAAGAACGCGGGATGATTTTAGATCGGTCGTCTGCTTCGACCGACCGTCAACGATAGACTGAGGTGTCGGCCATTAAACTGGTACAACCCTAACTTCATCGAACGCCACTAGATGGCGCTGGCGTTCCGGTGTTGCCACAATACCGCCATTACCGACATATAGATATGTCTTATACATTAGTCTAAAGAAACAATTAAAATTAAATGTTAAATCATAAACAAATCTAATAAATTATTTTTAATACTATCATTTTGGTAAGGTTTGAACTGACTTAAAAGCTTGGTATTCTTGTATCGTATTATTTCGTTCACAAAAGAGCAAAAGAACATTTAAATGAAATTGTACTGTGGTATGTGCTAAGGTGTTTCATTGTATAATCTTTATTTTGAAACTAATTTAGTTCTACCCAAGAGCGGTCAGCCATATCTTATTACACGCCTAATTTCAAGGGGCGGAATCCACAAACCTGGTAGACGCATTAATTGCGCAGCTCATTTACATATGTACATGTACAAACATGGAAGTATACTAAAATATTTTTAAGAATAATCCTTTTAGGTTTTGTATAATCCTTGAAGGTGTTAAACTTAAATTTGGGAGCATTTAAAAGTTAAAAGGAAAGTCTTTTGGGCATGCCAAAGAACATACATACCCTCAAAAAACATTACCATCCTTACACAGTCACGTAAAAAAATGTTTAAACCCGTTTTATCATTTCATGTTACATGTATATATTTTTTTTACACACGCTTTCACGTTTTCTACACTCACAGCCACACACTAGGAATTTATCCTGTGTCGTGGGTACCATGGTCACACACAAGACGAATACACAAACACCCAGACCCAGAACATGAATCTAAACTCATCATTCAGGTACCTGTCTGGCCGAGAATCGAACCCGGAACCTATTGCGCGTTAGACTGATATGGTAACCGCTCCGCTACACGGGTCTTCGATATTGCTCCTTACAAAGATTTTCAAATGCAGATTTTAAAAACCAACAAAATTAAATATCATTGACGTTGCTACAGAGTAGCCAGAGTGGCCGTGCTTACTAAACTGGGTCGGTTCGCTTATTAACTATTTCTGCCAACTTTGACGGATAACGAGGAGCTGGGGAAGTGCTGACTGTCCGTGCAAGCAAAAAACATTTGCTGCAATATCGAATAAGACTAGTATTTACATCAAGTTTAGTATAGAAACCTTGGTTTTAAGAGTATCAAACACACAAACAGTTTAAAATAATAATACTCGCATATGCCCCGTGGCTCCACATGCACGGTTTAATTGAAATATTAATATTTATCAAGAAGTCTTACATACTTTACGTTTAAAAATAGCTAGCCACTTTTTAATTTTATTGCCACTTCAGCTTGCTAATTTTGAGAGCTATGTCGGTAAGCTTTGTTCGTCTACGGATTTCATCGTTGCAAGTCATGTCTCGTAGCGAAATTTCGAGCATAGCATGCTGAGCGACGCTGAGCCTCCGAATGAGGCCTACAGTGAAGGACCACATTTCGGCGCGGTTTATTAAACTCAAATTTCGTATACTGTAAGCATTTGACGATGAGGTCACATATACAGGTAGGTACTAGCATAAACATCAATTTTTATCAGCTAGCTACTGAACCTAGTTATAAAAGAAAAACTTTAAAACTAAGTTTGTTACGTATACGTACTTCAATATAGATCAGCTCTGCATGGTAAACAGGTAAGGTGACTATAAATTACCTTTAATATACCCGAATAATATCTTGTTTACATAAATATTGCCATCCTATACTATATTTCTCAGAAATATCCTAAATGTAAATATAATTTAGATAATCTATAAAAATTCCGGACGCGTCGCAAAAATTGGAGAACTAACAAATTGAATATTGGATTGGGAGGCTGACGTAAAGTAATAGAATAACCAGGATAAAAGTCAATACCTCTATAAATATGCCGATGTCGTGGGCACCGAACCTCTATCCCATTTCTCGGTAGACTTGTGGAGTCCCTAGATCCACCCAATTTGTCACAGAAAAGAAATTTACCTCAATACAACCGACGGATGATTCAATTAATGTTAAATAACACATAAGTGCTCAATACTTATGAACTTGTTGGGAAAACTTTGTGTACCTTATCATTAACATCTTTAACCTCTTATTGTCTGGAAACAAGTTTCTTCCAAGACCGAGAAGATTTAAGGCATAGGACAGACAAGCCTACTGCTGGAAAATAGCGTCGCCTATGTACATTTGAAGCGCCGATCTTTTTTTATATGTTAAAGGTTTGATATTTTTTTATATGTTAAAGGACTATTCAACGAAAATTTTACACATGAACTGCAGTCACCAAGATGCGCGCTAGTCGCGTTGTCTATTGGCAAACTCCTACTTGGAGGGTTTTTGCCAATAGACACCGTTATATCTTTTTTTTATATTTGTACCTAACTATAAGGCAGACAGGCTACCTGATGGAGAGTGGTTACCGTCACCTATGGACATTTGCAACACCAGAGGAGTCGCCAATGCATCGCCGGCTTTGAAGGAGAGCTCTTTTTGCACCTTTCTTGAAGAGCCCCATGTCATAGCGCTCCGAGAATACCTCAGGATGAAGCTCATTCCACATCTTGCACGTTCGTGGCAGGAATGACCGTGCAAACCGAACCGTGGAGGACCGCCACGGGTCCAGTTGATGCGGATGAAACCTCATCCTTCGGCGAATGGTGCGGTAGGCACCATTCTTAAAGTGATGGAGATCTCAAAAGGGCTGGGTGGATAAAAAAACAGGCAGTCTTCTGGATAGTTAATTACTCAGCAATGATGACACCGAATTAAAAAAAATAAAAACTCTACAACGTTTACATTAACATCACAAAAAATGTATGAACAGAAACGTTTTTGGCAATAAAGGTTATAAAAATATTTTTTATTATTTTATACAAAACCCAGAGCGTTCAGCCAGGTGACATAGCATTGTACTTTAATGATGGATATCCAATGTTTTTGGAACTCTGTATAGATGACGTAATCCAAATAGATAACGTTGTCAGCCGAAAAAAGAGAAATGCTCGTCACAAGTCGATTTTTAACGAAATAGCTGAAATATTTTACCTGCCCACACATATAATAAATTTGAAAAGTTTGTGTATCTCTACATCGCATATATTTGCACTTAACATAGTTTTGAGACCTGATAATAAGTGATTTTAGTTTCCATTACTAATAGAACTTTCTATAAATTTAAATTTTTACTAAACAGAAGTAATGAATTAATGTTAACTTGTGCAAAGAACAAAAACTTGTGACGTATTTTTAAGTAATATGGCGCAGACGGATTAGTATAAAATTTTGCACGGTTATAGTGGACGTAGAGAAGGTGTGCAGAATATTAATATTTTTTTCAAATAATGCATATATATCATACATAAAATCAACTAAAAACACATTACACACACTACATTTACTTTATCACAAACACATACATAGTAAACGAAATAGAACATTCAATGTCTTACTATGAAAACACATAACGTCAAAAATGTTAGATTAGATGTCTTTGTCAAAATACATTGGTTGTATAAATTGGTTTTAAATGCGGCTTAGATAATTAAACCTCTTTTTATATTTCACGTGCGCGTTCAAATTTACTTAAAAATTATTACATTTTATTTAATTTTGAGAAATATTCGTACTATTTCGGACAATATGAATTTTATTTTTTTAATTTAAATTACGGTCGAATTTCGGCGTATGCGACGGGTGACTAGTACATACAATTGAGTGACGTTGTTTCTCCTGCAGGTTATGTCGCTGTACCTAATATATGTAAACCTAATTTGCTACAACCTTTCAGCTACAACAAACTTCAAGCAAAATGTACCCGACGTCGTCGGAGCGACGCAAGGTTATGTGGGATTTGGCTGCGACACAGTATTTTTACTATTGCAGATGTTTACGAATGTCAATATTTTGTGATTAGTTTTTGGTTCAATAAAAAATCTTTAAATATTTAAATTTTTACCGCACTAAAACTCCCCGGGGGCCGTCCTTGGCACTAAACAGAGGACTCTGTGATCTCCAAAGGAACGCAACCGAAGTAACAAACTTAAAGCTACCAGAAAACAAAACGAACCTCTAGACAGAACAAGTTTAATATTGTGGTTTAGGTTTTTTATTATCAGATTCAAGTAACAAACGAGCATGAAGTCAACCTGATGGAAAGTGGTCTCTGCCGCCCATGGACGTCTATAAGCAACTTCATTTAGAACATAAGTTCTATCTGAAGTCAATCGCGTTGCTACTCCCGAGAACTAAGATGGTCGCCTTATGCAAAAGTGTGCCGTCAACCACACCCATCCGCCGAAACGCAAGTAGTGCTTCACGCTAGAAATAGGTGTGGCAGTGATACCTCCCCAGTCGATCTACACTTAAAATTTAAATGTAAAAGTATTCCTTCACACTTATTTCCATAGAGATACTTATCTATTATAATTAGTTTAAATTTGGCCAACTTGAGTTTCAAACTTTTAATTGTCGTTACAGTATTACCCTGATGGCAAATGAAGCCTATTTTACAGCAAAAAGATAAATTTCTCTTTCTTTTCTCAAATTTCCTTTTGGTTATACAGGCTTTTATCATATTAAGGTCATATAAGCGCCGTTTTGTATATTTATTTATAGTGATATTGATACTAAGGTAAAGTAAGTAAGCAAATAATCCTTATTACATAAATTATACAAAAATGTAAATATTACCTACCTCTCGTCATCCCACTGCTGGGCACGGGTCTTCTCTCAGAATGAGAGTTTTAGGCCATAGTCCACCGCGCTGGCCAAGTGCGAATTGGTGGACAAATTACCTAGCTAATCGATGTATACTACATTAAATTATCTTACCTGTTCGTAAAATCTAAAAGTATTATCACTTAGTGAAAGTGTTTTTTTGTTTATACTGTACTTATATCTACATTGGAAATCGCTGTAAAAAGTAAAGCTGGCACTGTGCCACAAAGGTTGTCAATATTCCTCAATTAATTTACCATTAAGCCAGTTTTCTTAGAAAAACCAAAGATTCTTATCAAAGAAAAAAAATTGGTGGCATTGGAGGTCCTTTGCGTATATTTTTAAATAAATAAAATTTTAATTATTGTTACATACGAAATTCAAAATTAAAAAAGCACGGATACAGCCAACTGAAATTTAATCAACAAAATTCCAATCGGAAAACGGCCAAAAAACGACATTCCACGCACTGTATTTGAGCATGATAAACAAAGTAAAATAAATAAAAAAAGATACAAAAAATATACTCGATGAATCGTGTTGGCACACATTTTCCGAATCTATTGACTGGGATAGAATTTATTTGCATTTTAACGCGATTAATGAAACAATGTTGACTTTGAATGGGATCATCATTCGTTCAAAATAATTGATAGAGCTAACGTTTAACAATTTCCTACTAAAATTTCTGATCCTTTATGATATTACTTTCATATTTATCTCTTACATTGTTGAACACAGACTTCTATTAATGATAAACCAAAGATTTTGCGTGAAATGGAATATAGGGAGAAAAAAGAAAATAACAGCGTCGTTTTAACCTCCGTTAAGATAGGGATATTACACGTATATCTGTGTGAAGCATCGCTTGGTTAGAAAGGGCTTGTATTTATTTAAACCGTCTATTCGAAAATGTTTGTGACTGATTAAAGAAAAATCCGAATGTGTTAGTAATCTGAAAATCTTTAAAAAGAAATAGAAATTAAATCAGTTTAAAAATTTAGAAATTAAATAGAAATTAAGTCAGCATTCTTCAGACTCTCTCAAGAGGCACACGATATGGACTCTTTGTTTTATTTATTTTTTTACATACACTTTTCCGGTAAGATTAAACAAATGATTTATTTATTAATTAGATAATATGCAATTTATATAAACATATTGATGCATTAAAAAGAAATAAAAGTGCAATATAAAAGACTAATCTACAGATTATTAAAAATATAAGAAAAAAAAACAATAATAAAAGATGCAACAGCTGTCTAACAGCGGACTACTACGCTGCTCGGCTGTATATTCGATAGATATTTCCAGATAGAATATCTGGAAAATGCATTTAAAGTTCCAAGCAATCTTCGAGGACTCTGCATGTCGTCAACGAGCCAACGACCCCAAACGATTGCGTTTACACAATTTTATTCACAGTATTAGTTTCGCGTGCCTGTCCTTATCAGCCGTCACCTCGGCTCGTTACGTGCACGCAGCGGTCCCGTCACGTGTGAATTTGTCGCATACTAAGAATAGGCTTACTAGAAATGGCAAATCGCGACTTTGATAATGGCCTTTTTTAGTAAAAATATAAAAGTTTCTAAGTAACGTAATACTTCATGTAGGTGCCATATGATTACGGTACATAAATATACCATATATACAAATGGTTGGCTGCAACTGTTTTTAATGCCCTTACTGGTAACAAGTAATTACCTCCGCAAATATTACGCAAAATGACATATATTAAAGAAGCCGAGGTTAGAATCTCAAGCACGCATCTTTCATTTTTTGTGCGTATAAAACGTAAATAAGTCTACAGTCAAGGAAATCAATGAAGTAACCTACACGCAAAGAGGTGTGGAGTGGGTGTTGGGTGTTGATGTTACCCAAGTAGACGCTGCTGCCCATTTCCTTTCATCTCTTTGTTAACTCCTACGAATTCCACTAATACAGAGGACCTGATATCCAAGACCACACAGCAAGATTCTTTCTCTTCGCATTTTTAATGAATGAAGTTACTTCACCAAATTGTGTTGATTGTGGTATGGTCGAAGATATACGATGGTCGAGACAACCCATATTTTGATGGAATGTGTTCGTAACAAATCATTGAGAAATTTGTATTTTTACTTTAGGTCTCCCCATGGCTATCTGAACAACATCCTGGCTTCCCCGTTGTCGGATGAGGCTAGGGTGCTGGTCAGATGGGCTGATATGGGATGAAAAAAAACTATTTATTGTATTTTATGTTTTGTCATCGATCTATTATTTATATTGTAGTCTCACGGGACGATGTGGGCGCCAAGCGACAAAGGCCTTTATTTAATAAATAAATAAATGATTCTTTCTCTAATGAAGCCACAAATCCCAATTTATCTTTTAATCAACGTTAACTTTGCACGCAGTTTAATCACATGTACGATGTCGCGACACTGACTTATTACCGCGAAGTTGTAGTCATTATTTAGTAAGCGACATATCATGTTCTCATAAAGTTTATATCCCTTGGTAATATGCCGACACCTCGACATTTTGCTGGCTACGAGATTACAACCTCGACACTGTGATATGCAACCCTGTTGAAGAAAAATACCAGGCAAGTGCGAGTCGGGCTCACGCGTGAAGGGTTCCGTATGGTTATTTATAAAACGGCAATAAATCACGTTTAATTATTGTATGCCCCTTTAATATTTTTTTGTCTGTATTCAGTATTTGATTGTAGCGGAAAAAGAAAAAAATTTCACAGCTAATATAAACATTTATATTAGCTGTGAAAATTTCAATTGTCTAGATATCACATTTAATGCGATAGCGCGACAGATAGAAGGACAGCGGAGTCTTAATCTCGTCAAACCATTATTGTCCCACTGCTGGGCACGGGTCTTCTCTCAGAATGAGGGAGAATTAGGCCATAGTCCACCGCGCCGGTCAAGTGCGAATTGGTAGACTCAGACACCACACACCTTAGATATATATTTTTTAAAGAACTCTCGGGTTTGTAGGTTTCCTCATGACGTTTTCCTTCACCGAAAAGCAGTGATAATTAATTTCTAATAAGCGGTATTAATACCCCACGTCTTCGGATACCTTTTGTAAGTTTCCCCCTCGAGAACAAAAAAAAACATTCACTTTTACGTTCTAACTTAGTCCTCAATTGTACTTGTACAACTCATCTGTGAACAAACTTCAGCTAAGGCTAATTTTGTCTCGAGTGGACAGATTTCCATAAACGGCAATAGCTACTTGCCATCACGCGGACTGCACGCTCGTTGTCTACGTTCATTTGTTTCCATTTGCTTGTTTGTGTCAACAAAACGAGGTGAAATTAACATTTTACATCAAATCACAACATTGAATATGTCGCTGTGCCTAATTACCGCGAAGTTGTATTTATTATTCAGTTATGTTATACCAACACACGTCACACCCTTATAATGAAACTGTACCCTTAGAATTAGTTTATTATATTTTCTTAATACAATTATTTCGTTTTTCACGCTTTCGTTTCAGTTTTATGACATAACTTTTAATGTAATTCAAAATGATTGTTCTGAAGAAACGGAGTAAACTCGTACTAATGATATTGGAGAGCGTCGCCCTGTAACTTGTGTAGAACGAAACATTAGATGCAGACGGAAGGTTGGTGACTAAATTCTTGGCTGTATTCGTCATTTGAAGGAATTCTCTAGAAAGTTACCATTGCATACTTAGCGTGAAGCAGTTCTTGCATTATAATGAAATAGTGTGATTTTCGGCTTACTTTCATAGGCCCCTATGAAAGTAACCATGTTAGTCTTGAGGAATAGAAACGCAACCATGATTAACCCCTACGAGAACCCCTGGCGATAACATCTAATGGGTTTGCTACTACAATCTTATATTAAAAGGAGTTAAGCCGATTCTTCCGATTAACCTTACCGTTACCCTTGGACAGCAGCCCTTAAGGTGGAAGAGACGTTTGAAAACATTTGACACGGGTTGACCTCCAACCCGTACCTTCTTCTATCAGATCGCAAGTCGATAGCATAGTAGTGTGTTCCATATATACTTTAGGTGTAGGAAGAGTGATTTACATTGTGATTTTTGCGAGCGAAACGGAAGAACTGTCACAAAATAAGGAATTGACGAATTACACCGAATGTCGTAAAATCAAGTATTCAATGTGTCTCAGTCACTTATTATCGCGAACTTGTAGTTATTTCGACCCCATGTAATCACTTACCACGTATGTCAGTTTATTTGAAGTTGCTTACAGATGTCCATGGGCGGCAATGACCACTTACCATCAGGTGTAATGCGTGCACGTTTGGTGACTGTTAGAATTTTAAATTCGTTTATGTACTTCAAGGCCAAGTTAAAATGTATGATACCGTTATGGTGTTACTATTAATACTACAACTTATTGGTCCTTATTGGAGTTTGGTAGACCTTTGTGAAGATAACCAATAACCGTTACATTACAGAATCAATAACATGCATGATGGAATATATTTCAGACCTTTCCACATTTTTGGAAGAAAATGTTCCTGAACTCGTCTTAAAATCATTATTCGTGATTTCAAAAAAAAAACAGTTTAGAAATTTGGTGTGATCCACAAACGAGTCATTAAAAATAACAAATAGTAAATAATTAATTTTATAATTATATGTATACAAAAGAAAAAATTGGATGTAATAATATTTACATAAATGTATTATGCAGTTCAACTAATATAGTCAGCATAAGACAGGAACGATGACAATAAACACAGCTCCGACATCTAAACGCCTTTGAAGTCACCTCAGACTTAATTTCAGTTCATGAGTATTAATAGCTTGTCAATAACAGTAACAAGTCTCCCAACTTGCAGACATTATTTATCAGTTACTTCACATAAATCCACAACAAAGCTACTAGTGACGTAACTAATGTTATTATTTGACACTTGCGAATGCGAATGTTGGTTTTTAAGCTATTTCATAGCTTTTATCGTGGGCTGTGAGCGCGGCGACCAAATCAAGAAATTACGTAACGAAAAAACCTAACACTCCGCCTACCACGTAGCGCGGCCGAGCGTTCGCTTAACGTGTATGAATATGGTACGACATTACTAAGCTCGCACGGATCGAGACGAGCTGCTCGGAAATCGGACGAATATATAAGCAGCTGTTTGTGAGAAAGTATATATCTTTGTATACACAACAAAGAAAAAAAACTTGAATTAACATCAAAGAAAAAAATACTGCATACATTAATATATGAATATAATTGCATAAGTTGATAAAAATGCTACGCAATAGCTTTACCGCGGCAGTCCCCGAGTGCCTCACGTATTTTTTCACTTCTTGATGTAGGGTGCTAGAGTATATTTTGGAGACCATTTTCTTCGTGGACAAACTGCTCGAATTATTTTTTATAGATTTAGCGACCTATTATTTATTGCAAAACATTTTAATTCAATATTCGCGAATGCGACTGCTCGTCACATCACTAAAAGCAACATATAACTTCGTTTATTTAGAGTTTAAATAAACTAATTCGTTCGGATAAACAAACTAATTTCCATAATAACCAGCAATGAAATTGTATTTAAACTTATGTTACATACGAATTTGCTCATAAATAACTAGGCAGATTCGCAATTCTGACTGCTAATTTGTTTGTTCAAAATAGAGATATCAGAGGTATATGAATAAGTGTTACAGCTTATTGTATAATACATATTTGTATGTACACTAGTGAAAACGAATATAAGTCCAAATTTTCCCAATTATAGGTACTACCAAAATTGTTCAAAAAACAAACAGTACGGTGAGACTCGCGCACGAAGAGTTCCGTACAAATCATTAAAAATGGCCAAAAAAAATATTGTTTACAGGATTGTTGTACAGCAGCTCCCTTTAATTATTTATTTTATTCTGTTTTTTGTTATAGCGGTAACAGAAATACATCATGTGTGAAAATTTCAACTGTCTAGCTATTACGGTATCAGGCAGCCAGGTGACAGACACGCGGACAGACGAGCAATGAAATTTTAATAACAGGTATCTTGTTTTAAACTTTAGGTACGTAACCCTAAAATTGGAGACCTAGTGATACATATCAGTTTTTCTAAGATTTTTGATAAAAGCAATTTGGTGAAAATCAAACTTAAACACTTTTTCACTAGGACAACACATTTATACCCATGGTAATCGGAAAATCGTCCACCAATTCGCACTTGGCACGCACGTTGGACCATGGCCTAAACTTTCTCATTCTGAGAGAAGAGCAGTGGGACAATAATGAGTTGACGAGAGAATCGGATAATCGTTGTGCCGAGGGACGTCTAATAAGCGATATTGTGCCATTATATACCACAACATCCGACCAGACAGACCTAATGAAGACGGCGGGTAACCGCTAGATTCAGATGGTACAGGACCGGTCGAAGGAGCGCAGATTAGGGAAGGTCTATGTCCAGCAGTGAACTTTCGAAGGCTGATTGATAGATGGATGGATGGTATTATATACGAGTTGAGGCATTATTTTTTTAAGACGGAAGTAGCAAACGAGCATACAGTCCACCTAATGATAAGTGGTTACTGCCACCCATAGACTCCTGTAAGAAACTTTATATAGAACATGAAGTTCTATCTAAAGTCAATACAGATGCGTTGCTACTCCCGAGGACTACGATGGTCGCCCCATATAAAAGTGTGCCGGCAACCACTCCAAAACGCATAAACTGCTTCACCCTAGAAATAGGTGAGGCGGTACTTCTCCGGGCGAACTAGACTGGTTCTACCACCTACAAAATACTACCTCAGGTTTACATATGAGTTGAAGCGTTACTGTCTCCAACTGATCCGAACTCTCAGGTAGTTAGGAACAGTAAGAAGTAGGTTTTGAACAGTAAGAATAGTAATAACTATAATCCATACTATCATAATTTGTGTTTAAATATTAATAAAAGCACGAATATTAATAAAGGAATAATATTAATAAAGGAATAAATAGCACAGATTTATTATAGAATTACAATAAGCCTCGCACACATCTACTTCATACAGCCGCGTGGCTATTTTTAGTCTTTTCAGTTACTTAATCACTAACAGGCTTGGTGAATTATAACAGGCACCAAAGAAGACAGACTACAAAATAAATGAAAAATGTTTGATGAAACCAAAAATGATTGTCATTTCTGTAACTCAAATGGAACGTAATCTGACCACCACTAAGAGTCCTATCTGAAGTCAAATACAGACACATCGGTAATCCTGAATCGAATGTCAGAACGCCTCATGAATAAAGCTTACCACACTCTTCAATTTATGGATAGCATTTTTATGATAGAAATTTCGTTTACGTTTTCGATTTTTTTCTTATACACTTGGCAAATTTGTGTTAACTAAAGTAAAAAACTATTTATTTAAATACGTTACATCATCACAAGTGTTAATAATGTGATTTCTTAAATCACGACGATAAGTACAAACGAAAGTTATTTTTTAATTACGTATTTATTTTAACGTTATATCGGTATATATTGGGTTTAAATAAATTTCTATGAGAATGTAGTCGTGAATGGCTTATCTTACGATACTGGTGCCAAACCATTATTGAGCTGAGCACGGGTCTTCTCTCAGAATGAGAGAGTTTTAGGCCATAGTCCACCACGCTAGCCAAGTGCGGATTAGTGGGCTTCACACACCTCCGAGATTTTTTTTTTAAGAACTCTCGGTGTGTAGATTTCCTCAAGATGTTTTGCGTAACCGAAAGTGGCCTGGCTTTGAACCTCGGACCTGCCGATCAAGAGGGCAAGTTTCAACCATTAGGCTATCACTGCTCTACATTAGGACATTAGGATTCTTTTACTGTCTATTTTGTCACACAAGACTTACGATTAACGTCGATTGTAACTTTTTTAATCTTACCATTAACACGGTTTTGCGAAGTATTTTAGCTTTAAAGAAGAAACAGCAAAATCTTCATAACAACGCCCATTTTAAAACTTACTATCGTACAATTACAAAGTTTCCAACACTAAAACCATACTCCGCAGTTCCTAACATTAAACTATATACTATATTTTATACCGCCAATCGGCTTCACTGCAGATAGAGTTTATGTAACAGCAGTTAGGCGTTAAGGTATTCCACTTGGAACTGGCCCAAAAACTCAGGATATCTGATTATATAACGAAAAATAATAAAAAATCTGATTGAGTTACATTTTATACAAATTGGCTAATTGTGCAGTCTCATTACCTACTTACAATGTCCCATTAAAATCTGCCACTACCCATTTGAACTTCAAATAAAACAGGCATTGTACTAGAAATTAGTCACAGATGCGTTGCTACTTACCTATTTCAAATTATTATTAAAGCTTATTAATATTTACCTCTCTTAAAACACCTTTAAATCAATTAAGTATTATTAAGTATCATATTTTGTTAAAAGTCACAAGTAAAAAAGCAAGTAACTCTCAATAACTTCAGTTAAAAATTTCCTTATTTTTAAATTAGTTGCATAACTTACCAAATCCTCGTCATCGTCAGTGAAAATATTCGCTCTGTCCTGAGTCGTCATGGTTCCGTTGTATTCGTTAAAAATCCAAAACAAACTCCCTTCATGGCTCACACACACACACCACCGTGCTCCATCACAGACAAACACTCTAACTGCATCCAAACTCGCCCCAAAGTTGTTCAACCCTCGCGCTTCATTTGTATCCTGATAAGTAAATCGATGTAAACGAGTAGACTAAATAGAAAATATGATCCTTAAACAATAAATCGATTCATAGATTTATATTCAATTCATTTTAGTTATAATTAATTGAATTATAATGTTATAGTGAAACGCATTCCGATTACGTATTTCAAGTTTCCCCGCTACGGAAAGCTCGTCCGCCCTGCACGGAATACGGGAGCTTACTGCGGCGGAGGGCGGGCAAAGCACTGCAGCGTCGCGTTACTATGACAACGGCAAAGCTTTCGGTGCGGCTGGAAGCGACAACTATGTAGATATTCCTTAGAGCCTAGGTACTTGTATTTTTTTAAACAAACGCTTTTTAGTAACTGGGGTGGTTATGTAATTTTTCCAAAAAAACTCATTAAAATGAAAAACCGGTCAAGTGCGAGTCGATCTCGCATATGAAGGATTTCTTACATTAGTAGTAGTAATATGGAAGCCCCTAAAATAATTTTATGTTATTTTAGTAGGTTGTTGTATAGCAGTATCAGAATTACATTATTTCAGATTTTCGCGGTACATGAGATACGACCTGGTGGCAGACATATAGACAGTTGGCCAGACGGTCAAATGGACAGACGGACAGACAACAGAGTCTTAGTAACTGGGTTTTTACCTTTTAGGTATAGAACTCTAAAATAGACTCATACTTTTTTGCAATTAAAATCAAGTTGAAATCATAACATAAAAACATTATAATATCGGGCGTATTACAAAAAGATTTGTTAAGAGTTACTTAAATAACACGTAAAATAAATTATACTAGTCACCCGTCACATCGGTCGAAATTAGCTAAGCCGCAGTTAAAAGCAATAGCGGGTATTTTGACAAATACACTGACATTTCTGACGTTATGTGTTTGTTTGTATTTCGTTTATTATTTATGGTTTATGACAATTGCACGGTAGTGTGTGTAATGTGTTTTTAGTTGATTTTATGTATGTTATGTGCATTATTTGAAAAAAATATTAATATTCTGCACTCCTTTTCAACGTCCACTGTAACCGTGCAAAATTTCATACTAATCCGTCCACCGCATATTACTTAAAAATGCACCACAACTTTTTGCGTCCCTTTATTATTATATAGATAATGTTCAAAATGGGTTAACACTTTGAAGATATTATAGAGTTTATTATTGAAACCAATTAAATTACTTTTACTAATTAAAAAAGGTATATCAGCTCCGATATCAGCTAAATATAACATTCACGATCAAAGTATATTATTCAATCAATCGGAAAACCATTAATCAACTGTCTATTCGAATAATGTGCTGGTGGAGTGAAATATTTGATGTGCCTAGATTGGTTTGTAGGGGAATTATTGTGTTATTTGAAGTTCCTGAAACGTACTTTCTTATGTTTGGCAATCGACTTTTTCTATTTTGTAGCATTGATAGGATTCTGATGACCTGAAGAAGACAGCGGGAAACCGTTGGACTCAGAGGGCACAGGACCGGTTGGAGTGACGCCATTTAGGAGAGGCCTATGTCCAGCAGTGGACAGCAAAAGGTTGATGGATGGGTGGACGAATAGGATTCTGAGTCATTAAAAACCGAACAGGATGGAGGATTTCAATCACTGGCAAAACTACTCGTTAATAACCATTAGTAGAAAGTTCGGAATCAAACCCTGGCTAGACATGTAATAATAATTTAATATTAAGATATATGGGTTTGGTTGTTAGCACTTTATGTTAAGATCCCTCCGAACACATTTCATATAAATGTAGCGCGCTTTAATGTATGTACAGTGGAGAAACAGACAGAAATAGCTCGTGTCAACGGAATCTTAAGTAAGGAAAGACAGTATAAATCTTCATAAGAGTCATCTGACTCAACTCGCGAGGTTTACAACTTATTTTTAGATACGACAAAGGACAATGCAGATAAGAAACCGCATCTACGTCACATTAAAACAATAAGTTCAGTTATATATTACAAGGTCTTGGCAATGGACTGGCGTAGCCTTGGCAAACTATGAAATGCTATTTAGCATCATAAATTACACTTTTGCCCTATACACGCCAATGCGAAGCTTGGAATACGGCAATGCGAAAAGTGCTTTTAATGTAAGATGTACGTAGTGTAAAGGTCATACACTAAAAAGCTTTATCTGGAATTAGGGAAGGCTTCTTTTGATTAAAATAAAAAAGCTTTCGACCAACTTGCTTAAACAATCTTTGCAGTTGCACCTACTACTCAAAGAGAAGAGTTTTTGAGGATACAGGGATGTTTGTTATACTCCATTAAAAAACTATTAAATGTTATTTATTAACTTAATTTAATTTTAATTTTATTCCAGAAAAAATGTTTCTGTTCTTTATTATTATTATTATTTAACTTACATGTTACACATGTTATAAATGTAGCTGCACTTAGCTTTTCGTTCTTGCAGACTATTGTTTTTTTAATATTATAATTAGAGTACACTATGTAAGTGTTCAAAAATAAATAAATAAATAAATTGGAAATAAACGAAATATGACATACAGATACTTTACACCTGTGTTGGAGTTATGACCTTTTTTTTGTTCTGGAGGGGTAAACTTTCAAAAGGTTCTCGATGCCGTGGGAGCGACGCCGGGTTACGTGGGATTTTTACAGCACTAAAACCCCCCCCGAGGATGGCCCTCGGCTAAAGAGGGTTCCGGGAACTCGGAACAACCGCAACCGGAATGGAGTTTAAAGTCACAATTCATACTATTAGACGTAATGTGTAGCTATAACTGTATCCAAGTAGATGCTTTTACATATCTATCAATGTTTTCAGACTTATACCACACAACTTTTTTATCGTGAAATATCGTTTTATATTTCGTATAAGCTGGTGAAATATGTTTCTTATACGAGCTGTTTATTCAAATCTATCGGTTATACGGCAGCGGAGTTATTACATTACATCAGGCGCAGGATTTCCCTAGCGGACGGGTCGGAACAAAGAATATGCCAATCATATTTTCACATATTACCTCTTCTTTGCCGGCTATTCTGTTCTATTGTGTATTTGAATTTCTTAACAGTACCGTGCATTTGTGTGATTATGTGCATGTGTGTGTATTCCACTTTTTTGATCAACAGTTTCCAAGATTTTGTCGTAAAAACTTTTAGATAGACACACAAACAAACAAAAATATATTTTGCATAATTATTTTATTATTGAAACTCTGATACGGTAAATTAAAAATAAACTTTAAATACATATTTTAAATAAAACTCTTATGTCCATAGACTTGTCACATTTCAGGTATTAAACGACTTTGTCCATTACAGAATACAAAGTTTACGAGATGTATTAAATTTTTTTACGTGCCAATGTATGTAATTATAATTTATTTTAAAGGTGGTAGAACCAGTGTAGTTCGACCGGGGAAGTACCACCGCCACACTTATTTCTAGCGTGAAGCATTTCTTGCGTTTCGGTAGTAGGGTGTGGTTGCCGGCATACTTTCACATGAAGCGACCATCATAGTCCTCGGGAGCAGCAACGCATCTGTGATTGACTTCAGATGGAACCCATGTTCGTCCATGGGCGGCAGTGACCACTTACCATCAGGTGGACTGCATGCTCGTTTACTACTTCAGTCAGATAACAAAAAATTTAAACGATGCAAATATATGTATATAGTTACATACATATATCGTATTACTGACCAATTCAAAAATAACATTTCATTAACGTTGTACATTTATACTATTGAATAAATAAAAAAATAATATTATTCAAGCCCGGTGACTTTTTAAATACAATGCACTATTTCAAAAGCGTTCGTATTTTGCGCAGCGACAATGGAAATTATTTTGTTTCATTTTACCTTATAGAAAACAGACCCTAATGCAATGCATTGAAGGAAATTGTAAAGAAACTTGTATTAGAATACTTTCAGACGAGAAAGTTGAACTATTTTTCCAAATGGCATATGTCAACATAACTTAAATTCTAAAGAAACCTATTTATTACACATGAAACAAAACTAGTCTATTAAATATAGTTAAATCTATATGAATAGTACGACTCCGAGGGCACTACCGTTACATCTATTTCTGCTTAAAAAACCTAATAAAATTGACTCTTTGTGGTTAGACTCTGATAGCGCTACCGCCTTTCCTATTTTTTAAGCAATTGCATAGCTTTTATCGCAAGCTTTGAGCGCGGCTACCGAATCAAAAAATTCCGTTACAAAAAACCTAACACCCCCACTCCGCCTACCATGTAGCGCGGCCGAGCGTTGCCTTCAATATCAAGAAAAAATACTGCATACATTAATAAATAATTATAATTTGAGAGAAGACCTGTGCACAGCAGTGGGGCAATAATGGGTTGACGATGAATTATAATTTCATAAGTTGTTAAAAAATGCTATGCTTTTCCGTGGCAGTCCCCGAGTGCCGCTCTTTTTTTTTCAGCAGATGCAGCATGCAGTCTACCTTATGATAATTGGTCACTGCCGCCCAGGGCCCTCTGTGAGCAACTTCAAATAGACCATGGGTTCTATCTGAAATCAATCCTGAGGACTATGATGGTCGCCTCATATTAAAGTGATTATATTTCTTCCTTATAACAGCAATGTTATAAGGAATGCTTGCTCCGGTCTATAGGGTGTGGTAAAGAAGACACTTATTCGAGGCTTTCCAACCAAGTCCCCAGGAGACTGATTCTGATTTATCTAGAATAGCTTACAAAATTTTTAATACTTAACGGGTAGGTACTCACGATATGCGGTTGTTGAATTCTTTTAGATTTCTTTTTCCTATATTTAGACCGAGCTGCATTTATCGTGGTCAAAAAGGTGTCATAAATTTAAAAAAAATGTAAGCTTATTACATATTTAAGTTATATGTAGGCACTCAAAATAATAAGAAATTTTGTTTGATTTACTAAAGTACTATAGATTAAATGTATCTCATTACATTAGTTAGCAAATTAAGTAAAGCAACCCCTGGGGAGGAAACGCAATTCGATACCAAATGAAGTTAAACTCTATTTATACGCTACATTCACGAATCGTCACCGCAAATTAACGTTAGTTTAAACTTAGAGTGTGTAGCACTTACGTAAACACTTGGAAATAAATTTTATTACCTTCGCTTGAGAGATAGCCCGTTTTTTTAATTTCTCTCGCTGAATACCGGAGATTCGAATCGTTCGTTTTTAGTCAAGTACAACATGAACATCATCCATCCATCTATCTAACCATCAACCACTGCTGGACCTAGGCCTCCCCTAATCTACGGCGACCGGTCCTGAGGCCACCTGAATCCAGCGATTACCGGCCGTCTTCTTCAGCTCATCAGTCCACTTATTTTTTATTTATTTATTTATTTATGCACACACAGAGAATCAAATAAATGGTAAAAGAAGTTACAATAAACTATAAGTGCAAGGGTACTGTGCAAGGCTATGACTTAGTCGGGGGGCGGCCATCACTCCTTTTCTCCAGACATGGTCTCCATTCGAGGACTCTTCTAACCCATCGGTTGTCTGTCCTACAAACGATGTGGCCGGCCCATTGCCACTTCAGCCTACTAATTCTGAGAGCTATGTCGGAAACTTTCGTTCTCCTACGGCTTTCATCATTTCATTTCAACATGAACATATTAGACATTAACCATAATTTGGTTTAACATGATATTGAATACTATGATTAATGAGAATCCTTTGTGACTAGATTCAGAACACGCCACTGACATCTATTTCTGACTTTTAATAGCAACATTGTATTCTGTGTTTGTTCTAATGGTACGGTAAAGACATACTTATCTATGCGTGGCTTCTCAACATAATCCTCGGAGGTAACAACGCATCTGTGACCGACCTCAGGTAGGACTCTAATCCTTATCTGGGGTTGATAACAGATATCTGTGAACGGCATTGGCCACATTTTGACAATATACTGTCTTGCTACTTCTACGAAAAACGAAAAACGATTCAAACACAGCTTCCGCAATACACATTTCTGCAAACACAATAATAACCGTCTTTTTGGGCAGAAATGATACTATAAGAATATTGGATTCCGCAATTTATTCGGAGGCGAATCCGTAAAGTATTATATAAGAGTGCTGGCACTATATTCGCTTAGATGTCAATGCTATTATTGCCTTCAGGCTTATAGTCTAATTTTTTTAAAGATTGTTTTATAGATTTATGTCATATGAAAATAAATTATATGGCGATAAAGACTCGTCCGTGTAATATTTACTCGTATAATAAATTATTGAAGTATTATGTCAGAAAAATCCTATTATTTTGCTACATAATTATATTTTGGGATATTTTTTATCAGTTGTTGGGCAAAATGCCAGTATAGTGCGTCAGGGCAATATATCAGGTGGCCACTTACTCTTCGTAGAAGGGATTTATGACTACATCTTTACGAGATACTAAGCTCGCTAGACGACCGTATAACGTTACGACGGGAATACAAAACTTAATTCTGTAGAGATAACGTGTTCACGCAGTCAATATCTTCTGTATAAGGAAATAAATAAGGATAAAGATTGGCCTAGTTTAGTAAGAAATATAATATAGATAGTATAATTGGACTTACTTTTGCAACAAGGAACCAACTAGTTTTCCTCCTATTATTATTAAAAATGTTGATGATTTTTCAATAATATCATATTTGTATACATATAACAAATTATTTTTTGCAACATTGTAAATAGATTTTATTAAAAATAACCTAAAATTATACGGCTACAAAATTTTGACAAAAATGGCTTTTTGTCAAAACTATCGTTGTGAGGGTTGATTCAGTTTTGCATAAGTAGGTCCAATTGTTAAAAACGTTCTTAAGTAAACTAACTCAAGATTGTATGACGAAAAACAAATAAATAAAATAAGAAAAATCGGTAGGTTAAAAAGAATGGACTTTTGTACATTCATACTTGTTTTACATTATGAAAGTCGCAAACGAATATGTCATCCACCACAAATTAAGTTTCATCTTTTGCCTATAGGCGACCGTAGTAAATCCCACTTTTAACACCCTATTATATACATTTTAACACCCTATTATATACACCCTATTATATATTTAAACACTATATATTTTAACACCCTATTTTAGGCCAGCCATAGATACGATCATCACGATAAGTTAGAAATATACGCATGGCTTTCTTTTAGCACACCCTTCCATCAAAAACATCGAAGCCATTAAAATTATTGTCATAATGTAGACATAGGATTCTACAGCCTAAAGTAGAGAGACTTGGAAGACCAAAACCAGGACCTAACTGAGTGGGAAGAATATTTTGTTATAAATAGAATACTTACAAATGATTTATTATAATCCCTTTTAATACTTTTTTCTTATTTATCCACTTGGTCCATAAAATTATCCAAAAAGTTTAATGACTTTGTTAGATGTCACAATTAATTCACATTTATCACTGAATAGCTAAAACGGTATAATGTGAAGAATTACTCGAGAAGACATAACGTCGCATAATTTTGGGGTAAACACAGATCCGGCATGAAAACGAAATTGGGTAATTCTCGAAAATTGCTTCTGAGACAAATCCGGAGTAAATGAGCGTAACAAGACAAAAAGAGCGAAGATAACAAATAAGCAGGATTATGGCTCGGAATCTTTGTAATGCTAATGGACAGTGCGCGGTGTTTTGTGGCTTTGTCTTTACCAAATAATAATGTTCCCGTCACATTGAAATCATACGTAATGACATACAGTGGTTAAACCAGGTTAAAATTTGGGATTGGAATCTAAAGCTCATATATATTATATAAGCGTATTATAAAATTTCTGATTACATAGAAGACAAAACAGCTTGGGACTGAGCAATAATATACATTATTATAGTATATTTAATTAATGTCAAAGTGTACGCTACACTTTGACATTAATTAAATATCGTATCTTGCCAAACAGGGTTCTCTTTTACTGAACTGTAAGGCAAGATACTAGAGCTAACTTTCATTACCATGTAAAAAATCATGATTGTAATTATATAAAAAAATGGATATAAATAAGAAAAAAGACAAACCCGCTAAATTTTTGCCGGATCTTCTCAGTTGAGGTCATTTTCCGATCCGGTGGTAGTGTAAGAAAAAAAAAATGTAACTGACAATTTGTAAGTGCCCCCGTAGGCCTATACAAAATAAAGACATTTCATTTCATTTCATTTCATATAGGTTTAAATTTTGGCGAAGGGAGATATCCCGCCAGGTGAATGCCTAGGGAATGGCCGTTCTCTAACAGTCTCAATTCCAAGGTTGTGTAATTGTGTGTACGTGTAAAATGCTCAGAGAATTATTACTAGCGGGGTTCAGAAATTTATGTCGGACTATTTCATGACTTAGTTATAATTGTTTTAAGTGCAAAGGAAGATATCGAGTAATATATCTGTACGTTCTTTGTTCCCAAGGGTTTGACCGGAAAGGTGTCTGTCTCACTTATTTCTAACGCGAAAATTTCATACATTGAAAGGGTAAATGCCAGCTAATTTAAACATGTACGAGGCAACCATTTGAATCCTGTGTATTAAAAGGAGTAGCCTGAGTAACCACATATCCGTAACTGACTCCAGATAGAACTTATGTTCTATATACGCGTGGTTACCGATGTCCATGGGCGCCAGTGATTACTTAATTAGATACTACCAATTGTGGACATTATAATACTTTGTTACTACGCCTTTATTTAACCAATGTAACCTAAGAAAAATGAACTTTACGCAATCTATTTTTTTATACCCGATTCTTATTTCACAGTGAGATGGGTCTGCTCGCCTGCTAACCGCTATTACAACCTAATGCTCGTATTATTTTTTCTCATTTATATCATCGCATATTTTTATAAGAAAATAGTTGACCCGAAGAACTTGTGTTATATACATAAAAACCTTCCTCTTGTATCGCTCTATGTCTTAACTGCATTAAAATCCCTAGCGTATTTTTAAACATTAAGCATATATAGGGATAGACAGAGAGAAGCGCCTTTGTTTTAAACTATGTAGAGATAGTATGTAATTGTGTGGTACGGTATTGTTAATCGATTTCTTATAACGAAATAGAACACATACATCCATCGACTTTTTACCCGACTGAGACAGAAGGAGGGT